>CAJFCO010000170.1:253478-350489 GCA_904066015.1 Synergus gifuensis
AGTCAATCGTATGATAAGTCATCGCGATTGTTATCGGTGGTGTAAGAGCCGACTATAGGAAAATGGAATAGGTCGAATAATTTCTTTAATAATTATGATTCGGTGCTGATGAGAAGACATTAAGGAGCGTCGGGTCAAGATGGCAAGGCTAGAAAATAAATAACTTTCACCGGTCAACAACACTGGGTAAAATAATAAACGGACTCTCCATCATCAGTTATTTCGCAATAAATAATTTCATTAATTATGATTCGAAATGAAACATTTTAGAAAAAAGAAAACATGAACCAAAAAAACATAACATTACATCTAAATAACACAGCACCTTTTAATCAGGACAAATTTTCCCCAATAAAATATTGATTAAATCCCCGTCGAATTCTTTACAAACCTTAATTTTTTTTACACTACCAATACCCAAACGTTGAAGGTCGTGACTGTTGATATTTACTCAGGCGTTCTACGCCTTGCCAGATACTTGACCTTTTCTCCAAATCGTCAAATTCCATAAATCCAATATAATTGATTTAATTATATGGAATTGGAGAGAGAATTGGGGTTCGATGGGTATCAAGAGACTTGAATTGAGATGATAGAGATCCTAAAACCCTAGGGACAACGTTTTCCCTACCCGGAGAACCGAGGGGAGAACTTACCTTGGGAAGTTTGGGAAAAATCGTTCTGACGATGTCGCAAATATTTTAGATGTGGTCGTAAGTCTTAGGCTTAGAGGATCTCGGCAGGGTATATTTGTAGGTATTGATTAAAGTGCGTAGGAGCTGACCTACCCCTACCCTTGTCAATCTTTCTACGCGTCCTTTCAACGACCTTCTGAGCCCGTCCTACCCCAAGCAAACATTAGTTACCAAGGAAAAATATGGGAGTGCCACTCAAGGTCTTTTTCTTCACCCCCTCACTCCTTTAATTCCATCCCCTTTAACCTTTATATTTTACCCCCACCCCATAACCGCCATTAGGCATTTAATAACTTCTCACAAACTCTCTTTAGAATCATGTATCGAGGCTCATTTAACAAAAAAAAAAAAGAAGGGCATAAGTCTAGTACGAAAATATATTAATGTTGAGGGTAAATGATTATGGGGGTGTTTTTACCGAGTGGAAAATAGAGGTATTCTAGAAACGAGTCAGGCAGTTCGATGACGCGTGAAGGTGGAAGCTTTGTAGCACGTATGCCACGACCTCGGAAGGGCGAATTATAAGTATTGACGTAGGTTAGGTTAGAGTTAGGGAGATCGTTACAGGTGTTTTTATGACTTGATGGAGGAACATATACTTTTTTTGTTTGAGTATGAAGGTACTAAATTAGTACTTAATTGCTCTCAGCCTTAATATCAACCGTTAATGTACAAACGTTTTTTTAGGTTTTTTTTTTTAAGATATCCAATAAAGGCAATACAACATATGCATAAACAACACACACACACGTTAATATAGAAACAACATAATGCTACAATCTTGAAAAACTTTTGCAAATGTGAAAAAAACGACTTTACTGTTTAAAAATTTTATATAAAATGAAAACCTATTTAAGCTATCTAAAATATTAATTGTAGTACAAGATAGTTGTAACATGTTGCATATTTTGTGGGTATTGTTTGTGTTATTTGTGAATTTAGTTTGTGTGTGTTGTTTATGGGTGTTTTCTCGTGTTTTGCTTATGTGTGTGGTGTGTTTTTTTTTGTGATTTATTATATTTTATATAATTTAAAGCTCTTTTTTCAGGGTTTATTGTACTGAGCGTACGCAAATGTAATGCGGAAATATACTTTACATAAAATTTACTTGCGTCTTGAATCTAAAGCAACAATAGCTATACATAAACGATTGAGTATGAAAATAACAATATCCTCCAGACATGAGATCTCGCGAGATAAATGTGTGTATATAAATTGCGTCTTCTCGGCAAAATTATGCGTGAATTTCACCTCCCCGATTTCTAACATTCATATGCATCAATATATTTATATATACATATACGCGTATTTAATATTTATGTCCGCTTAATCGGTGAAGAATGATTCAAAAGCTATTTGGAACGCTATGCATCATCAGGAAATGTTCGAAAGTACGGATAAGAATAAAAGCAAAATATTTAATCGTATACACTTATTGCGTAATGTGGTCAAACGTGGGATAAAGTCTGGTGGAAAAATTCCGTAACTTTCAGAAAAGAAAAGTGTCTGCACAGAAAAATAGACGAAAACTTGTTGACGGACTAAATTAGTATATTTATGCAATTTTTTTCCATTATTCAAATTATTCTACACTTCGTATCTTATTAAAAGAAAATATACAATGAGTTACCATTTTTGAAAAGAATGGTAACGTGGATCTGTTTTTCACGTGAGATATTTTAGGGGAACGTCTTTAAAACAGGTTTCGTCAGAAGACGTTTGGGTCGTTTAATTGGCAAGCAAGTGCTGACGCATGGTTCAAAAGCCATGCAAAAGAAGGGCAGGGGGTGAATTGTCGAGGGTCATGGTTCCGCCCTAGGTCGTTTTTCTCATGGCGAAAAAAAAGTGCACTTCTGCATTTAATCTTATAGTGGTACCGCATAAAGTACAGGTAAATACGCACATAAAAACACACACCGACTTATATTGCATGCTGACTTACGGACTTGCACACTTTAAAGTCTCTTTGAGTTTACGAGCTTGGAGCGCAATTTCGTTGAGAGATTCACGAAGATCCGGATCGATGCCTTCGGAGACGAGTACGAACACTATAACTATCGACCAGGATGCGAACTCGAGAATCCTATTGTGTCCGAATAGCAGTCATTTCAAATAAACCTGGGAAACTTGCTCACTTCCGGCATCGAGTATCCGTGAGCTAGTACTATTTATCTTCAGAAATCGAAGCTCATTTGCATATCTGTGTTTCTTTTGACCTTTTTATCTTCTGTAACAACACATACATAAATAACACATACAAACAACATCCCAGTGGGCATTTATTTAGACCAAATTTCCCAAAAATGTCCAATGTCCCAAAGATGCCCTAAAAACTTTTCTGGAACGTTGGAAAACACATACAAGTAAACATAAACAACATACAAACAATACAGAAACAAGTTTGTGTGGTTTGTGTATTATTTATATGTATTTTGTTTTCATGAGTTTTCTACGTATTGTTTTTGGGTGTTTATTGCTTGTATGTGTTATTTGCATGTGTTGTTTGTGGGATTTGTTCGGAAAATTATCAATTTGCAAACTATAACTTTTCACGCAAATCACCAATTTTTTTCCAACATTGTATGTAAATCACTTTAGTTTTCATTGATACATCGTCCTATCCTTTGCAAGAAGCTAATTATTGACAGACTGATGTCGTCGACTGAAAGATTGAATTTATCTCTCGACTGAATAAAGTGCATCAGCAAAGAGCAACCTTTGACCTCAGATAGGTACTATAGTGAGCGAAACATCGGGAAAAGATTGTCCGAAAAAAATTAGAGGTATCAATGCGAGATGTATAAATCTTTCTCAATCAACGACTACTAATATTCATTTAATATTCGGAGAAAAGCAGCTAACCGGAGAAAAATGGATATTCAAAACTAAAAATATAATCTGAAAATCTAGGCGAATGCAAAAATATTCGCCTTATTTTAAAAGAAGCATATTACTGAAAATCAACGAAACTATGCCAATTTTCTAAAAAAATTCCTTTTGGGAGCTAATAGAACTTATTTGCGGTAAACTTAGATTGCTAGAATGTGAATTCTAGTGTGATGGTGTTGGCAAAAAAGGAAGAATGAGACATATACAAAGCAAAAAGCTAGAAGAACGGAGGATAAGCTCCGACGGTTTGTAAGTTCGGGGGTTGTTTCCAAGCGAATGGCGTATTGCGTTGTGCCTTTGGGGTTACGAGGGTGGCAGCAGACAGGGCGTGGTCGTCCTTGAACCTGTTTCTATACTCTATACTCTCTACAGGATGAAATTGAACCCCCTCGTTCTCATCTTCTCTCACCCCCAACTCCCTCTATTTGTTTCCTTCTTTACAACATATCAATATAGTTATATCCAAATCTATAAAACTTTGTTGATCCCTTCCTATAACTAAACTCTACAATCTTTCCACGTATCAACGGATTTTTACATCAGTTCATTGAACAAATTGAATTCTACCCTTTCATCAATTTTATCTGATATTAAAATTTGCAAATTATTTACATATATATACGATATAGTTCTTTGTATATGAAACTACATTTATACAGATAAAAAAACTGCAAACAACATGCACAAACACCAGCAAACAACAGACCAAAATGTAAATTATTATTAAACTTTCTCAACTAAGGTGAAGATAACACTGGAAAAGTAAACAGTGTATTAAATATTAGCTGGTATTAAATTTACACAGTGTCTTCTTCACACGAGTACTAATACCTCAATCAGGTCAAAAGCTATTAAGGAGATTTAAATAAAAAATTAGCTTTTTTTAAATGATCTTGAAGTTAAAATACGCATAATTTCGCGAAAATTGTTTTTTTCTAAAATTGTAAAATACGTGTCGTCTTATTTCCTTTGAAAAACAACATATTGCATCGGATTTGAAATTGCCTTCCTGATTTTTGAAATAGTTGTGAGCAACACTTACAAAACAAAAATATACTTTCTAACAACGCAAAAACAGAGGAAAACTATTTTATGTTTTATTATCTCTTTCACTTGACTTTTTTTTTAATACTATTTTGACTCTAAATGTGTGAGTCCTCGTTAAGTTAAGGTAGGTTAGGTTGAGTGAAGCGTGGGATGCTTTTTTCCAGAGGCTATACTATTGAATTATCTTGGGCAATTTTTCTAAGGATATCAAACACATGAACTATATGTATATACATAAATTTTATGAATATACATGACGTAGAATGAAGAAAGGAGGCTAATGACCAAAAAATCGATCTTCTATTTTTAATCTATATGTATTTATATAGAGCATAGAAAAAAAGTCTACACTGAGAAAAAAAGTTGATTTAAATCAAATAAACGTATATTTGTTACAGAGCCAACTAAAAAATATCTTTGAATTAAATAAAATTTATTTGATTCAAAGAAATTTTCTATTTGAATTAAATAATTTTCTAATTGAATTAAATAGAAAATTTCTTTGAATCAAATAAATTTTATTTAATTCAAAGATATTTTTTAGTTGGCTCTGTAACAAATATACGTTTATTTGATTCAAATAAACATTTTTTCTGGGTGTAGTTTGTGATACAGCTTGTTCTTGTTACACTTTAATTTAAGTTTGTTTTTAAATTTAATTTTACATTTAAGCCTATCTTGAGCCTAAAAACAAACCCATAAAAGTTAATGGTCTTGTACTATGACTAAAGATGGGTTTACATCCCTTTTTCTCATAAAAACTTCGGTTGTTAGCCCATTTAGTGTTAAAGACTATTAAATAAGTCAATTATTACTCATTCATCAAACAACTTCAAAGTCAAACTTCAAAGTCAATATCAAAGGTAAACATGATTATAATGTTTAACTTACTCAAATCAAGCTTATAAATTTATTAGCATGATTTGAAAAATCTGATCCCGCACGGAGATCAGTGCGAATTTTTTCAAACTGATCTTTTACACAAAAATTTTGTACCAGAATTTAAAAAATTGTCCGCTTAAACTATGATACTCCTTTTCACAAAGCCAGTATTTTAATTTTTAACACCTGATTAACCAGAAATGATATGAAATTTGCATAATAAAATTCATGTATAAACACTGAGAGAAACTCATTATTACGTACGATGAAACGTTATCATTTATTTAAACTTCTCTGAGTTTAAAAATTGAAACGGATTTTTTTTTTACTTTTTTACTATACATCAAATTTTGTATCGCGTGTTCATTTTTTGACGTATTTATTAGAAAACTGACGATCAATTTTTGGGGCGATCATCAGTCTTCGCCTGTTCATAAATTTTTATATGAAAGTTTTCAATTCATAAAATCGACTTATCATTTTAAGAATTTTCTTCTTACTTATAAATATCTCGACAGGTTGAATGTACTTTCAATGTAAAATATATTACTAAGGCAGTTGACACATATCGCAAATGAGACTGGAGTCATTAATGCTCTGTCCTTATTCGCTAGAATTTACATTATTTCGAGTACATTAGTCGCTTATCGTGTAAGAATTAGGCCATTTCTATCGTTATTTACTTATAGTCATTTGTATTATTTTATCATGTTCCTAATAATACTCCTATGTCAATACTAAAAATGCTCAATCCGTCAGTAACTGTCATGGAAAATTATGTACTTAAAATGATACATTAAAGTCTTGGCATTAAATATTTGAACAAACTCTATTTCTTATCAATAAAATAAACATCGAAATACTACCACTTCAAATTTAAAAATAAAAGACTTCATTTTAATTTATTTCACAAGTGACGTAAACTTGATTATTAAACTGAAAGATAGTTAATGGTGTAAGATTTTAGAAAATACCGAGGAACTTCCTTGAAAAAATGTTCTTATCAACCAGAGGATAAAATTCCACACAATGGCATCGATGACCTTTTCTTACTTCATCGATCTGGACATTTAATTACACAAGCCTCACATTACGAGTATCGAGTTACTGTAACTGAACCGAACAAACCATCCAGACAAGTTAGCTTCGAAACATGTAAAACTTTACTTCATGAATTCCTGGCAATTATATTTAGATCAGAGTAAAAAGAAGTATTTAAGAGCATGTGGTAATTACATATGAGCAAATTTAAATAATCCCGTCTTTCTCTCACAATTTTTTTCAAAAAGTAAAATTCTCAGAAAAAACTGTGAAAAAAGCGGGTAATCTGAATATCCTTATATGATAATTAACTCACACCCGTTACGCAGCAATTTTTCAATAATTATGGGGAAAAATATTGCAAAAAGTAAAAAATATTCGCACCGTAACAATTCTTGACATTCATCGGTTTATTGCCAATTCCAATTTCCTTATATGCATAAATATTCAATTGTTTTATGATTCTGTGAAGGGGATTCGAAATATCATTTCCGATCGTGACTTCACCCTTCTCAGCCATGTAATTGCATAACTACTGCTTGGAAGTAAATGAATTCCATGGTCGATATTAAGGCTGTCTTTTCGAGTAGGGTAAATATTCGAGGAGGCTACGCGTATATACACATATATGTATACGTATGTATTAGAGCAAATAATCATGGGGATGAGTTTTATACATTCGAACTCTCTTAGGTTCAATGATAACCTTGACCGTGGTGGATCGATCAGAACCCGGCAGTCACCATGACTACGAGGGTCCTCTTTTCATCCCTCACACGCACTCACTCACGCAATGTCACTCTGGCCATTTCAACACCCTTCCTCAACCAAAATCATATTATAATCCCTTATTTCATCTGAATTTCAGCCGAATTTCCTCTTATTTATTCAGCGATGAAAGCCAGTCGAGCTAAAGGGCAACTCTTGCAGAACCATCAATCATAAAAATT
The DNA here is from genome assembly GCA_904066015.1 of Synergus gifuensis. Taxonomy (NCBI): domain Eukaryota; kingdom Metazoa; phylum Arthropoda; class Insecta; order Hymenoptera; family Cynipidae; genus Synergus; species Synergus gifuensis. The sequence goes on from CAJFCO010000170.1 coordinate 260,983, forward strand.
TTTAAATTTTGTGCCAAGATATTAGATCAGCAAACAAAATCCGTGCTTTTAAAATTTATGAAAGTGTAAAGCTATATATTATTATTATATTTTTGCCGATTTCTATTAGTTCTTCTAATACAGGAAATTGTAAGTTATGATGAATAATAAAATTTTTCTTTTTTTGTGATTCTTGTGTAATAATTTGTAGTTGAAGAATTTTAACGGTTTCCACTATTTTATATTTGAATCAACAAATCTTCAGATATAAAATAAATCAAATGATTGCAACAATGAATAACGTAATTGTAGAAGTTTTTTTTTCTGATTTGTTTATTACTTTTTCACGTTTCGCGGTGTTTACGTTCTTTTTTTATTTTAAATCACAAGAACCTGTGCGTTTCTATTTTGTTATCAATTCCGGAACAAAAGGCGGAAGAGGAATGAGTAATAAGCGAATGTTATTGCGATAGTGACTTCGTCCTTATCACTTTATCATTTCATTGTTCTTTGTATTTTCCTAGTTTCTCATCTTTTTTCAGAAGAAATTTCTTCATATTTTATCAACAGGCTTTTCAAGAATCCGATTATTTCTTCATTATCACTACAAACACTTCTCGTATATTAGAATAATTTAGCAGAAATCTTAAAAATTCAAAATTATATATAGTTCGCCAAATTAAAAAAATGGCGGCGGTTATTTTCAAAATCTTAAGTTTCAATTTTTTACTCTAATAAATACAAGAAATACGAAGAAAGTTCCCACTCAAAAGTTTCATTCATTTTCAATTTTTTTTCCATCCATAAAAAATATAAAATGTTGGCATCTCATTCTAAAAGCATTCTATTAAAATAAACCTTAAGAAAGTTTTTCTATAATTTCATTCAAAATATTATTTCATGAAAATCAAAAATTTCTCCTAATTCCCTTAAATTGCGTGCTATGCATCCATTCGTAATGAAAGACAGACAGCTCTATAAAATATAGCACTGCTTCTTTTATCGACTCGAGGATGGCGACGACCGCGTTTGTAAGCGAAGAAAAAAAAAAGAAAAACAAGTAGTTATAGAAAAGTCAAATGACCGAGACACAAAAAAATAAAAAAGGTAGAAAGCAAAGAAGGAATGAAGAAAGAAAATGGAGAGAGAAAGGGTGGATTGATCGACGATCGTACTGATAATCGTCTGAGGGTAGAAGAAGTGGTGAAAGTAGCGACCGGGGAATGGGAGAAATGGGGGTTGCGAGTCTGCGGAGGCCGTGACCGTGACCTTGACGTCGGGGGTTATTGAGCGCCGGAACTTTCACTGCTCCCACCCCGTATTTCGCGATCCCTGCTTCACCGACACAACTTTCTCTGGCGAGTCGCGTTGTCCACCCCATTCCTACCCCCTATGAGCGTAGGTGAGTCTAGACAGTTTTCTTAGTTCCTCTCCTTTCTCCCACCCCCTACCCCGCACCCTTAAAGTACACAAACTCCCAACGTCGCATTTCCATCAGAGATTCTATGCTTTTCGTTTCTATCTCGAAATAATCCCTTCGATCAATTGAAAGCTCACAAAAATCTATCGATTTTTAAGAGTTATCGCCCTTGGGAAAGGAATTTTTCAGGCGTGTTGCGAAGCTATTTTTAGGGTCGTTGAAATAATTTTCTCGAAATAATATTAGCCATTTCCGCAAAGTATCGAATCAATTTATTAATTAACCCAAGTGTTTTTCTTCTTTGTTATTTATTTATCACATTTATGTTATCTGTTCTATATAATATCGATGAGAGGAAGAATGTCTGAACGAATATAAAGGAACTTCGATATGATATGGATAAAAAAAATAGTGTGGAGTAGGGAATAGAAGATAGGAGATAAAGGTGGGTGGAGAGGATAGGGAGTGGATTTGAGATCGATCGTATTAGAAGTCAGTGCTCGAGGGGTGAAAAAACCGATTGAGGACTCCAGGGAGCCAGACGGTGTTACATTATTTTTCGAGGGTTGCTCGCGAACGTAGCAATGACACGGATAGTGGAGAGAACGTGAGGGGTGAAGAGGGCCGGGTTAAATAAACCCGTCTAGACTTTGGTTTATTGAAAAGATTATAAAGATTAAGTTTTTATTTCATGTTCTTACTTGCACGAAAACCTCTGCCAAACACAAATCAATTTTTCAGGACGAATTTACAATTCTAAATTTTGCTTTATTCACACTTCACATGAGAAAGTTCAAATATCTATTCATAAATTTTTTACATCAGTTTTACGATTGATAGTTTATCAAATCTTTGTACACCCCCCCCCACCCTCTTTCACCAATATCTTTTTCCAAATCTTGAAAAAAAAATTAATTTCCTGGTAAACAATTTAGAAATCATGATTCAATGATCCAATTATGTAATATTGTACAAAGTATAATAATGTTACGAGGAACAGAATTAATGACATTCTGATCTTGTCCTTATATTTTGTATTTGTATACGTTCGTGAAAGCTTAGCGGATGGAAAAGTAAGGCTTGCATTGCCTTATTTACAGGTATAGTAGAAGGTATAGTAGACTGATAGTAATTAGCGCAATGAGGCTCATTACAGCACTGGCCTAGAGTTACGGGCTATTAACATAGCTAGGTTATCGTCATTACACAATTACCTATATTGTTTTTGCAATAATGACGCTTTTTGAATTTCCCGTACGATGTGCTTAGAATCACCTGTTATTTATCAATATCAATCTATTTCCTTAATTATATATACCTTAAATTCATGACTTCGCATTGGTAAGATTGGAAAATTAGACTACATTTAAGGACAATATTCTTTCTATATTGTAATTTATTAAAAGAATAAAAACTTGAATCTTACTATGATCAGAAGTAAACTCGATTTTTTAATTAAATTCCCGTCTTTCCCGGATTCCCGATCAAGTCGCTACCCTGTTAATTTTAATTGAAGGATATATAATTATATATATGATAATTTGACAAATTAAAAATCGGATTTAAGGCGACTGGAACTAGCAGACTATATAGGATGTCTTTTGTAGGAAGGAATATTTTGATTTTAGGTTTAAACTGAAACGCAAAGGGAGTAAAAAGGCCATCAAAGGGGTAAAGATAGATATGGTCATCGACATCGAGGGGATAAAAATCGATCTGAGAACGACGCACCGTTAAGGGGGTCGAAAATAGCTTCGAGACTGAACTGTCGTTCACTCCAGACCCAGACGTCATAATTATTTTACCAAACCCCACAAATATGATGGAAAATAATATTGAAGGGTCCAGAATCGTCTACAGACTTTTCTAACAAGTTCCTATAAGACAGGAAATAAGGGAAAAAAATCTGCTAATCTCCCGGAATGGAGACTGCATAGATTTCTCTGTAAAGTCTACACCAACAAAAATAAATCGAGTCTTATATTCAGGATTTCAAAAAAAAAGGTTTGAAAAAAGAAGATGTAAGTGGGCTGTAAAGTTTGGAAAAAGGGAGTTGGAAAAGTGAGTTTAGCAGATAAAAAGTTTCTTTTAAGAAACTCAAGTAGGATTTAACATTCTTATTTCTGAAATGGAATGTGTATAATACATATTTCCGGGAAATCGTTGTAATGGTAAAAAGCTTCGAGAATGTGTGAACTGTGACCCAGTCGTCTGGGGTTGAAGGGTAAAATAAACTGACCCAGGAATTTCCAATTCCGTATCAAAAGATCGATAAGACCGTCGCAGTGATAAATTGTGCAAATCTCGCGAATAGACCCCACGAATAATTTCCCGTCATTTGCAAATGAATATGGTACACTTTATGCCAACAAAAGTGTATAAATAATTGAGGTACGTGACTAATTTGTTTTCTCTTAGTATAAAATTTTTATCCGAGAGAACCGTGAATTTTTTCTATCACATTAATCTCTGATAACCGATTAGCAGCTGGGAAGAGTGTATCAAAACGTGACTATATTTGTAAATTAAGTATCTTATCTCATTTATCTAAATTTCGGCTTTTACTTCTTCTGATGGTTACAGATAGAACTTTTACGATTGAATAAATCAAAATGCTATTCTCACTTTCTTAAAATCTTGCCAAAAATCTTATGCTAAGTATCACATATACTGAATTGAAAAGATCTTTATAATAAAACGTGACAAATTTTGTTTGAATTTCATTTTTAAATATAAATTACAAAGAAAAGACATTTTTCGAAAATTTTCAGGAATTTAAAGGAATTAAAAAAAAATGTTAAATATATCTAGTAGATTCAAAAGAATTTTAATCAATTAAAGTTTATTTTATTTGACTGCACCGCTATCAGTGATTTTACGCGAATATGAACTCCGCGATTGAATTCCCTTCAAACCACTTCCTAAGAGAAACATTTGAAATAAAAAACGTGTTATTTGTGAAGATTTGTCTGGATTTGTCTGGTCTGGAGCAGATGTCTCGCTTTCGTTGTTATAAAATAACCAAGTAACTCAGCGGCAGAGGATCGATATGGGTGCCCCAGACGACCTTCAAGAATCTACCCCCGATCTAAAGAGTCTAGAGTACGTAGCCTGCAAAATCCAGGCGTAATAAACCACCGAGGCGTCGCGACGCCAGCGCTTACTTCCCCATCTTTTTCCCCCAATCAGAAAATTTCTCCCTCAACCTGGCCTACCTCACTCGGCAGATCCCGGGTCTCACGTCTGCGTGTTGTCCATCCGTCCGACTCGAGGAAAGAAAAAGAATAAAACGACTCGTTTCGAACAGGTTCCTATCCCCCTATCTACCTCCCTCTCGGCCCCCATGACCCCCACGGCCCCCTAAACCCCTTTGCTTTGCCATGAACCCCCTTTCGAGCCAAGTACCGCGGAACCCAGAGAATATTTAAAGCCACGGCAAAACCTTCACATCCGCTTTCTGAGCTCGCTGCATTACCTTTGAGAGCCTGATCTACGTCGAGTTGTGTTCCATCCGCGAATCACCGACTTCAGGAAATTCAATTTTCATTCCAGAGGCTTTGATTTTTTACATTCTCATCAGAGAAGGTATTAGATTTGTGTAAAATTTGACCCCCCCCCCCGGTTTTTGTCAAATGTCGACGTTTTGGTACCCCCTGAACCCGAAAAACATGTTTTTAGGAATGTGTCTGTCTGTCTGTCTGTGTGTCTGTAGATATTTAGTTTGTGAGCACGATAACTTTCAAAAGAATTGACCGATTGGATTGTCCTTTGGTATACTCTTTTAGTGTCCTAAAATGAAGGTCAAGTTCGTTGGCCAGCCATTTTGGATACAAATTCAAAAAGTTGGAGCATTTTGAAAAATTCTGAAACCACTTTTTTTTTTAATTTAAAAATTCTAATGACGTATGTTCGTAGTACTCAAAAAGTCGAACAATTTTTCTTAATGACTTTTTCGGATAAAAAAAAAATTGAAAGACTTATAACATTTTGAAAATCCAAAAAAATGAAAGAAAACTTAAATTAGAAGCCAAACAACGCACGATATGAAAAAAAGTCTAAAGATACAAAATGTTTCTTTTTGAACACCCTATAGGATAGGCATAACAACTTTTTGAATTTCCTTAAAAAATTGAATATTCGAATTTTGAGCCAAATAACGCGAGATGCAAAGAAAATTATAAGGAACACAGTTATTCGTCTTAAAAAGATCTACAAGTTCTCCTTTGACCATTTTTCAATAGGATGAGTAGTTTTCGTTTTAATCGTGAAAAATATTGTTAAACAGAGCCGAGCGCGAAGCGCGAGTGCCCTGATGAGAATGTGCTCCTTAAGGTCGATAGAACCTTAAGTAAATTAATTAAATTAAGTAAATTTTGCATTCAAAGCTGTAATTTAATTTAATTAAATTTTAAAAAATATGAATTACAAATATAAAAAAATAAATTAAAATATAAAAATATAAATTATACATAAAAAATATATAATTTAATTAAATTACAAAAAAACACATATAGGTTTAAGCGTCCTGTAAAGTGCAAGCTTCATGAAGGGCACAAGCGCGCGATGAGAATGTGCCCGCGAAGCGGGCAGATTTTTTTTTGGGTTTTTATGTTGAGGCAGGAGGGTTGAACACTCGAATTTTCAATGCACGAGAAAAAAATATTCGAAAATCAAATAAACGTATATTTGTTATAGAGCCAACTAAAAAATATCTTTGAATCAAATAAATTTTATTTAATTCAAAGATATTTTTTAGTTGGCTCTATAACAAATATACGTTTCTTTGATTCAAACAAACTGTTTTCTGCGTGTGCCATAAAGTATTCTTCTCGCACATTAAATAATGTATCAATTCCAATGGTTGAAAGCGAAACACCTACTTTTCCCCGTTATTATTTCACTCGCAAAGTACTTTTGTATTTTAATAAAGAATGAGAATAAAAGTGAGAAGGAAGGACGTCTAGTTCGAGACTCATCGATTTATGTGAAACACATGCCTAGTATTGACCACAACCAGGTTCCATGCTCAGGATAATTTTACAAGTTTTTCGCAATAAAAGTTAAATGAGAGGAGGAACGACTCAAGATTAGCCTTAGCGAGTGGGGTGAAAGCAAGAAAAAATGAGGGTGGCTTTTGAAATTAGCATGTCTGAGTGGGTCTCGATCACATTTCTTATATTTTGATTTGTCGTTTGCTAAATAATTCTTCACTCTAAATAGAAAAAGAATCAAAACAGAAAAAAGAAGGGTTTTTTGTTTTTAACCATCTATGTAATTATCCAGTAATTATCTTCCAGTTTTATTTAAATCGGTCTTTATTGATTATTCATTACCGCATGTACTATTTAACAAATTTATTGGAAAGAATAGATTTTGAGACTGTCTGATCTACAATTGAAAATTTTCAATTGAACTACAATTGATTTAAAATTTACTGAATACTCGAGCGGAATTTCAGTAAAAATATCAAATGTCAAATATCTGTCAATTGATTGAATTAATGAAAAAGTTGTTTAACAAGAGCGAATTGAAGGTACTTATATTGACTGGAATTAATCATTTCTTTGACACATCTTAATATTGAAGAGTTACAAGTTTGTCTTTGTTTCAAATCTAAAGAAATAAAAATTTTTCAATTTCATATTAAAGTTTAACAATTTTAAGCTTAAAATGTTTGAAGTGAAATAATTTGAAACAGATTTAACATTTAAGAATTTCAACTTGAAATCATTTGTAATTGAAAGCGCTTGAAATTGAATCTTAGATTACAACCACATGCTGAAGAAAGTAAAAAAAAAGTGTGTCAGAAGCCTGCATTTTTTTTAGTATAAACATACTCGTGCGAGAATTTGAAAAATCTGGAAAGCGTTCAGTAAAAACTGGAAGACGAAAACGAAAGGGGAAAAAACTCTGAAAGGAAAATGTGCGAGCATCCAGGTTCGCAATTCTTTAACGTGTGGCGCAATCTGGAATGTACAGAATGCAGAAACGACTTTTGCGAAAGACTTCAGTCGAATTTAGACCGTAAACTGAATCCCCTTCTAGTGATATCGAATTAATATTTCAAAAAAAATTACTAATTTTTAAACAATTTTAAAGGAGGATTTAGAATCATATTGGAAAAGAAGTTTTGAAAAGAGGTTTAGAAGAGAGGGTTATACAATTTTCGTTGAGAAAAGGGATTTGTAAAATTTATTTGGAAAAAGAAATTTCGAAAATTGTTGGAAAAGATGGTTGACGATGGGGTTGACGATGGGGTTGAAAAAGGGGTTAGGAAAAGTGGGATGGAAAAATGTTTGGGAAATAGAGTTACAAAAATGGGTGGGAAAAAAGGTGATTTCTCTTTAAAAATATTTAAAAACGCAAAGTTTAATAAAAAAAAGTCCGATTGAATGGACACTTCCTATAAAACGCTCCTATAAAAAAATAAGATGAAACGGGAAATTAAAATGTCATCGCGATGAAAGGTGATGTGATGTGGGTCTGGGAATTGGATTTTCATGAATTTGACCGTACTTTTCACCAGATCGCCATAATCCTGAATAATTCTTATCCAGCTGGACCCACAATTTCCTTTTCCGAGAACGCTGCGTCACGTGTGATCTGGGTCGCGGTCGAAATAAAAAATCGGTCTCAAAGTCTTAACTTAAGTTCGATGTTCGCAGTCGACCTTCGAGTTATCCTACAAACCCTCGTGAATCACTTGCCCTTGAATAATCCATTTCCATCCTTTCCGACTCGCTTTAAATCACCTGACTTGGATGAAACTCGTGCCGATCTCGGAAAAAGATTGCGGTCTTGGAAAGAATATTTTACTTCTGTCGTTTAACTATGAGAAAAAATCTCAGCCTGTTATCCTACATTCGAAGAAAATAAAAAAGTGCATTCAAAATCATTTACGCAAGCTTTCAAGTTGTAAAATAAGATTATCTAAATAATCTAAATAAACTTGAGAAATGTCCCGGAGTTTATTTTCTGCAAAAACAGAAAAAGTAGTGTAAATGAAAATTGATAAAATGTCTTATCACTTGAAGGAAGTATAATTATCAAGATAAGTTAGATATTTTTAAGCCTCTAAGTAAAGAAACCTAGATGTTCAGATCACTTAGCAACAAAGTACATCATTCGAGATCTGTTCCAGAGTTTTGTATTCTGATTTTTCTTATCTAAGTTATCAAGAAGTAATCCTCATATGATTGCTAACATTGTCTACTACTAAATAACATCAGAATGGAAATGTTCATAACATTTTCTTTCTTTTTGTAAACAAAATGTCAACCCTTTCCAGTTTTTTAATTGAATTATGTTAAAGGTGAAGTGGATTTAATGGATTCTTGAGAATCCCAGAAGACCGGAAGTGCCAGCAAGTGAGCGTCATTCGATAACATTGGCGAAACTATAATGAGCGGAGCCAAAACAAGTCTCCTTTTACCGAGATGCATTTCCAGAAGTATAGCATCTTATTTGAAAATTTTCATTGTATATACAAGAAACAATTTTAAATCTGGAGTAATAATTGAAGAATTGGAAGATAATTCAAAATGATTGGCAGAAACAGGAGCAACATACTGACAGTTAGGAGCGGACAAGTGTTCCGGAAAAATAAATAAACCTAATTATTAATAGCAGCGTGAGATAGTCCCTAGACGTAAGCAGAAGCGACGTGAATTGTGAATGCGCGTTGTATCTGCATTTAGCGCGAAATCATCGATAAACTGCGATAAATAGATTGCGCTTTCCGCTATCGCATGCAATGCTTGACACGCACTGTGTCAAGGCCCTCTGGCGCACGCTGATGCTAATAGACTCATAGAAAGACCGACTAGCTTAACTTGTATGTACACAAATGTCTTGCTAGCTAAATAAGGAGGGTGCTTATCGCTTCGCTGAAAGCGCAAGAGAGAAACTAACGATCAGCGGCGCGATACGAAGCGAACTGTGTAATCTGTGACGTGTCTCTCCAGCGACCTAATTCATAAGTTCTTCCTACATGACACAGCTCGGGGCACGATTCGCGTGATTAAACGTGATGGAAAATGATCGACGGACGTGGAAATATCAATTTTGATCTGACTTTTATTTGCTTTCTTTGTTTTAATCCTTATAAAAATAAAGTCGAATGAAAGATGATGTTGCTAAGATGATGATGATGATGATGATGATGATAATAAACGCATATATTTTTCCCAAAGAAAAAGATGAATGATGCATATAAATGTTGTGTAAAAATTGAGAAGAATGACAGATATTCTTTTGAAGAATGCAAAGCTATATAAGATGATCAACTAAAGGAAAAATCAATTTATGATCTAGTGGAACAATAGAACAAATGCACAAAAACATCTACAATGTTTGCGCATAAAACGGAATTCGTTGCAATAAAAGTGATTATTAAAAATATATATAAAGATCGGAAACAGTGACAGAACCTGATGTTATTATTGAAGTATAAAAGTAGCGAAATTGGTGGGTGGGAATTCCGCACATTCATCTGATTGGCACAAAGTTGAATAAATAATTCAGTTATGAACTTGTGAATCGGTCGGTCCCTGAATTTTTTATGCTCGTATTGACAGGATAAGTTCCGCGAAATTTCGTTAAATAAAAGAAAGGATATTTCAAAGTGGAACGAAGCACCTCTCTCTTAGCTCTTACCATGGGATTCGACAGCTTCTTATATATTGTGTGAGCTATTGCCAATAGAAAGTATTTGATGTTTCCGACCTGCTTGTTACTAGAAATTGAAAATAATTCTCTTCTTCTGGACAATCGACGTTTACTTGTCTCCTTTAAAAAAATTGTAATACACCTTCCGGCTAATCCGTAAGTTTTGCAGAGGCTTCTCTGGAGTTATTGTTTCTCTTAACACATGACAACATATGCAAGGTCATATATGTGTTCTTTTCATATATGTGAAAAACTCTTCAACAGTGGAAAAAGTGGTGATGTTATGAAACTGTATCAAGATGAAAAAGTCAACTAACTTTCCTCAAGCGCAGAAGTGACACACTTCACACCAATTTCCTCAGGGAAATTTGCTCAACGAAAGTAACGCAAGCGTGTTTAACTAACGTAACAAGGTGAATGTGTGTCGAAGAAAAGAAATGTTTAGTGCAGTTTTAATTAGGAAAAAGTGGGCAGCGATTTTCCCTGTTAATTCGCTTTCCTCCGACCATCAAAGCCGTGACACCTGATACACATATGTAGCCATGCACGATCTCATTTCGCGATCTCGTTTGTTGCGTGCTTAATATGTATCGACTCAATGAAAGAGAAATAGAGAGAAGAAGAAGGAAAAAAAAAAGAGTCTCGCTGGTTTTCCTTGCGAGCGTCTTGGACTCTTGGGTAAGCGTTTTGCTTTATACAGCAGGCCCATGAAGGTGCGGCACCGTGTCGGTACACAGCCTTAATTAAATGCAAGCTCTGTACGATGCCATCGCGAAGAAAAGGAAAAGCCAACATGATCGAAGCAAACGAGGGAAACGAGTCTGGCGTAAAATCACGCAAAACAACGTAAAACTACTTGCGCAGGAAGTCTGCTTCGTGTCAGGACGTAGCTCGTTTTCATGAGGGTATATTACAAATTCGACACGCAGGACGTTTCGGATGCAGTTCGGTATATATAAAGCACTAATTGTGTCTTTTCGTAGAAGCCTTTTATACTTTTAGAGCCCCTTTTCTATCATCTGGACCTGACACTGACGAGTGAAGGGTGAAGACATAATCCGATCGCATCTCGGAAACGTGTCTTCATACAAAAACCCTTCATCATATTACATTCACCGTTTTAAAGATCTGTCTTCAAGTTAAAGTTCTCTTAAATATATAGCTTCGTATTTTGCAATGTTTGGACTTTGTTTTTTTTACTCCTGAGACGGGAATTCGTATATGTTCTTGAAATCGTACGCTTTCACGGAATTAGCATTAAGCAGACTCGCATGTCAAGCGGAAACTTTGGCAATCGAGTCGCTCTTCAGGGTCGAGTGGTTGTGGCTGCGGAAACGTTTTCGTAGTCATGCGCGCTTAAATATCCGCGAGTACATTCCACGCACTCCCACGCGCTCGAGTACAGGTCGTGACATCAATTTACTTGCGCTTCGTTTCTTCCAGAAAAGTGCCGAGCCTCAGGAAAGAAAAGGCTACCTGCCCTTGTGTAAAATATAAAGCGGATATAATGTCTGATAATGTTAGGTGCATGAAACTACCGAGGAAGAAAATAATTTTAGTGTCTCAGATGTCAAATAAATGAAAGGAAATAAAAAGAAACCAAAGAAAAGGTATGAAGAACATGGAATAAATCTACTAAGCCATTTTATCGTAATTACTACATTAACATTCGTTACCAAAGTGAGAACATTTATAAATACTACATCTGGAGGAACCACTAAGATGTAATTTGCAAAGTTTCAGCATTAACATTACCGAGATTGGTATTGTTGAAGAAACAAAATAGAAAATGTTTCCCAATAATTAACAGATTTGACAACAAATATTTTATACTGTCCAAACAAAGGTTCTTCATTAAAGCAATATATTCAACAAAAATTCTCTAAAATAATACGTAAAAACCTTCAATATAAGTCGTTCAATTAAAGGAAAATTGTAGAAAAACATTCACAACAGCAAACTATGAAAACAGCTTCCAACAAACCCTTTGATACGATTTTTTATTAGAATAAAGTAAAACACAACCATGGTTAGTGGAAACCGGTGGGAAATAAGTTGGCTCGGCACAAATTGCGCGAATTGCAAGCGAATTACGTCATGCAAATTATATATATAGTGGGGGCTTGAGTATTTTGTAAGGAATAAATAAAGCCAGATGTTTTTATATAGTGTCGGATATACCGGCTTCCGAAAATGGAGCACTGGCATTAATTAGATCTTGCAACAGAATAAATGTCACTACCGGTATGGCGGGGCCTATTGATATAAGAGCAAATCTCGCACCTTGACACAAGTGTGTAGTGTGTAATGTGTTCTAGTGTACTGTGTAGGTTTGTATAAGGTACCTATGCTGTCGTATACATGATGACAGATTTATACAGGTTTTGTACCTGTTTGCCTGGAGCGAGTGGCGGGTTTCCGTGTGGCAAATCTAGGACTTCCTGCACGTGTTTCCATTCGGATCTGTATTCAATAATCCGAGTGAGACATAGAAAATAAGAGGGGGATGGGGGAAGATCGAAGAGTGGCACGTACTCGCAGTTTCATATATCCAGGTATGTGCGAGTAAGTGTCTTATAACACGAATCGAACGATTAATATGTACACGAGTTCATGCCTGTGTTCGAGGAGACAGGGCTCACAGGTTAGCCTCGGCCCACATTGGTATAACACTTTCACTGACGTAACACTTCACTCTAAACTGTTGCGTTGCCCTCCCCTCCAACAAGAAAACCCTCTTCTTATTTCATGTTGTCGGCCGATTTACCACGCACCTGTACTACTTCTCGATCACCTTCATTTCCCAAATACTTCCTAAATGTTTTGCTAGTTTTAAAAAAAAAAATTGCTCAAGAGAAAAATTTGAATGTCTGCTTGAATATTACTTATGTGCCTATCATTATAAAACTTCCTTATTATTCTAAAGATATTGATTCCGTTTGGACACATTGGCATGAAAAGAGAACATATGCTGCTAAATTAATACATACAGGAGTAGATTTTATTTGAATAGTAATCCAGATTAAAAGATGTTCTGTAAAAAGAGAAGAGGCCTAAAATGTTTAAAAGATGAGATGTATGTACTAGAATAATCAGGAATATGGAATCATATGCTATCTAATGAATAAACCCAACAGAAAAAATGCCACTAAACAGAAATAAAGTTTGCCAAAGATGATCAAAAGAGTTAATGTTGATGGTATGAATATGTATCAAATTCTGATACTGATTATTAAACCATTTACTTTGTGGCACACAATTTTAGATTTAAATCACGAATAATTAATGTTGCAAGTAGTGCATTTAATATGCTAATCAAATCATAACCCATAAAATCAAGAATTTCTGACAATGTATGTGTATTATAATTACATATTTCTAACTTCTGGAACATGTAACTAATATACAGGAATGAGTATCGACTAAGAAAAAGAATTGATAATTAAATTAGTTGACCTATTAAACCTAAAATATATAGTCATCTAGTTAGAAGCAAACCTTTAGAATATAAATTGATAAAGTGACCTCCTTTCCTAAACAAATATCAAGCTAAAATAATTTAAAATACATCTTACAGTTCAAATTCTCTAAAAAAATTAATGAAAAATTTATAATACGATATCAAAAGTACATACGAGGATAATTATACATCCTTTAATTAAAAATATGTCATCATTAATATGCAAGCTGTGTTCACTTTAAATGCCAATATTACTTTTGTGGAAAAAGTTGAAGATTACTTTATATTTTATGCAAATAAATTTAGAAATCTCTTTTAAAGGACTTTTCGAACTGGTCTTCGATTGATTAAATCGCGACTAGAAATATCTTCGTGTAACCCATTTTTGGTCAATGAGATTCAAGCGCGCGTGCCTCGGCGACGCGTATAAAGGAAACTTCGGATTGTACGGCGGTTTTCTTGCGAAATTGTTTACTTGTTCATAGGATAGGTCCAAGGATAAAGGATTACGCGGTCTTCGATATGAGCTTCGCAACATACATTTAACATACGCTTAATGGACGTGCCGCTTGCGCTCAATATATTTGCTCAATAAACAGAATTCTGCGAAATAATCATGCATAATAGAAATAACAAGTCGTCCAAAAACTTGAAATGTCAACCGAAATTCTCCACTTCACCGACAAAAGATAACTTACAAGAATTTTCATTGAGGTAGACTTTTAACGAAATGTTTGGCATATTTTATGTACAATATCATCTATATGTAACGCACACTTTAATTTTAGGAAATAATTTGAAATACATCTATTAAAAATTTCGAATATGAATTTTTAACACTGCATCAACTATTACACTATCATCTTCAAATAATTACACAGCAAAAGATTAATTATTGTCCCTTTATAAGACAATTTCCAGAAATTTTTCACAGGAAATAGAAGGGCGCGAGAAAATGTTCTCACGCGGAAATATAAGAATTACAGGTGTACAGACTGTACAGTTTGCGAAATAGTCAGACCTCGTGGGAATTACATTACCCGCAAGTCCTTCAATAATCTTAATTACCAACCATGAGAAGGTTTCGAAAAAGGAAGTGAAAAATATGTCAAAACTTCGAATTTTACCAAACAAAAATCTCGTACTTTTTACTCGGACATTGCTTGGGTTAATGATCGCTTTTTAGGTGCAGTATTTCTTTCCCAGACTTCTGATTTGTTTGTTTTGAAAGAAAAAACGGAAGGGCAATGGAAATGCCGAAAGGAAGATTCGAGGAAGCTCCCAATCTAAACAAGAAGGCGTGAGGGTTGTGAGTTTAAAAACGTTGAGAAAAAAGGAGACTGCACGTGTTTCCAAACCTAACTTCTTGAAGCTTCAAAAATCTTTAGTGACAATTAATGATATCTTGAACTACTTTTTCCTTAAAAACTTTTTTAAAGACGAGAGCAATTGAAAAACCCATTTTTGGATATATTAG
The DNA here is from genome assembly GCA_904066015.1 of Synergus gifuensis. NCBI lineage: Eukaryota > Metazoa > Arthropoda > Insecta > Hymenoptera > Cynipidae > Synergus > Synergus gifuensis. The sequence goes on from CAJFCO010000170.1 coordinate 275,986, forward strand.
TGATAAGAACTCGTTACCGTTTTACAGTAATCACATTCTATGTAATTTTACAACACATTAGAATACAAAATCAAGCATTAAGCCATTGAGTTTTTGACTTAAAAAAATGTAATGCAAACCATGTATAGGAAACTTCAAAATTTTTCATAATTTAATGTACAAAAAATTCATTGTGAAATTTTAAGAGGAATTTTTAAAAGGCTAATTTAACCGATTTCACATTCTTATAAGAAAATACTATCGTGTTTTTCATATTTTTTACCCACACCTGTCACTCCAGTGCAGCCTTGAAAACAAGAAAATTCTATCAATTTGAAAAAGGGTCTCATATATTCGAACGTGTCTCTACTAATATTTTTCCCCTCGTATTTTTCTACTCTTTTTGGGCTGTCGGGACTCATCGCGGGTGATTGAATAAACTGAAGGCGACCCTAGAAAATCAGTTCTCTGTCATAACTCGTTCTCGCTCACGTACAAAATCTTAAATACGAGCTTATATTTGTATAATAGTCGGCATTTAGCCAAAACTGACCTAGGCAATGAATAGTGCGTAATAATGCAGAATGAAAGAGGGATTTGCGAGGCGAGTTGTGTGAAAAAGCGGGGAGCAAAAGAAACAATGCATATGACGAAAACTATTTCTTACATTTGTTCGTTCCTTGCGCAACTGAAGATAAAGAATGTTTCCTGTTATTGTTAAGCATAGACACTTATCCTAGTTTCGCTATCTGCTGCTATTTTCTCTTCGCAAAACTCACGACTTCTTTTTATTAAGATATAAGTACAATTTTTAATCGGATCGGTTCAAAATTTGAAATTTTGGTTAGGCTCTTGAATTGCTCAAGAGAAGAACAAATTAAGCAAAGCTTCATGTCAGAAGTGTGAAACATTTTAAGAGTCTCTCACAACTTTCTAATTACCAACCTAAACTTTGGCCATTGACGAAATTTGAAATCGAGGAGGAAGTGGAAAAAAAAGAATTGTGTAATGTGATGCATAATTGAAGAAAACCAGGGAATTGATAGAGCGAATTTGCCCTAGGGCGGGTTAGAGGTAAAGACACCAGGGGCCCTGACCCGATTGCAGAAAATGTCAACACTCGTTATGTACCTGTACTATCTGTTACCTATAATATGCAAGAGCGCAGAGACTCGTGTCTGTTACTAGCATGAACATACAGATATAGAAAGTAATTGTGTAGTATGCAGTATGCAGTGTATGGATGATCACACATGCACATATATGTCGAGTTATGTTCTACATATAGAGGCATAACACATGAATGGCGCACCCATACTCTTAAATATTAGTTGAATAGCGTATAAAACATCCATATCTACACACAAATGTACTTTAAATGAATAAATATATGTACGCATGTGGTGATGCATAAGTCTACTGGCCATCTTGAATTTACTTTCAACGGACTTTATGATCGTAGAGTTTATGGCTATAGATTTCTGTGGCAATATGAGGAAGCCGATTACCCAATATCCAGGATCTCTTACGCTCGTATGGCGGCCTATGCAATCTGCAGTGTCCTACAATTTGCGAACTTGTTTAGTTCGATACATGTGCCACTCGTGAGAAGTCTTACTAATGGTTTGCAATTGTTGCTCGAGGAAAGACGTTAATATTTATACGCTACAATTTACTGGAAATAACATAGTAGATATCAATTGTTTGCAATGCTTATTGGATGATTGATAAGAAAAGCACAATAATTTGATGCGTCAATTGAATTCTCTAATGAGTTTTAGACACTTTCGGAAATTTTTCTAATTTGTATTTGGAAAGAGTTGCGTGCTTAAAATTCGGGTCTGGAACTTTTCCGAGTTGCATAATAGCTTAATTTAATTCTTCCCTACTGTAGAAAAAATAACTTCTCGCAACGTGTTCAGGAAAAGCAGATACACATGAGAAGTTGTGCGCTCATCTCTCTTGAGTCACTTTCGCCTTGAACCAGAGTGCGGAACAATCTCTTCGAATTCTCACGTGAATCGTGTCGGTATAATCGATCCTCGGATTTCGAGTTTCAACGCATTAGGAGTAAACAGTGCGTCACACACATTTTAAAATCCATTTACTATCTTTCTACCGTTTTCGTTTTCCGTTTATACTTTCTCACAAACTGCTACTCTTTCCCCGTTACGCATATAAAATAGCGTAATTTGTGTTGTTGAAATTTTATAATTTGTATTTCTATTTGTATTTGAGAAAAATGAATCATTGCTTGAGATGGATGTCGGTAGCATAAAATTGCGCACGGGATGTACACGTAACAAGTGAATTAACGCATCCCATGGGAAATCGTGTTATACCCTCCGCTGCATCCAGCTGTCTATCTTTCTGTTCGTTGCACTTGTCGCTATATACCCTCGATGCCTCGTTGGTTCCCTTGACCCTCCCCAAACACATAAATTCACCTCATGCCCCGAGCTCTCCGAAATAGATCTCCGGACCCCTTCACGTTCCTGTACCAACGAAAACAGGTGCTTCGGATTCCATTTCAAGAATCGTTTGCCTGCAATTATCTCATTAGCACTTCGTTTTCCAACGAATTTATCACTGTCAAAAATTTCTGGAAATTTCCTTACAATTTGTCAGGGATTACGTATTTTAAATTTTTGTTTGAGAAAATGATACTCAATTATGTATTAGATTAAAACCGCTCACTTTCAGGAATAAGCACTTATGAACTTCATATACTTTTTAATGATTCAATATACTTTCATAACATATAATTTATTAGTATATTTAATTCAATTTCATGCATTATACATGAAATGAAGATTTATTTAAACGCGAACATCGATTTTAAAATAATTTTGCAATCATAATTAACAGCAGTCTCTCAATCTGAATTAGTAATTCGATTCGTTTACTAATTAATTAAAAAATACTAATACATTGAGTAAAAATAACTAAAACAATTGGTAAGCTACTAAATGACAATTAGCTACTAAAAGAGTTAGTAGTTTTTACTATGTGAATTAGCAGTGTTTAATTACTTGATAATAAAAATGCTTACTAATGTGCATTCGTAAACGAATCGACACTATTTTATTAGTAACTTCTTATTAATTCAGATTGAGATAGTTTTTAATTTGCTATGATGCAATCATTTTTTATGCTATCAATTTTATACGCCGGAAGCTTCTGATACTTTCTTTAATTGAACAAGTATAAATTTATTCGATCTCTTTATTTTTCTTAACAAATATTATAAATAGATATTTTTTAACTCTGTAGTGATACGCCTTTTTTTAAATAGAAGTGTCGCTTATGTATAGAGCAAATAAATGCTTTTTAAAAATACTTTTGGTGTAAAAAGAATCGCTTAAAATTTGACATTACATTTCAAACTCTTCGTTTAACACTAAAAATATTAAAAAGAATTTTTTTATCTATTTAGACACACTTTTATTTCAGAAAAGAGAAAATCTACAGAGCGAAAAAATATTTAATTTTAATATTTGTTAATTAAAAAGAGGAGATAGAATTGTGAGGTTGGACCTTAGAAAATTAGATTTTTAATATAAATTCTTTTGTTCAAAATTATAAATAATATTTTTTAGAACGTCTAAGTATCTCTACCTTTTAAAATCGTGTAAATTGTAGTGTTTCGCAATACATCTATTTAAATAAAGCAATAATAAATCGGTTACGATTAATAAGAGTATAAAAAAGCAATAAAAAGTAATAAGTGTGAGGGAGCAAAATTGCAAAGACAGTGTTACGACATGGTTGTAAATTGTAAGAATTGGGCCACGAGTATAAGACGGTCGATTGTATGTAAGCGCGAGCCTCTGTGCGTGCCTTCGTATATATTTTTCAAGTACATCGTTGAGCACGCAATAATTGCCAACGCGGATGTCTGTTCGCGATTTGCGGGGCCTTGGCCGGTTTCCCTTTCAGAGTTGAGAATCGACAATTCGCACTTTTTCAAAAATCAATTACCGACCCCGAATAAAATCTAAATCTTCCTTATCCGTCGCGAGTAAGTTACCATTATAGGTAACATAACAGAATCTTCCTTACCGGCAGTGGTGCTACTGTCGGTAAAGTATACTTAACCTCTATCGGTCATGCAGTGATCTTCAACTATATTCTCTAAATTTCTAAAAGTGACGAAAGTATCCGCTGCCGGTAAACAAGAAACCTTGCTTAATTAGAAAAAATATTTCCTACCTTTACTCGTTTCCGGATGGATACTTTCTGTTTTAATTTCCGCCCTCGTCGCGTAAGGAATGGAAGTTTGCGACATCTGCGTCGTGGGAGTTGCTAATTTTTCTGAAAAATATTGCAATTTACCATTCGTTGATAACTGAATTTATGGCGGGAATTTTAAAAATTCACGGGTCAAGGGAATGAAATTTAATTTCTTGTTTTGATTAATTCTATTATTTTGTTCAATATTTATGAAGGATTTTGTTACCTGCTAAGAGTGGATTGGCGGCGGCAATGTTGTACCTTTGCCGCCTGCAGGATAACGACGTGGGGGTCGTTGTTGAGGTGGGTTGACTCGCTTCTGCCAAATCGGCCTGTAATTCTCGAAGGAAAGTGTCTAGGGTGTCAAAAGGTTCTTCACCACTGACTCCAGACATACCCTCACCTTCCTCCGAGGAACCAGTTGGAGCCGCTGGAACCCCAACGAGGGTACTGAACTCCATCGCCGAAAATTCGACCTGCTGCCCCGTATTGCTCTCCTAAAAATATTTACAATTAGTTTTAATTACATTTTTTACAGCTCTGGACATAAATTTTAGAGTTTTAGAGATAATTTTTAAAGATAGAACTTTATAATATGATCTCTAATATTAGCATTTTATTAAATTAATGATCAATTAGTATAAATTAACGTAGACTGTAAGAGTTATTAATAAGCAGTTTCGCGTCCTTGGGAATATAATATTCTGACAGTTGAACATACAAGTATATAAAGAAATCCCAAGGTCGGCACAGATGGAAATCTTCTAGTGAAAACATAAATTTGTCAGAGTACCAACAAGGAAAGAGAGAAAAGTAGCGTCATGTGACTTAATGTGAGAAAAGATGGAGCTATTAAATTTACAAATAACACATGAATGTTGTTTTATGCATTAGGTGTAAAAATAGCAAAATTTGTACATATAAAAAAGATGAATCGGAGTTCTTTCTTTATGGTATTATTCATGTTTAAACAGCAGTTTTTCTTTTACATTTAATTCGAATGAATTTAAACTTTATCAATTTCACATAAAATTATACTCAACCCTCAATACGCAAATTCCAGAAACCCTATAAACTGAGGATAGGAGAGGGGAGGGTTGCGACTAAGTATTTTTTTACCTTTGATTAGGGGGTGTTACAAGAAGGGATGTGACATAATATTTCTTTTAACCAGATATGATTTTCTTGACATAAAAACTAATTGTAATTAAAAATATTTAATCACACCCCAACCTCTTTCCAATTAGATTAGAGGGTTTGACGAGATGGAAGAAGAGGAGCGATAAAATGTTTTTGTCATCCGATTTTTATATAAATAAAATAAAATCTGAATCTCTAAAATATTTACTTACATCATGCACCCCTTTCCAATTGGAGGACGGGTGTGGAGGGTTGAGGGGGTGCGTAAAATATTTTTTTGTGTCGGATTCGCTTTTTGGGTAAAAAAAACCCTGTCGTATAATTAAGTTGTAATAAATAAAATAAATATGTAAATATCGAACCTGAAGGCATTGGGTTAAATCGACCATTTTGCCATCGTTGTCAGGGCACCAGAGTAATTCGTCGTCTATGAAGGGCATGTTTGACTCCTCCTTGGGTACGAGGGTGGAGGTCAACGTGAGGGTTTGCGATACGGGGACCGGCATCGGGACCCGTACCCTGCGACGGGGCCTTTTTAGCCACCCCCGCGCCTTCTAACATCCAAACTCACTTCCAAATCTCTTACTTGCCCCTTTTATTTGGGACCCCTCTGGGTATTTTTTTACCTTCGTTGTTCCGCTAAAACAAAAAAAATAACGTATTGTAAATTAAATTCAGAAATTTTAAATTAAAATATAAAATAATCTTCCCTGATGAGAATGTAAATAAGTCATTCAAACTTATCATTCTCTACAATATATTCAGTGTTTGACAGTAACGCGTTACTTATAACGCGTTACCAAAAAAGTTACTTTTTTTAGTAACGGTAACGGTAACGCGTTATTTTTTTTTTAAGTAACGGTAACGGTAACGCGTTACAATTTTTTGGTAACGGTAATACTAAGTAACGCACGTTACCAAACGTTACTTTATAAAAATTTGGAATGCCCAGTATTAGATTAAATATTTAAATATCAAGAAAACCAATCAAATGGTGTGCTTTCTTTACAGTAACTTTACTGCTCTACATGATGCAATTATGTTATATATGTATCAACAAAATATTTTTTCTCCATTAAAATGCGCCATGATGATTGTGGAACAATTTTTAAATTGTAAGGTTCAATTATTCATCCGGTATAATACAGGATTACCGAGCAGTGCATCCGTTGAGCGATTATTCAGTACAGCTGGACTGATTCTTTTGGATAAAAGACATCGTATGAGTGATGATCTTTTCGAAAAATTAGTATTATTGAAGAAAAATAGAATTTTTTATGGAAAGTCTAGTGTATAGATGTATGATTTATGAAACTGTATAAACTGATGTATTAAAAATTTAATAAAAAAAAGTAACGTAAAGGTAACGCGTTACTTTTTTTCAGTAACGGTAACGGTAACGCGTTATTTTTTTTTTAAGTAACGGTAACGGTAACGCGTTATTTTTTTTTTTAGGTAACGGTAACGGTAACGCGTTACTTTCAAACAGTAACGTGTCAAACACTGAATATATTTATATTTTCAATCCGGTTTATATGACTTTAATGATTAATCTAAGTTATGAAAATATTTATTAAGGTAGAATTTACTTTCGTAGCTGTGAAAACTTGCAATAAAATCTTTATTTTTATCTTTATCCTTTTAGCAGTAAAACTTGTTTAACGATTATAAGATTAAATATTTGAATTTCTCTAATATGTAATTACATTTTTTAGATTCTAAGCTTGTAAGGACCCTATTTTTTTATATTCAATTGGGAAGCGTCAAGATTTTAAGATTCTCGATTTTTTTTAGAGTTATTTTTACTTCAGTTATAAGAAATCTCTTATAACTGAAGTAAAGAAAGTTTTCTAAATTAAATAAACTAATCTAAAACTAAAACTGCTTCCTGAAACACTTAATAATTCTATAAAAATTGAATAAATTAAAAAATAAACTAAAAATTTGTTATTATTAAGAGTCGGAGATCATTAGGAGTTACTTTTTTCAATATATATTTACGCGAGAATAATATGGGTATTGATTAAGGTGTGTGTTATGTTTGACAGTTTTTGTCGAATTTGGTGGAATGCACAGAAACTGGTTTTGCAAGTTTGCTCGGCTAATAAGCGATATATTTAAATTATAGACAGACGAGAGGATGTTAACCTCCCCGTGGTAGAAACTTTCTTTCTCGGTTGGCGATTACGTAAAGGCACATAGAAGCTGCATAGAAATGCAGCACCAGGAGAGCGAGGTTACGCGCACAGGAAGTGAAACAACCTGCAGCAGAAAGAAAGTTTTCACTCGATGTTTTCACTTTCATGGAAATGCCAGATTGCCAGCCTTGTAGCCACCTGCTACTATTACATATATTAAGCTATAGGTCTATCTAACTATTGGCATCGTCTTCTTTCCTCACGCCAGTTACCTGATGGTCTGATGGATCTAAGAATTCTGCCATCGACCATAATTAAGCGATTTACCAAGCGTTCAGTTCATGCCAACGAACTCTTTCCATCTCTGGTCAACACTTTTACCTTCTCTTTTATAAGATCTTAGCGAATTAATTTCATTTCTTGCACTTTTTATCATGTGTCAGTTGGTAAGCATCAAGTTTGAATTCGCGAGATTTCATGCCATCAGATTTTAGAGTTTTTGCATCGAAATTTCAGTAAATTGTATTCCTACAAAAAACCTAATTAAAAGTATAAGCTAGAATTTAAGTAAAAGATCGATGTTTATTCAACATTCTTAAAATTTGTATTATTAATAAATATTATTAATAAATATTATTAATATTTAATATAAAAGCTGTCAATTTTTTATGTATATATCAAAGAAAAATATCTAGCGGAACGGTTTTTTCTTTACTGTAGTTATAATAAAAAATAAAACTGCAATAAAGAAAATATTGTTTTTTTTTTGGGAAATAATAGTCATTTGAGTTCCTACACCCCATTTTAGCCCTAGAAATCTATCAACTTGCCTTTTTCTCCTCTAAAAAACCTAATTCCATATCCTAATTGCAATTTGACAGGATTTGAGTTATTCTACACCGGATGGTTTCAAATTCCATCAGCCTTAAATGTATCAAAATTTAAGTTCAAAATTCAATCCTTCTATTTTCCTCAGCAAATATTGGAAATAAGTATTTATTCGGTCTCTACTTATTTATATTTGAAAAATAAGAACCACTATAAACCTAAAAGATGTCTAAACAGAATTTTGATGATAGAATTGCCTTAAGTTGACCGCCATTGTATTCCAAGTTTCAGTTTTCAGTACATTAAAAAATGGCGGACGAAGAAGAGCACTCCGAGCACTCCTCGTCAGAAGAAAGTTTAGACCTCCGAAGTGATAAATTTGAACCAGAAAAAGCCATTTATTCAAAAAAAGTACGAATTCCAGTGGAAAATGCACCCATTTTTGATAATTTGGGCAAATTTGAGTCTACATTAAAGAGAACAGAAACTTCAACTGAAGAAGGAGAGTGCTCTACTCGCAAGTTTTTGCCCCATCAGGGTAAGTCTTCTTTTTTTAGTCTTACTATAATTGTTAATATTTCTTTTATTAATATTTAATTGTTAATTGTTAATATTTTTTGATTTGATGAATTTTTATCATGATTTTTTGTCTACATGACAAAAAATTAAAAATAAAAACGCAGGGCCACGTGGATTTTACGAGGTTATGTTGATATATTTTATCTCTTTTGCTGTCGGCATTCGAGCTTCTACTAAAGTCCAAGAGATCGCGACTCTATTTGTGAATGAGAGAAACACGAATTTCATACGTGATATCCAAGTGATATTGAAAGAACAACATTGCAAGACAAACATTACACTCAGAAAAAAATTTGTTTCAAATCAAAACTTTTATTTTAATAATTTTAAGTAAAAATTTCTTTATATTGATGAAAACATTTTAAAGAAAACAAATTAAAATAATTCAAAATAATTTTGTTTGAATGAAACAAAATTATTTTGAATTATTTTAATTTGAAGAAACTGTTTGTTTAATTTAAAAAGAATTTGTTAAAATCAAAGAAATGTTTCTTTGACCGTATATCAATACTGCAATTCAATACTGCAACTCCATAAAACTTCCGTTAGCCGAAACGTAAAATTCTGGTATAAAATTTTGGAATTTTCAACATTGCATCAGAAACAGGAACTGAGAATTATGTTTGTAAAGTTATGTCTGGAATTTTTTACAATAGCTAATGGATTTTTTGTTACTCACAAGCATGTGAAGTGTTACTTTGCAGCTTGCTAATTTTTTTGAAAAATGTTCCCTGTTTGCGTCCCACTCTCTAAATTCGAATCAATAAAAATTCACAAACGTACTTATAGCTTTTTGAATCAATTGCTTCTGACTGACTGAGCACTGACAGTCAGAGAAATTCTACTCTGACTCAAATAGAGTACAGAAAGACGACATAAAATATTGCCTAATAACTGTAATCACTGTTTAAACGACAAGATTAACTAAATTTATAATGATGAAATTAGACCTTGTTGAGACGAAATATCAATAAATAATATGACTTTTTACACGTGGTATCAGAGCCTAAAATGCCCTGTAATGCTTGACCTCAGAATATTCTGAATGAACGAATTTTTTATTAACCGCTAGTTACGCAACTTCAAACAAATGTTTCTAATTGTAGATAAGAATGGAAAATTATTAATGAAATGTTCAAAATGAAACTTTTTACTTACACGGAGAAAATTGTGTTCGGTAGTCATTAAAATATGGTAAGTAAATATGATGTGGCCTGTAGTAAATATTTGTAATATTTATTTATAGAACCTCTAAAATCTGGTTGGTAACGATTGCCGATTATATTATTATAATTTTTTGTACTTTTTATACCATTATATCCAACTTTTACGATATTTACTTGAACGTCTACCAAACACATTTACTCCGAGTAAAAGTATGAATTGCCTCCTCGTTCCGAATTTCGGGGCGATCAAACTACAATCGCCATTCCAAATTTATATTTTCTACGCATTTAACTTGAAAAAATTGTTGACATTTTTTTAAGCACGTAAACGAGAAGATTGTGAAATGCGCTCAATTTTCCTCAATTTTGCTAAAGTGTTCTTTAATTATTATTTCTTAGTTTTCTCGAACTCCTCGTTTCATCTCGTTCTCAAACGAGACGTCAAAATTTTAATTATTCAATTTAAATTGTTTGCCCCGACATTCCCAAGACTAACTAGCTTCCAGTTGAAAATAAAATATATTCCCGAAAGTGTTTCTCGTTGTACTTTTTAGTTATTCTGTTTATTTTTTATTTGATATTCAAATCCTCCTTAAGATGAGAAGTTCGGGTATAGATGGATTAAGAATCTAATTTTTTCTAATCGTTTCTCGCTCATCTTTCTCAAATGCAACACTACTGTATATACATTAATGAATGCGTTGACGTTTATTGACACTCCTTTGCTGATATTGGTGTGCTTTAATTGCGATTTAATTAATATCGCGAAGGCTACTATAGACTTTAAAGACACATGCGCGAGAGCAAGGAATTTGACCTCTGCAAATGCATCACGTGAATCAATTTACTTCTTCCTTTATCTGAGCTATTCTCACTCTTGATTCCACATTTGCCAGTATCCGAAAATGTGTATCGTGTTTGAAAATATGAATATATGTGTTTGGCAAAAAAAATTGGCACTTGAAAATAATTTAATCACAATGCATATTGCTGTGATGGTGTTGTTAAGTGACATTACAGTTTATGTTCAGAAGTGTAAATTGCAGTACATGTAACTCAATTGTGATAACATTGCATATGTATAGAATACTTTATGTTTCGGAAATATGTTTCCAATACATGATATATTGCAAGTTTCCCATAAAAATTGTTAACAATGCAACGAAAAAATGCATGAATGAGTGACCATTTTTCGATAAATTCTACGACACTTCGCACATCAAACTGATAAGGGTTGAATGGGTGGACATGATGTTACACAGGGTTGTGTTAACTGCCATGCCCTGAGGTATCTATTGGCTGTCGGCCAATTACACGATGCAGCCGATAAATCACGAATCCCTGACCCAGTGCAGTTTTATATTTACGTGCTTCATGCACGCACGAGCGCACACGCGTTGTGTCCAGAGCTTCGGCATCTTTCTGTGTTTTATGTTTTTCATGTGTTCATGTGATTCATATGTTTTACACACAGGCACAGAACTTCGATGCGATGCTTGCGTACATTAATATGGCGAGGAGGGACACTTCTACACAGTATATGTGCATATAAATATTTGTACACGCAAATTTGCATGTGTATGTCTATTTATATGTTCATGTAAATTTATATATGTATGTGAATTTATATATGCATTTATACTTGTGTATGTGAATCTTCATCCTTGTATGTGTTAGTCTTTATGTGTAGGGTGGGGTGTTAGCGGTGTAAGTACGGAGTACAGCACTTGTTGCGCCCGGGCGTCGACCTCGACTCAACCCGCGGCTCCGTTCTATACTGGCCGACTTAAAAATCGAATTTCCCTATTTTCCTACCTTCATCCAGTGACAATTCGCACGAGTTCGCAACCATAACTGAATTTTCAAACATCTATTTTAGAAAACATATGTCAAGTAACTTCTGAGTAAACTGAGAGGAAAAATGGGAAATACATATTTTAATGAGTAGATCCAAGATTTCCATTTTCTTCCATTTTTTGCCCTTCGATGGGGGATTTTGATTTGAATGGTGGAGGGGATCGCGAGACGAAAGCGAGCGACTCGTGGCACTTGTTGCGCTCGGACGTCGACCTCGACTTTCCTCGAGAGTCTTCCGTTTAGATTGAGCTCGAATTCAATGAGTAAAAGTGTAGTTGAAATTTAGAAACATTCTAGTTTGCGGATCGCTTCGATTTTTCGTTTGATGCATGAAAGTCTTCAAATCTCTAGAAACTATGGCTATTTTCAAGAGAAAATGCCAAGAGCTCAAATTTTGAAATCTCCACATGTTAAAACTCATTGTTTTTGAAAAATTTGGAGAAAATGTATTTTTAAAGAATCTAACAATAGGCATCAGATTTCCGGAAGTAGTATATACGAACACGTGGTGTTTTCAATCGTCATTGAGGAAGGTTAGGAGCTGCGAAAGAAATCAACGCCGCAATTTCTCACAAGCAATGTTTAGATTCACACGCGAGACTGGAATCTGTGTAATTACTGTGCTCGCGCTTTGCTTCGAGTGTAAGAATTGTCACTCCTACCCTTCCAAGCAGTTTCTGGTTTTTCAGATTGTTCAGGGCAATATTCAAACTATATATTCTATGAACTATATATTCTATATATTCTATGATTTTAGCACTGAAAGTTGTCATTTGTTTACATTTTTAGTGTAAAGACATATGTCTGGGTGAATTTTAAATCTAGATTGGTAAAAGTGAAAACTATAAGAGTGAAGAGGGCACCATATGTACTGTAATGCACGCGTTTTAATATAATTATATCACCTAATTTGGATGATGCCTACACACTGAATCCCCGAGTATCAATTCGAGCCTGAAAAGCGCATCAAAATGTTGCACAATGAAATTACCATTTAAAATAGTCAACATACGTTCTGGATGCATATTTTCTGAAATTTAGAACCTTCACTGAAAAAACGAGTTGTTTGGGACAACAAGCCTTTTATTAGTAGAGATGGTATTAGTTGTGACAACTACTTGGTTGGTAAAAATGAATAACCCGTTTGGTGGGGTAAAATGTCATTGTTTGTGTTTCCACGTAATATATATTAGTAAAGTTAGTAATGGTAAGCATAAGAAATAAAGTAGTCACATTTACCACCAATATATTTTTCAAGAAATAAAAGTAGTAACAGTTACTACTTTTATTCTTTCGCGCAATTGGTAGAACTGAGAACTCAGAAGTGTTGCCAACATTTTCCGAAATATCGCGTGTCATCATATGTTCACGTTCGTCGCCATTTTCTTTTATAGTTTTTCAATGTGTAAGATGCCAGTATCCGTAGACGTATAGTGTTTGGATCGTTTATTTGGATAATTTCGAAAAATGGATATCAAGGCTTTTCTACAAATTTGGGGATTCATTTGCCATACTGTTGGCAATATTTACGCAAAATAAAATCTACAATTTTTACTATATTAAAGGTACTTCTATTAATATATTTAAATTATTAGTTTTTACTATAACATCCCAATGGACAAAGGACACTCTCATCACCTGTGTCCACTGGGATTTTAGTTTAAAACTACGAATTTAAATATATTAAGAAATAATACCTTTACTAGTAATAAGAACATTAATTTTAACAATGTAGATTACTAGTTTTAATTGTAAGGATTACTGATTTAAATAGTGAAAACTACTAATTTTAACAGTAAGGACAACTATTTTAAGTGGTAAAAGTAGTCAATTTAATTGTAAGAACTACTAATTTAATAGTAAGTACTACTACTTTAAGTAGGTAGCGCAACAATCCGAAGATGGTTTTTAACCATCTGAAGTTGTCACAACAACAAGAAAAGTAGTAAGGGCAACTACTACCATCTTTACAAATGAAAGTAGTAGCCCTAACCATTGAAATAGCAGCGTCATATATTACAAACTAAAATAGTTGGCCCTACTACTTTAATAGTTGTCCCAACCAATTCGTTTTTTCAGTGTTTTACTATTTAAAATTGTAATTTTTGCTAAGGAAATTGTAAACCCTGCTATTTTCTTTGTAAAAGTTACAATTTGCAATAGTAAAACTTACTAAATTCCAGCAAAAGGCGCATTTTGACTATTTTAAATGGTAAATTCAGTCATTTCTTTTCATTTTCCTTTTTTCGTGTACCGAAAAATTTAGCTTGTATAATAAGGTGGTGAGTTTGTTACTCTTTTACCATATAAAGGTACATTTGTCGATTTGAAATAGTAACTCTTCACCCTTTTTCGTGAAGCATCTATTGTAAAGCATTACTTTATGTTTATCTAAACAACCTTCAACAAACTTTGGAAAAAGTATGCAATTTGTTAAGAGTTCAGTGCAGCATTCATGCGAAGATCAGATGGCCTTTTGATAGAAGATGGAATAAGAATAAGAAAAATGCAGAAGAAAGGGTGAAGCGCTACCGATTGCTCGATAGTCATCTCTTACATTGGGATAGGTCGGGTCGGTGTTGGTATTTGTGTCTGTGCACACGACCATCGTCCCGGAATTGGATCGTCCAGTCTACCGGGTGTCGTAAAAAGTATCGCATATTAGTTTAGATATTTTAGATACTGAAGACATGTGCTAGATTTTATTTTAACTTGAAGAAATTCAAAGAGACTCTAATAAATTGCATCGAGAAACCGGAAGTCTCCGGATAGCATCCTCGTTTCCGGGATGGCAACTGGTGCCAACGAGGAACACGGAAAGGAAAAGGAAAGCAGGGAAAAAGAAATAAATGTAACGTGCGTTCCAAGGCAACTCTTAATTACGCAAGGGACCAAATGTGAGGAAATAAATCGTCCCAGGGTGTATTCCGTTATTCGAATCGCGCCTGCTTTGCATCCCATGCCATGACCAAAGTGCTAAGTGTGCTGAGTGCATCCCTTCTCTTAAGGTTAGGCTAGGTTGGAAATTCTCCTACCTCGAGTGAGAGCATTTCTCTCGAGTAAACTGACCAAGAACTAGAAGGAAGAATATTCTTAGGCCTTAGAATCCAGCATGCTCGTTTATTATCGACCGCAAGAAAAAAAAAAGAAAAAAAAAGAGATAAGATAAAAAAGGAATTCTATATATTCTTACGAAATAATTCATATTCCGTAAGAATGGTCTATGCAAAAATATATCTGAAAAGGAAATGACAATTTTGTTGTTGAAAGTGGATATTACAACTTAGAAGTTTAATATTGAAAAAGAAATCTGGAAATTTATCTTGGAATAAATATCTATGCAAATAGATTGCTTAAATAGATTAGTCGCTCAAAAAAACTCAGTTTGATTTACAACCATTTTATAGCACAGGAAAATAATTTTCATCATTATTACAAATTAGAGGGACTTTTAGCTTCAATCAAGATAAGGTTTTCATAATTTTAAACTACTATCACCTTTATGTGTTTTTATACTATAAAAATTGGAGCTATAAAAGACCTAAAGGTTTTTTCTGTTTTATATTTAATTACTCATACAATAATTAACGGCTCTCCATTATTGCTTTTTCTACTTGTTTTGAAATTGGTTTAGAAACTATATTCTAAATTAAACTTAAAAGACTTTAAATTAAAAAAGCTTCGTTTTTATTACTTAATCAATTTTATAGAAAATAATTTTTGACTGAGAATCGATGTCTAACCATTAATTACATTTTCTACTGAAAAGTTCTGAAACTGGACTCGTTTAGAAAAAAAGACCACAGTTTCTACAATTTCAGTTAAAAATAGCTGTCATTTTTAGAGTAAAATAAAAAAACACGTAAAAAGGTATTACATCTTGTAAAATTGATATTACTTAATCAGATATTTTTCAAGAATTTGATTATCTAATAAAAGTATAATTGATTTCGTAATAGTTGAAAACATTGGAGTCTGTGGAAACTGCAAGTTATTTCTTTGCAGCGAAGAAAAGAAGCTGGTCTTCAATAACGTTTTATAGTGAAAATTACGGTAATTACGCCTAATTGAGAGGATGGACGGAAGAACGAAGTACGGTATTTACTCGGATGTTGGGTTACAAACGCAGAATACCCCTCGAGCTTTGTGAAAGTTACCTCGAGTATTACTCTCAGTCTTACATCTACACCTATATTTAAACCCCAGGTTTTTATTTTCCAATTCAAATTTTAATTCCCTCCGTTCTTTTTTTATCGAAAACTAATTTTTAAAGCTTCTTATTTAAAAGCACTCTATATTTTGCCTTCTTATTTTAAAGCTTCGAAATTTCAAGCTATCTAGATTCAGAAGGCGCCCGAATTTAGGTGTATTCGGATCCCTTGAAAAGCACCCGCATTATTTGGCAATTCCAAACTCAGTGTCTAATAAGCAATTCAAATCTGCAAGAAGATCCAATTCGGGTATTTCTATTTTTGAAATAATCCAAATTTTTGGGGTTTCAAATAGAGTAATATGTGCTTCTATTCCACCATTAATTAATTAATTAATTAATTAATTAATTTGAAAACCGTCCTAATTCGGGGTTTTTCTTTTGGAAGGCGCTCAAATTCGGGATCGTTTAGCTTAAAAAGCTATAATTCTCTCACAACTTAAAAAATGTTTGAGACTAGGTATCTATAAGACATTACTTAGGCTTTGGCACGCAACTGTTTCTTTTCACTTATCCCGAGGGAGACTGGTCCATGTATAAGGAATTCTTTCATCACTAAACAGATTAACAAGGTGATCTGTGTGGTGTGTGTCGTTCTTAGCTTTCTTGACGCTCTAATTCATACTTATTTCAGTTCTTCCCCACCATCGCATCGATTGGTGGAGATTGTCGAGCCTGAGGTAAGGACTAAGGAGAGTGATTTCTCTCTCTCAAGGGATACAAACAACTCTGGCAAATTTAATAGTATTGGAGATATCAATTAGGAACTTCATCCCCTGAGAATTGAAAAACTCCCACAATTTTCTTTTACATTTAATCTGTTCTCATTCCTACTGTAATTTTCGTGGGTGAAATCTTCAAACAAACCAACCAGTCGTTGAAATTTCAAATTTCAATTTCGTTTCAAATTTTATGGAAAAGGACTTCTGTTAAATAGGTTGGGGTACGACTTTTTTCTTCCATGCGATAATGAGGGGATATGACAGAGGGGGTAAGGTGAGATCGCGATCATCCTCCAATTATAGAATTTTCTTTAGAGATGGGCTTCAATTAAAAATGGGGTGTTCACTTTTATGACTTTTTCTTTCAAATGTGATAATTGGTGAGGCTCCGTTATAAGGGAAGCAGGTGCGATTTTCCTTTCAGATGTAATAATTGAGGAGGAGGTTTTAATGAAAGAATGATGTGTGAGTTTCCTTCTATGCATTTTGTAGTTTATCATTTGTCTTCAGAAAATGGGTGAGATATGACCGAAGCTCTCCCTCCAATTGAACAATTTTTTTAGGGTTTTAAAAAGGGTAGAGGTAGAGGAGCGACCCAAGGTAACTTGACAGGAGGTGTGTTTGGTCACATCCCATCACATGTATCGGAGCCCTCAATTATCATGTTTCCGGGAGGTTTCGGTAAAATAATTTTAAAATCTATCTAAAGTGGAAAACGCCGCATTTATTAAATGAGAGCCCACATTAAGAACATATGAGAAAAAATGGTTTAAACGTCTGCGAAGGCGGTGAGCCTCGAAAGGTCTTAAAACTCTGGATCTTTAGATTGAGAAATTGGAGTGAGTCTTCTAATTTTCATTTATTTGGCCTCAGTACCCAGATTTCCCATGGGTGACTGAATATTTGAAGAAAAAGAGAAGAAAAAACAGAAAATGTGTGGGTTTTTTGAGAAGTGGCCCCTTGAAATTTTCAAGATTGTTTGGAGACTTGGAGAGTTTCTTGAGCTTCTGAGGTCGGTGGAACCTTGCTTGCTTCCTAGCTCCTCCAACCCCCGTGACTACCTTGGCGCACACGTCGCTGGGACAATAAAGGGGGTGGGGCAGGGGGGCCAAAGGGCCCACATTGCAAAAGTAACAGTACCTACGGCTAGTTCGCGTAAAGCAAATGCGAGAGTGTGCAAGGTACAAGTGTATATGTGTATATGTGTATTGGTGGGTATATGGAGAGGTCTGGTGGCTTGCCTGCCTGCCTGGCTCAGCTCGGGTGCGCTGCCCGGCAGGACATTGAACCCAGCGCCACTCAACCTGGGGATCATCCGCGGGTACCGGGCCCCAGTGAAGATTATAAACACTTTCCTAATTAATGAGAAAATCATTTTTTATTTTACAGTGTGCGGGTTCTCGATTATGTGGCCACTGAACTAAGAAATCGGTCTCTTTTAAAGACAGTTTGAATTTGATAAATCTCAACATCTAGTACAATGGCACCCATCCGAGAATTGCCGAGCCAAGCGCTACTTAACCAGGACCCAGCGGACAATATATTCTTGATATAACCCTTATAATCGGAATATTGAAAAATTGAGGATTTTGAAAGATTGAAATTCTTTCCAGCAGTTTTAAATATCTAAAAATTGCATCTTACTTTCTACCGATATACAGAGACTATTATAGAGTCCAAATTTAACGAATACCTTAATTGAGTCATAAAAATTTATAGCCCGCGCCTCATTAACTGGACGGTTATAGATTCGTTAAATATGTCTATTAATAAATTAAAATGCCCTTATCGCACAAAAATATAAGAAAAAAATAAATTTACCGATTTTAATCTTAAATAAAATAATAAATTTGATTAGTTTTAGAGTTTCTTTTTCACTTATTTTTCATTACATATTTCTCTAATCGAAAGTCGATATTTAATTTGTAGTTATTACACTTATGTTTACTTAATTCATTTCAATAAACGAATAACGAATGACTAAAGAAATAAAATCTCAAATAAGGGAAACGTAGGTCTGTAATGAAGGTACGACCGCTGCCATATTGCAAATAAAGGAGATACATTAAATATGTCATAAAATTTATAAGTCATTATAGTTTAATGAGCCTCGGACTTAACGTTCAAGTTAAAGGCTTATAAAATTTCTATTATTGTGAATAGTTTTAGGGCCTGTAAAAATTGTGCATGATCCGAAAAAGGGAATGTTTTCCATAAAATATTTTTATACCTATAATAGTTATTAACGATATTTATGAAAAATATATGAATACTTATGAATCTTTTTCAAGCTCCGTTAGAAATTCCTTCTTTCAACACAATTTTCCAAATTCCTTTTACAAAACCCCTTTTCCGAACTGATTTAGCAACCCACTGTTATAAAAAAATTTTCCAAAGTTTTCTTCCAACCCTAAAGTTATCAAAGATCTAAAGTTAATCCCAAAGTTACCAAAGAAATCTTGAAAAATGAATTAAAATACTCTTCCCTTCAATTGCATATTTCCTCTCTTTTGTGTTCTGAGAATGCAGTAATTACAGCAATAGAAGTTTGTTTCGCACTATTTTCTGCCATTTTTTCCTACTAGTCGAGAATAGCCGTTGATAGTAAAGGGTATAAAATGTGCAACAAAAGTAGTTACAGGATGACCATAGGTGTGTAGAATCTACATTGTGCATTGTTCATGTTTACAAGAGAAATGCAGACTGAGTGAAAAAAAGAGGGTAAAGAAGTAGAAAGAAAAAATGCTTTGTATATTTCGCGCTAGTATGTTGCCATTTTGCCCCATCAGCGAGAGTCGTCAAATTTACGATCGAGCTTTTCAAGCCCGCGCATTCTCCACAGCAATAGGAGTTTAGAAGTTAGAAGTTAGGAGTTAGAAAATAGAAGGTAGGAGTTAGAAGATAGTAATCGTGCAGGGCGATCTTTTGGCTCGAGGGTCTCGTCTTCGTCCACTAGCATCTCTACACCTTCTCCACACCTTCTCTCTACATTTTTATCTTCCATTTCCCTTTTTCTTTTTTGAATTATTCCACAAGCCTCGACACGATAACGCCTTGCGAACATTCACGTGCGTCGTATAAAGGAAACCGTTAGGTTTGCACTCTAGGAAGGCGGAGAGAGAAGAAGAGAAGGATGGAGGCTGTCAAAAGAGAGAATGGTGCTCTTTTACTCTCACGTATACATGCGAATATAAATACAAGTTGCATCTCTGCAAATCGTCCTCAATTTTAAGTACAAGGATCTTTAAAAACAAAAGATTAAGCGCTGTGGACTTGAAATCAAAGCCTAATTATTTTCTTATTTCATTAGAAAAGTTTTGTTGCGGAAAAGTTTTAATTTTTTCTTTGAATTAAAATATTTTCAAGAAAAGATTTGGAAACGCTTTTTCTAGCCCTGTATTTAAAACCTCCTTTTTCAACCCCTTTAACTCGTTTAAAACCACCTTTTTAAAAAACCCCTATTCCGATCTATTTTACTGAAGCCTTTTTTAAACCTATTTATCCAAACCTATTTTTAAACTTATTTATCCAAACCCCTTTAGAAACCCTTCTTTCTAAATCCTTTTCCAACATTTTTTATATACAATAAACTAGCAAACCAACACGCGTGCTATACTGCTATCGCGCAGGATTACATGTGTTTTACTTCTTATAACTTAAAGTCATTCAAAAGCCGATCACTTTCTTAATCTGAACCAGAGAGGAATTTTAAAAGAATTTTTTAGGATTTTTAAAAGATTTTACAGGATTTTAAGGAAATTCATGAAATTTTACGGAATTTTAAAGGAATTCATAAAAGTTTAAAAGATTTTTAAGAACTTTAGGGAATTTTAAGGAGTTATAAATTTTTGAAATTCTGCGGAATAATATTAATAGGATTCTAAAAGTTTACAAGAATTTCAACGAATATTTATCGATTTCGAATGTTTTGGAGAAGTTTCGAAAGATTTTAAGAGAACTCAAGGGATTTTTATTATTTTAAAAAGATTTTGTGGAATTTCATGAGATTTCTACTACTTTTAATGAATTTTATTAAAAGATATAAAAGTATTGTAAATGTTATTGTAGGATTTTAAAGAATTTCAAGGAATTTCTGGGAATTTTAAGAGATTTTCACGACTTTGAAAAGATTTTAAGAGTTTTTTATAACTTTCAAAATATTTTATGGGATGTAAAGGATTTTAAAATTTGTCACAAGGAAAAAACTATTATGGATGTGATAACCAAAGAAATAGTAAAATATGGTACATACAACTACAATTTATGGTTTCCACTACCACGATTCTGGTTGCCACTACCACAACTATTATGTGACAACAACCACAGCTATCTGGCAACTATTATTAAATAGTTGCCACAACTATTGCATAATAGTTGTCACAACACTGTGGGTGTTGTCACATAATATTTGTGTTGTGGCAACCATAATCGTAGTTTTGTCAACCGAAAATTATTAGTTATACCATATTTTACTATTTCTGTGGTTGTCACAACTATACAGTTTTTTTCCGTGCAGGGAAATTTATTGAGGGATTTCAAAAGATTTTTATGTTTTTTAAAAGATTCTGTAAAATTTACAGGATTTTCGAAGCTTTTCGTAAAATTTTATGGTTTTTCAAGAGATTTGTCCCATTTTTAAAAGATTTTGTAAAGTTTTTAAGGATTTCATGGAATTTTTAGAGTTTTTCACGAATTTTATCATGGATTTTAAGAGATTAATTATTTTGAATATATTTTGAATTTTTAAAGGTTTTCAAGAGGTTTCTAGGAATTCTAAGAAGTTTTAACGAATTTTAAGGAATTTTGAAGGTTTTAGTGAAATTTTAAAGGAGGGCAAAACAACACGCGCGCGATTATTTACAACTTCGAAGCATTCAAAAGCCAATCAGGTTTGCAACAAAAATTGCGGGATTTTCGAGGCATTTCGTTTCACCACTTTCTTAAAACAGGATTTTTTGTTTTTAGAGGCAATTTTTTCTAAAGCAGATTTTTAAAATCGAGTTGAAAAGGGGTTTAAGCTCGGGTTTAAGAATATGGATTGTAAAAAAAAGCTTAAAAATTGTAGTTTTAAAAAAGGGGTTGTAATAAGGGATTGGAAAAATAGTTTGCAGAAGGGGTTTGAGAAAAGTTTTAATTACAAGAAAAAAAAACTAAAAAGTAGTTTAAAAAACTTTTCCAATGAAATAAAAATATGATTAAACGGCGCTAACACGTTGCGGCCCTGCATCTGAGCGCGGAAAGAGGAACGCTGCAGAGTTACGTAAAGTCTCGGCGTTATACGGTGCAGAACAGAAGAACAGTACTCGCACACTCGCAGTACTCGCAGTACTTCGAGTAGTCCAAGTAACAACCATGAAGCACGCATACAGCCTTAAAAAAAAGGAAGGAAGAAACTTGCTATCACGTACACTAACATTTGGGACTCATGTACATTACTACACAATTACACAATTACATCAAGTGTTTCACTGTGTAATATGCATGAGTCCAAAGCGCAAGAGGCAAGATTGGATATACAATCGTCGCATTCAGGATTGACGGTGCCAATTGGCTTTCTCCGATAACTTTCATCCACCTTAAGTCGACCTACCACCACCTTCTATACCTTTCCAGACCCCTTGCTTCTTTTCCACCTTTCTTTGTTTCTTTCCGAAGAGTAACTCTACTTTCACTATCGTCCCGATCCGACTATTGAGAGGGCCAGAGAGCGAAAAAAAAAGAGGTGTGAAGAAAATTAAGAGAGAAAATGCAATGAAAGGAAAGCGTGGAAAAGAAAAGGAAAGGAAGGTGGCCTTAGTCTCCTCACTTTTCTTA
This sequence comes from Synergus gifuensis, assembly GCA_904066015.1. Lineage (NCBI taxonomy): Eukaryota > Metazoa > Arthropoda > Insecta > Hymenoptera > Cynipidae > Synergus > Synergus gifuensis. The sequence continues at coordinate 298,652 of CAJFCO010000170.1, forward strand.
CTTTTCTTACTTTGCACTCACTCTCGTCGAAGAATCCCGCTACTTGATGAGCGAGACTGAATCTGAACCAATTACACAATCGATGACAAAAAAAAGGCGAAGGATCTTTCGAAGAAGGATTCCTGCCGAGTGAGATCGTCCGGAAAATTCGAATTTTGCACAAAGTCAGGGAATAAAGAATGAGAGGGGGAAAAATATCTAAACGACTGCGAGTGAATAGAAAAAAATACAAAGTGAAGTCAATCGATTATAAGTGAAAATAATTGCACAATTTTTTGTTGTAAGAGGTGGAAGATTAGTGATAAACATTGGAATTTGGTTATAAATTGAAAATTGTGTGTTTTGCAACTCGAGGGGTTTCAAGGAAAATAGTATGTCAAGAATATAAATTTTAAATGTGGTTTTAAAAATTTTAAGGGGCCTCGAGGATTCTTAAGAGATTTAAGAAGATTTTAAAAAACTCAAGAATTCAAGAGATTTTTAAATCTGTGTTGAATTCTTTAAAACTCATTTTTTAAATAAATTTATCAAGTTCGATATTAAAAATCTAGAAGCTTAAAAACATATACTGTCTTACTTACATAACTCCATCAGAGAAGTATTTTACAACGAACCAAGACTCACCTGCAAAAAAAGAAGAAAGTTTCGTTAGTAAAAGAAAAAAAAGCAGTTCCAATTTATAACACAAATTCTAGAATCTTACATCAAAATTTTATTTATAGTCATGAAGTGATGCAACCTTAACAATAATAAAACCGGATCATGCCCATAAATACTCAAATCTTATAAAAATATCTCATTAACATATATGACTGGCTTTTTCTCACTATTTTATGTATACTCCTTTAAAAAAAATATTGGTATCTATAATTTATTTAATTATCTTTCAAGAGGAAAATTTACTCTTAATCAATTATATTAAATCCCAGATTAAATTCCTAATGATAAGGAAATATGAAGTAACTTTGGAATTATATTCTGATATTATTCTTTAAGGATGAAATAAGATTCTCTGAATATACAGATTTACGTTTTGGAGAAAGGTTGGAGCAATTATGATAAAAAAGAAAAATGAGAAAAAAGAAATTAATGAAGAATAAACGATGAATCGACCGGACTGTATAAGGCACAAAAGAGCGATATAAATTCTTATTAGTGAAGTGATAGCGGTTGTAAAAATCACTTGAACCTAAGATTGCCCTTAACGATCAGGTCGATAATATATCTCCTGATCGGCCAACAATCTCTAATTACTCTCCAAACAACACAAACAGTAGAAATAACTATTTTAATATTTAATTATTTATATTTAAATAAATATATTTTATATATATAATCCGGTTTGTTATTTTCTTCAGGATTGGTGCAAGGCAAGAAAAGAGAAGAAAGACACGAAATTCTGATTCATAGGAATATCCTCACAAAAATGGAGCAGTATGGAAAACACCAAAATGATGCAAAGAAAACATCGCTTGGTCCTCTGCAAGTCCTCTACACATGTATGCAAAAGAAATTAAGGGTCAAGGTAAGTTAAACAAAAAATATTAAAATTATACATTATACATTTAAAAACGGAGTAGCTCTATAGCGAGAAAAAGTACCTAATTATAATATTTAATAAATACAATGAAGAGTTCGAAATTTGAAATTAAAACTTGTAACACCCTTAAGGGACGAATTACAAAAAAAGTTGACTGAGTCGGCACTGGTCACGTATTGAGCCGTTATTGGTCTGCAGTATATTTCCCCGTTTTTTGTTTATATTCAGCTCGCTTTACTTTATAACAGGGAAAATACAAAAAAAAATGAATGTGGTAAACTCTACGTTGAGTGGTGACACCTACGCACACCGTTCCTTCTTGTCTCGCCCCACTTATTGCCCATCACCACCCATCTACCCCACGTGAACGCACACGCGCGTGACATACTTTCGTGAACTCGTGCCAGCCCTTCTCAAAGGGTCAACACTCGCTGTCATGGAAACGAGCTCCCCGCACTGCCGGTTGCACCCAACAAGCGTCCCGACGCTTTTTGCGAATTGATGATATCCCAAGACAAGGTCGAGAACCCCCTTTTCCTCTTTACCGAAACTTTACTCGTGCCGTGCCCTTTGCCAACTCTGTCCTTCACATCTTGTGTAGTTCGAGTCAATGCCCCCAAAATTTCCTCAAAAAATTAAAAAAAAAACAAAGAAACGAGAAGAAAAAGGACTAGTATAAAATTTCTGCGTTTTAATTAAACTGGAGTTTCTAAACTTGGAAATTATTTATTTGAAAATATATAAAATTGATATTTTGGCAACTTTTTGAATACCCTCCGCCCTAAACAACTATTCTATTTATAATTCTTTTGTTTTAAAAAATTTCAATATGTATCTCAACAAATTCAACAATTCAAATTGAAATTTGACAATTAAAACAATTTTAAGGGGTTTCAAAAGATTTCAAAAAGAATTCCGGAGAATTTAAATGAATTTGTCAGTTTACCGAAGTTTAATTTAACGTAGATTTTAAAATAAAACTTAATCTTCAATTTTCACATGTGTGCAATAATGTGCATATATGTTTTTTTTTCTCTCTAAGTCTCTAGTAAAAGCTCCATACTCGGAAGCAAATTTTACTAAACCTATCCAGTTTCTCCATTTTACTTTTGACGAGAAAATAGAGAATCTAAGGTCGGGTCAAACAATTCAGAGAAAGACCATATTTTTCCCCTTATCTCGGAAAACATCGGTACAAGTGCTTCATCTTCGATAAAAGGAGAATACTTTGTCCGCTAGCGGACAATTGAAAATTAATTGAAAATTTTACAGATTTAGGTCTTTTAAAGAAAATTTCAATTAAGATATATTCATCTAATTTCTATCCATCATTTAATTCCACTTTTTATAAAATTTATATCTACTTGTCTTCATTTAGATTTTATTTAATTTTAACTTCTAGTGCAAATAATTCCCATATTGTACGCTCTGTCGGTTTTTCAATTTAATTATGAATTGTCAGGAAGTCAATTTTGATTAAAGCACTTTGCGTTTCACTTCCTATCTTCCAGCGACAATACATTTTCCCAGGCATCTTTCTGTCAATTAGAATTTTTTGACCTAATGAATCACAAAGTTCCGGATGCTGCAAATCAATATCTAACGATCTATAGTCCACGTTTGATTCATCAAGACCATCCTTCATTTGCTCGGTGCCTTAAGGCAATCTTTGACTATTGTAGGCAATCCTCTCGAATAAAAATTATCAAGAAAATTTAATTTTTAACTATTCTATATATTAATTTTCTGGAATTCCTATTTGATGAATAATTGTTCTTAATTAATAATCAATGTTATATATATATATATATATATATATATATATCTTATTTAACAATAATGGAATCTACAGTAATATATCTTTAGAGGTGGAAAACGCGAGCCTTCCTGGTTCTTAATTAGTGATCTTGTACTTCGTTTTTAATTATGCAGATAATTGAATTTCGATAGAAAAAACCATTTCCTTGACTTTGCATCTAAGCGATTCGTATCTTGTAGAGACTGATTCATTAGCCTTCGTTCGACTAACGATTCGAGGTCACTCTCGCCCTTAGCACATTGAATTCTAAGTCTGTCCTCGAATCTAAGCACCGCGAGGACAAGAGTAGAAACGAGATTCTTAATGACTCTTCCTCGTAACTAAAAAAATGTTCTTTTGACTCACCGAAATTATTCCATTCGAAAAAATATCAATATCAGGTTTATAAATTTTAAAGCATTTAACCGAGTTTTCAATTGCTTAAAAACTTTAAAATGGAATTTAATTTCTCTCAAAAATTTCAAAAATTACAATTTTAATGGTTATAGTTTTAGAAACGTTCCATTGTTCCATTTAATAAAACGCCGCTTTTAAACTTGAAAAAAAAAATTACTCGACATTTGCATTAAAAGTATTCTGCAATTGTGAATCAGATTCTAGTAAAAGAAGAACTTAATCAAGAATTTGCACAACTGGTGATTCTGTGTTTGATTATAATAAAGAGATCTTGTATGTGTGTGTCGATGTGAGTGTGTATGAGTGGAAAGGCATTGAAAGGGGCCTTGCCTCGCGACTGCACTTCCGCATATAACTCTGCTATCTAGTCTCGCGCATACGTAACAACACCAACAATAACAAACTGTTCACGGGGCCCTAGCGACTGAGCAATTAATTCAATTATTGTCATTCCCTGGAAAACGCGAAAGTTCATGTCACACTCGTTGTAACTACATTCATTATAACATTCGTTATCTTTCATATGCTTTCCCCGTTATATGTCGTTTTAAAAATTACAAATTACAATTCATCTGCAAAATATTTCCAGATCATCTAACACAAAATTGAATTTATTACCACTGAATAATAATAATAATTTTATACCATTGAATCCCTTGATATCTCTAAATTTATAAAAACTTAGGGAATTACATTAAATTATTAAAATTAGGGAATTATCTTAAAAAACTTTACAATTTTTAAATCTAGCTGTCAATCAGTTGTCATTTTTTGAAATTATGTGGGAAAGGGTATGTGGCAATTACCATGGAGCAAATTTAGTTTCGCCAACTTTACGCTTGCAACTCATTTTTTACACTCAAAATTCGAACAATTAACTCCTCGATTTCTAATTAAAATTATATTTTTCAGGTTTACACCAGGAATGTAAACAGCATAAGAGGTTTCGTTGAGGCTTACGTGGCTGCATTTGACAAGCATTGGAATCTCGCGCTAGAAGACTGTTTTGAAACTTGGACAAGGAAAAAAAAACGCAAAGCTCCAGCTTTAGGTAAAATATATACAAAATTACTCGTTAATGAAAAAGAAAAACATTAATTTTAATAGAAAATTTTTTGTTTTCGTTTTATGCTTGGCCTTCAATGAATTATTGCTCACTCCAGACGAAAATTCAATTTGCTCTAACGCACTAATATTTCACTATATATATATAGAAGCTAATATTTCATTTTCCATTATTACACTCATAAAAAAAGGCAATAATTTTTTCACACGTCCTAGAAAAAAATTTCTCGCACTGAAAATTACAAAAGTAAAGCCTCGGTGATCATTTTGCATTGGCTCTTCGATTCTAACGGTTTTGTCGTAAATGCACACGCGAAACGAGAATGTGTGCAATTCTGCATTTACTACAATACTACATTCTAAAATGATCGGATGAGGCGTTGGAATGCAAATCGCGTTCGCCTAGAAGCTGAAAAATTATTCATCATAATTGCAACCTTCGACATTTCGATACTGCTTCACTCTCAGTGTCAAATCAATTATAGGCTGCGTAAAATTATTTAGATGTGAATCTAATTACGAGCATTAGATATGAATTTTATTTTTGGATCAGGGTTCAATATAGTCATCATAAACAAGTTGATTAGGTCATCAAATCAATTAGATTTAAATTGGAGTCGCAGCTAAATTCAAATGTTTGTCTATAGATTCTAAAATTCAAATCTGATATTTCTCCATTATTGCTATTTTGAAATTTTCGGATTTTAGAGTGACGTTGAGATATTCGTAATTTTCAATGACTTGCTGAAATCCATGTCAAATTCAATGTCAATTTGAGACTTTAGTGGCAGACATATATATTTGTATTAATCAGCTGACCTCGAAACACCTGACGCACTCGCTCATGGCAGAGATTACCGTTTTACAACACTTACGCCATGTTCTCGAGAATCACTGATTAGTTTCCTTGACTTCGAAGAACTTTAGAAACTGATAAGATTTTTTTTCGAAATTGCAACCTCCAAATGTCTAGATAATTTTAAACTAGTTAATTCGACCTTTAATTCGTTTAAGCGACTAGTACACAAAAAAATTTCAAAAACAATGCTTAGATTAGAAATATCGCTATTTTAAAGACCGTACCATGTTTTTAAAATATTTACTTAAACGAACAATTATAATATTATCGATAGGGATAATTCGTATTAATTAGCTTTTCGTGTTTGGAAATTTTTGTCATCAGTGCTGATAACCATTTTATGATCGAAGAATTTCTTGAGATATCGAAGATTTTTAAGAAAAAAAAAGAAGGAAACGTAAAAGAAAATAAATAAATAAAGAAAATAAAGAAAATAAAGGTGTGAAAATGGTGATTGGAGCGGTTATTATTGGTAATTATAGTTTTGCGATGGAAAAGCGACATGAAATGAATTTCCCGTTCTACCTACGATTGTCTGACCATGAATGACTCCTACTCCTACCACGCGTCAATGAAACATACGTATAATATGCTCCCGTCCCCGCGAGTCACGATCGAACCTATGTTACTCGTCTCGTACGCAATGATATCGTACTCACGCACCTTCGAGGAAACTTGTGACGTCAGAAAACTATAAATCTGTCTCATTTTTGATAGTCGAGAAGTAAATAAAGTCAACATTTCGTAAAGTTTCAAATAACTTTAATGGTACCTACAGAACCGCCGCAAAGGATCGGAAAACTGGCAAATAGAGTGAATTTACTTAAGACGAAATTTTTTAATTAATAAAAGAATGTCGTGTAGTAGGAAAAGCGAGGAGTTGATCACGCGAATTTTAAGTATGACGCGTGAAGCTTTTAGGGGGGAGGAAAGGTTTAAGAATAATTGTTATGGCCCTGTTACGATACTCTCTAAATCTTAACCAGCGAAAACCATACCAAATCAGTGAAATTCGATGATGAATCAGCGGAATTGCTCTCATAGAGGGCGTGATATTTTCGCTGATTCAGATTTAGAGAGTAGATAACATGGATAATTGGAGATCCTATGAAATCTTAAAAAATTTTTGAAATCTCTATGTGCTATAAATGGACCCGTGTGGAAATTTAGTAATGGCGCTAGCTAGGCCCAAACTAGGACAAACTTGGCCCCAACTTGGGGATCTAGACAGGACCAAACCAAAAATGAAACGCCTAACCCGGCCAGAGCCTAACTTACCGACCGACTTGGCCCCAACTTGGCTATATTAATTTTTCTAGTCTGAGCCATACTAAATAAAAAAATTATTTTTTTAAATAAAAAATGAGTAACAACATTTACAAATGCAAAAAATTATTTATTTGTGAAGAGAACATGTGGAAAAATACATTAAGAACTACTGAAGCGGATCTTTTATTGTTACCCTCAACTTTCTGTTGCCATCCCAATCTTTAGAGTTCGTGAAGGTTGTTCCAAGATGAGAGAAGACTTCATCTTCACTCACTTTATATTTTTCACAAACAACTGCTGTAAAATGAAAAAATTGGAAATTTTAAATTAAAGTTTTATAATTATATATTATCATTAATCGGTGTAATAATAATTTTCTTACCGACAATACAAGAGCACATGTAAAAGTCCTTAAAAAGCAATTTATTTGGTACTCTCTTTAAAGCCGTAAATTTCATTGCTAATTTTCTGGACATGTACTTTTTGACCATATTCGTGATGGATTTTCGAATCTGATTTTCCCTGTCAAAAAGTAAGCTCAAAGAATTTTTCTGCAAAAGATAAAAATATATTAATAATAATAAAAATAATTCATATAATAATGTATTCGATTTCTTTTTTATATTTAATTAAATATCCTAATGTGCAAAAAAGAAGATAAAAGAACCAATTAAAATGGCAGTTTCAAGATTTAATCTAAGTTACAAATTTGATTTTTGGGTAATCTACATTTTATATTATTTTTTTTTCATTTTTAATCTTTTATAAAAATACAATATTTATATTTTATTTTTAGGTTAATTATTTGTTTTATTGATCCATAAACATAAATATTATACTTATGATTTATTTTATATACTTACTTTCGTTTTCGTTCTGAAATCTTGGAAAGTTGTAAATTGCTCGATGCCTCTAAACGTGACGAGTACTTTTCCCTTTCGGCATTTTTAATAATAATAAATAATTAACACTTCCAAAACCAAAATCGCAAAAATATACTCGCCAACATAACCGCAAACTAACCTATTTGTCATCTGTACTTGTGTTCAAGAGGCGTCAAAAGAGGTTCAAGATTAAGCCCAACTGAAAACAGATGCACAGCCCAAGTTGATGGCGCTGCAATCGAGCTATGAACTAAAGTTGGCTTCAACTAGATTTAAGATATTAATCCAGTTGTAGCCATAAAATAATTTTCCAAGTTGGGGCCAAACTTGCAATTGGGCAAACATTTGGCAATTTCCACACGGGGATGACATAAACCATGGTCTATTCTACAGAATTCAGAAATTTCAAAAGATTGCATACGATTTGAAGAGATTTCGTGGGTTTTCAAAAGATTTTATGGGGTTTAAAGAAAATTGAAGACATGTCAAGTGATATCAAAAGATTTAAAGGACTGAATGAGTTTCAAAGGTATTTCAAAATACTTAAGATTTTGTGGATGACCTTTTACCAACTCCGAACATAAACGTACATCATGTTCTTAAAAATTGAAAGCACGAAAAATGAAGCTTATTTGCGTATGAAAACAGCTCCCTGAAAATTGTGTATGAAAATCTACGTTTCTCAAATTTAGAACAGATCAGCGGCTCATTTTTAATAATACATGAGAAGCGAAAGAACGAGATGTAAAGAAGGAAGAAGGTGAGCACGAGGGTACGGGCGCGCAAGAAAAGAGGGAAAAAGAGAGACATAGGGCCACGTGGACCTCGTATCGAACGTAAAACGACTACATAGTCAAGGTCGGTCCTTGCCCCTTGCGATGAAGCGACCCTTAAGCCACTTTACGCAATGTGACACCCTTCGCCACACTCTCTTTTTGCCTCGTGCCACGTTTCGCATGTAAGTAAGTCCTCAAATCGCACTCTATTGCTGTGATAAGTTTGCAGAGGAAAATAAAGAATGACCACATAAATAAAGACATTAACCACTCGAATATCTCAAATTCAGCCGACCTTTGAAGATGTCAAAGATAAGATAAGGAAGGAGCTTAGCATAGAATTACTTGGAGTGTTAGTCTTGGATTTAATGGGTAATACTTAGTGCACTTATTTATTCTGACCCTTTATTTTCTGGTTTACTCGGTGAATGGAACGACGACGGATTAAAACAAGAAATAAACGAAATACGACCCCGTTTTGTAGTCGACATCGTTTTCAAGTAGAGCGTACAAGTGTGATATATGAGTCAAGGTCGGACCTTGCGGCGCTCTTAACGCGCCTTTAAAGGCGTTACAGGAGATTATTGGTGGATAATTGACTCGGTGATTTTTCGAGAGAGGGTTCAGATACATTTAAAGATCTATCAATTGAATTTCGATTAAAATTGAGCAATCTATTGTCAGAATATCTGATGTGACTGAAGTTTGCAACGTTTACGACAAACGAAAATAGACATTTTTTTACTAAAACATACAAGAGTCAAAATTTTCGGGTGGAAAGTAGTTTTATACAATCCAATAAATGACCCACCACGTTTCAACCCCTTCGCTATTTTGGAACTCACACTAAAATTACCCTTAAACTAAAAAGTTTTTTGTGAATATGATGGGGATGAGTGTCTTTTAACTATGAAAAGTCTTATTATCAGCAATAAAATGACCCAAAGAATTAGGAAACTTTTGTTGAATTTTTTCGGTCTAAGAGATGATATGGGGTGAGTTCCAAATTCGCAGGGGGGTTGAAATTTTGGTGGGTCATTTTTTGAGTTGTATACAACTAGTTTGACCATAAAATTTTGGATCTTTTAAGTTTTAAAAAGAAAAAAAATTTTCATTTATTGTAAACCTTGCAAACTTCAGTCTCATGATATTCTGAACATCCCACTTGGATTTGATAATACTCCGAACATGAAAAAAGGAGCAAAAACCCTTCAACTGACTTTAAAAAACCTTTTTAGGGCGTCGAGCCTGACCTGGTTCGGCGCTTCCATAAGGATAAGACAGTATGTATTCCAACTCTGAATGACTTCTCAGTGTGTGTTGAAAGAAAGAGGGTATATTTCGAGCGCTGTTATGTGGGGAGGAGCTCAGGGATAGCTGTCCTAGTGACGCACTTTGGGTTCCAGGGGCTGGGAAGGTCGTTGGTTCGCCATCGGCGAAGGCAACTGACGACCTTAAATTGTAGCTCAGGATCGATTGTTAGTAGTACACGTGTCTGAAGCCACCTCATCATCATCTATTGCCCATAGACCCTTTCTTTATTCCCATAAGTTCGACCCAACCCTTATTGGCATGTAAACAACGCATCAGAAAATGCCTTATCATATTTTAATCAATTAAAACCTTCCCTATCGAAACTACACTGTCCACTCGAAATCCCCCTTATTTTTCTTACTCAAAGAACCATCTTTCTCCCTTTTAACTACCTAATTATCTTATAGGAATATGAGATGCTATTCGTCATACTATCTATTATGCTACTTATCCTATTACTATCGAGATTACTACTTATCCTATTCATTATATGCTATTCAACATAAATCCCAATTCAATAATGCCTCTAACTAACAAAAAGTTTGATAAAACCTCTTTTTGCGCGGTTACAGATCCTTTGGACAAAGTGGAAATGGATGAGATTGCTTCACTGCGACCCAAAGTCGTAGTAAAGAAATCAGACGAAAAAATGGAAACGTTGGAAAGGCATGTGCCGCAGTTGTTACTGAGAGGAGAGCAGATCGTTATAATTGTCAAAATCAATTGAGCCACCTGCTGACAAACCTACGGGATCCGGATACTCATGTGCTGAAGTAAGGGTAGTTACTTCTAACACAACATTGCTTCTTATCGAGGAAATAAATCTACACCGCAAGCCGAATGCGCTTTCGACGGCGCCGTTCCTGTGTGGCAGGTTAATTAATTTCTTCGAGATCGTGGACTCGATCATGCAGATCAGACAAATAAAGATCTTATACTAATGTCAGTTTAAGATAGAAATTTGTCAAACCTGACAAATATTGTAACATTAAGTACTTTTTGTACAATAAAATACTTTTTCAAAATTTGAGTAATCTTAGATTCTTTGACACCGTTGATCTCTTAATCTAGGAAGTTCTGCGAGCTTCCAGAGACTCGATCGGCGTCTCTTTCTTCCACGGAAGGTCGTCGAACCTGCGTACAGCTTAGTAAATAACGTTCGGTATCTAAGCCAAACTTTCTAATTACAATTTAAAGTGCAATTTTCAGTTGACATAAACACAGAGATAATTAATATCAAAGGTATCATATCATGTCCCAGAGTTAAATCTACGAAACCAAGTGTAAATTCACCTGTCCTGATTTGATCTCAATACAATTGTTAGGAGCATTCAAAATCCCGACCGAAAATTATTTAGAACTTCTATTTACAATTTGTTTCTTTGAACTTAAAAAAGACTCCAGTCAAAGGAGAAATAAATCGGAGTATATTTAACGCTAACGTGTATCATATTTTCAAAACAAAATTCTGATTTTTCTGCATTAAGATCAGCTATTTTCGAGCAAAAAACTAAATTAAAAAAGGGATTTATCTTCTTTTTCTCTTTCAACACATTTTAAATAAATTCCATATAAATTCTCAATAACCCTTTCAATTACAACCAAAATACCAATATTAAGTAATGCTTTTAATCTCGATTCTAATTAATATTGACATCAGCTTCATTAGCTCAATTTAGTGCGATTTTCAAGAGATTTCGAGCCTTTTTTTATGGCACAAAAGTGCATCGGCATTGCGGTGAAAGCAAGTCGAGGGGGTTTGGGGGGTTCAGGAGGGTTAGGTGGTCCGAGACCCTCTCACTTTCGCTCTCCGGAGAAAGTCTCGCCTCCCAACTCCTTCTTTCCCTCCTTGTCCCACCCCCTTTCTTCTCCACCCCCCTCTTAATCATTCTTTCTCTCTTTCTCTTAGAGTATGCCCCTTGCAACAACGCGATTACTCGCTGCAACATAGCCTCTACACTCGCTGTTGACTCTATACTTAGTATGCTCTCAAGGGTTAATGCACTCCTAGAACCATAACCTTAGTTTCTTAGAGCAACTCGAAGCGCAAGAATCGTGCAGGTCGATACCACGCAGTAAGCGCGCTATAGCGGGGCCTAGAAGGTGTCTGTGTAATGGCCTGTGCAGCTTAGATGCCTCAGATTCGCGGATTCTTTCTTCCGAGTAGCCAGGGATAATAATTACATGCACTCTCGGTCATTCCAGATGACTGGTTTTGGAATACTGAGACTTATTCGAGGAAAATGTTTTCACTGTTTCACCAAATCAAATTTTAAATCTTCCAAGTTTTCATATCGTCAAATTTCGCTTTTCCCCTAGCTAGTTGAAATTTACAAATTAAAACCCTTAAAATGCCACATTTCTTCAGGTATTTAAAAAATGAAGTAAAAAATGTAGGGGTAATGTTAAATAATCTGATATATAAAAATGATGTCAAAATACGCTAAATATGTATACAAAAAATGGTGCAATCATTAAGAATTGTGTAAATGTTAACCATTTTTCATTTATTTTAGGAATTAACGTCACACTTGGTGGATTTTAAAACATGATCTGATATTTAATGTGAAAAAATTTATATCCATCATATAACTTGTGATGTTTGTCTTCGCGTTTACATGTATGACATTTTATTAATGTACTTATCACGGAAAAAATTAGTTATCGAAACTTTCCTTGACTGTTATCGACTTTAGGATAGGTCTAAAGTTTTAAAATATTTTATAAACTTTTTATAAAATCTGAAGTACGTTTCATGAAGAATTCTAAAACAGTTGTCTAAATTTTCATTAACTCTCAACATCTCGACCAAGTTAATGAAAATTTCGACAACTGTTTTAGAATTCTTCACGAAAAGTTCTTCGGATTACAGACAAAGAATTTATGAAATATTTTAAATCCTTTGACCTATCCTAAAGTCGATAACAGTCAAGGAAAATTTCGATAACTGATTTTTTCCGTATAGAAAAATGAGAATCATTGAGCATGAAATCCTTAAAAATTTTACAAAATTTTTTAAAAAATAGAAAAATCTCTTGAAATCCCTTAAACTGATTAGAAACCTCATCATATTCCACAGCGTCCTTAAAAATTCCACAAAAAATCTTTTAACAATCAGAAATATCTTTTGAAGTTCCTTAAAATTATTAAAAATATGAAATTCTATAAAATCTTCTAAAAATCATAAAAATCTCTTGAGTTCTCTTAAAATTCCTCGAAGTTTCACGAAAACATTCGAAATCTCTTAAAATTCGTTGGAATCTTTTAAAACTCTTAGAATCCTATTAATATTATTCCTCAAAATTTCAAAACATTTAAAATCTCTTAAAATTTGCTTTCTAAATTTGAATCAACGAAATTCCGCTGGTAGAGATTGGTTTTTGAATAATTTAAAGTTGTAAGAAGTACAAAAAATAATCGTGCGCGAGGCGCGCGTGTTGGTTTGCTAGTTAGTTTAAAAGCAAGAAAGTTTTCTTTAATATAAAGAAATTTTTACTTTGAATTATTAAAATGAAAGTAAAAAAAGTAAAACAAAAAAAAACAGAATAAAGACAAAATCGGACTTTAGCTAAATGCTACCTTACTTTTTTTACTCAGATAAAATGAGCCAAAATTGGTAACGTAGATTATGACCGATTTTTAAGAGATTGAACTAAAATAATGCTTACAATTATTGTAATCCCCTGAAATTGTTTCGATTATAGTTATTATAGGTCGAAAGCTCTGAAATTTGGACGCGTCGCAATTAAGTACCTACTTTGAGGTTAAAATGATGGGAAATACTTAAATATTAGAAAATCAGAAAATTGAAGGTTAAGAATGCATAATTATCATGAAAATCAGTTTATAGAGGATAATAATGTGCGTATTTATGAAAAGAAGAATCCTATTATTATTCGATAATACTAAAATCAATTGACTAGACTGTGCTACCGATACAAAAACACGAGTCTAAACATGACCTCGATCACAATCTCAAAGTGAAGCAATGCCAGAACATGCGTACTTATACACATATTTTGCATCAGCGGCTCTTCAAAAGCGACAGTAGAAACAGTCAGTCTAGGCAAGACAAGGGACATACGTCCGACTTCTTCACTAAAACGTTATTTTTCGAAATCGTAGTGTTACTCTGGAAGTATTTAAAGTTATTATCATCAATTTACATTATTTCCCTTTTTTTGCACAAAACAAAAAATATAAGCTTCACGCTCTTGGACTTATCATGTTACGAGAGTCGAATGCAGTATCTTTGAAAAATTTGCAGAAAAAGTTCGATGCAACATGTTCTAGAATTTGAAAAGGGACTCAAACACCAGAATTCATTTTTCTGGGATGAGCCACCATTTGATGAATCTCTCGTTTGGTCTCTCTTCGGGTTTCTCTCAATTTTTCCTGCATTTGTACTAAACATATTAGGCGCTCTTTCTTCTCTTTAAAAATAATACAGAGGGAACCACACGACTTTACCAGGGCCGACAAGCGAACGCCTTGGAGGCGTATAATGACGATATCGTAGAAACTCGAGGCCGGTGTCGACTTTACAGTTGAGGGCCGGGAAGTTTTATGAATGTTCGGTGACGCTGCGAGATTCAGAGAGGTCTTTCTTTTCTCATTTATCTCCCCGTTACGTTACAAAAGCGAAAATTTTTGGGAAGAAACGATTGTTGGGGATGTTAATTTATCATTCGAAGTAATTCGCGGTTTATTCAGGACCGATCGGATATTCTGGAATATCGTAGTGAAACAACATATTGAGGAGTACATAACTTTTCTAAGCGGTGTAATAATTAATTGCAATCGCTTTAAATTTTAAAGAAACGACATGAAAAGGTCGAAGGTTATATTTTCCTTATTTCAAAAATAAATAAAGATTGGTTGAAGTAAACCGATCAAAATTTCCCATCATAAAAAATTCGAGGGGGAAACATGAAAATAAACTTGAAATGAGTTATGAATTAAACTTTTCCAAATATCCTCTTTGATCCCCAAAGAAGGAATTTCCTTATTTACTTTATTGATCAGGGAACCACCCTCTCTCGTCTATGTATAAGAAGGAATTAATCGTTAACCCTATAGAATCATGCTTTTTGATTCAACCTCCTTCAACTGAATCCTAGGCTAATCCGACAAATTTTTTTAAAGATTTATTTAAATTGAACTCAGATTCATTCGGATTAAATTTCGAATTTATTTTGAATGGGCTCGGATTGATTCTGATAGGATTTCTATCTGAAATTTTCGCCAGGATTAATGTTTGCCAAAATGACTTTTCACGAATAATTTTAATGCAATATTTCTTTAGAAAACTTTTCTTTCCGCAAAAACATGTTTCTAGCTACGTCATTGACTGAAGAATCAAGAGGGGAAAGTGATGTTAGAATTTCTTGTCCATACATAGCAACATCAAGGAGCATTGATGAGACCGTGGAAATAACCGTAGAGGACGTTTTATAATCGAGGGCCGGCTAGTTTCACGATAGCGATGACGAAGAACCTTCTTCGTGCATCTTTCGCAAAAATTACCAGAATTTTTTGCAACATGGAGAAAAACTTCTAAAGCTATTCTCACTCTTCCCATTTTTCAGTTCAGTTAAAATGATTTCCATCTTGAAATTTCAATTCTTCCAAATAAAAAACATGAAAATTTTTATGTCCCGAAATTAAAAATATCTGGATTTCGACTTTTGAATTTGAGATTTTTTAAAATATACATATATGTATAAATGACATGAGTGAAGAATAGAATTCTAGAAATAATATTTCCTGGGCGAGAAAGTAGAAGACCTTCACTTTTTTTAGATATATAACAAAAATGTTGCTTCCTTAATTAAAAAACTGATCCTTACTGACTTCCTTGAAACTAAACTATATACACTAGAACCACTGGAATAGCCTAGAAAACGTCACGTGTCATTCAGAACAAAAAACTAAAGAATAGTGACGTTACTATACAACACCTTGATTTTCGATTTAGCACAATCAGTAGCATTATCACTTCCACAATGAAACTGCCTTCCATAAACTTCGTTCATAAATTTTTCTTTTTTCCTTCAATGCTTTTGTAATTCATTTGTTTTTCCCTTTTACATTTTGTCCTTCATTTACTATTATCATATTTTATATCATTTTTAGCTAATTTTAATGAAACTAAGCTTTGAAGTTTTACTTTTTATTCCCTAGGGAGTAAAAAGTACTTCTACTCTTAATTAATTAAATTTTATTAAGGGCAAGTGTATCGTAAGAGCAAAAAATATTTATTATAGCGAGCGTAAAGGCAAAACTAAATTTGCTGATATGGTAATTACCACAATACTTAAATTCGAACTCGACTAGAATTTTTTTGCATCGAGTTAATTCGATCGGTTTTGCCGGGTTAATCCGTTCCTAAATTAACAACAAAAAAAATGGCCATTTTAATTTTATGCCTTTTTTTAGAAAAAAATAGAGGCCAGCCCTGAGTGAGTAAACTCACGTGATGGATTGTGCGCGTTATAGGTTTAGAAAAACGAGTGTATTAGTTTCATCTGTGTCTAGTTTGCATCGCGCATAAATATCTATATGTATATAAAACTGACAATAATAATAATAATAAGGTTGAGTCATGTGGGGCCTTCGAGTAAAGAAGGGCCTTGATTTGTGCCCCGGGCAAGGCAAAAGATCTCCATCTCCCGCGCACTGCGTCTCTCTTTCCTGCTTTCTGCCTTCTTTTTTTAACTGATATACATACACTCTTTCCTTCCTCTACCAACAATGTCTACATCTTAATCTCTTCGGTCGGGAAAATCCCCTATAATGATGGAACGGGAATCGCGAAAGATTGTAGGTGGGTGAAGTCGCATAACTGTGCAACTCGCGGAAAAGTAACGGAAATTTTATGCATTTTTATAGTTTTCGATTTTTCACTGCGATGTGCAACTTTTAAGATTCTTTATCTGTTCGAACGATTTTTAATTTCCATTCCTGGTCGGGCTCAAATTAGGGGATTCTAGCCCCGATCGGGTCCAGGTTGAAAGGTTTGATCCCCGGTCTGGGAAGGTTTGAAAATTTCTACAAAGGAAAAGATTTGGAATTTCTCAAAATCGAAGAAATGTGAATTTTCCAGTTAAAAATTATTATTTGAAACCACCCATTTTTAAGAAGAATTATTAATTGTTTTGGTATCGAATTTGAATCGAATTTAAAAGATGTATTGTGTCCAGCCGGATTGACCCAAAAATCTGACCGATTTTTATTTGAAAATTGTCAAAACTATTGCAATTATGTATGAAAGAATTGTTTTGAGTTGGGTTAACCCGAAAAACCTGACTGGAGCGATCCGAGGCCTTTTAGCACGTCACTGTTAGTAAAGGGGATGAATTTTGGCGCAGAGAGGTGTCACTTATAATCGATTACTTTCAGAGCGAATTAGGGGAATAATTAATAGTCAGGGCCTGAGTAATCATATAATTTCAAATACAAGCTTTAAAGTGACAGGAAAAGTAATGAACTTTCGAGAGCTTTTTTAATAATGAAAAAAATTATCCATTCTGGAATTACCATATAATGTATTCAAATTGGATAATTTATTATATTAAAATAATTGATGTAGTATTAATGATAAATTATCATGCATCTGTGAATTTAACTTAATTTTCCCTTCCGCCTTTACTAAATCAATTTACTAATTTTCATTTATTATTTTTATTGATATTTATATAATTTAGAGTCTGTGAAGAATCTGGAGTGATGTGAAAGTGAAATGAAAGACTAATCGACTATAATTTCTGGAAAACGTGTCGTCGCGAACACAGATTTAAGAATATATAGATATATTTGCACATAAAGATTGACTTTAGGCACATACACATCCTTTTTTTTTGTACATATGTCTGTGCATTAAATCTTATACAAATTTAAAATAACATCCGTGTACGTGTCTCTCGCCACTCGCGGAATTCTAAATCGTTTTAGGTCTGCGATAGTAGCGATGAGCATTGACTCTCTCTTTGTATGGAATGCTCGTTTTTATTCACATATTCACATGACTCACACATTCGCACAAATACGCGTGCATAAAAACGTTCACGTGCGTGTGCAGCGACTAGGAAGTGCAAATCACGAGCTCGCTAACATACTATTCGCGGCAAACTCAACATTCCCACCTCGTCAGGGACGTTTTAAGAGGTTATTTTCAACACTTCGCCTCGGATCGCTCGCGTAGTGACTCTTGGTGAGAGGGGGAGGGGTAGGACTAGGTGGACTTTGTGAGTGAGAAGGACACCAAATGAGATGAGATTTGTTTCTGAATCCAAAGATCATCGGACAAACCCCATTTAGCATTTAGTCTCGTTGATTTTGGCCAACTCGAATCTGTTCGTCACAGCTAATTTTCTGAAGCGATTCTTCTATATAATTTTTTAACTAACTTAGTAGGAACTAACTTGGTACGAATTTAGTTGCCACTGATTTAATCCACATTTAGATATGGACTGCTCTTTTTTTGAAAAAGTAAAAATTGGGAAATTGAAATTTCCCAAAATTTCAAATTCCCGAAATTTGAAAATTCGGGTATTTTATATTTTCGGGAAATTGAAATTTCGGTAATTTTCTACTTTCGTTAAAAACCGTTTTCGGTAATATTATTTTTATTTGGGAACTTGAAATTTCGGGAATCTGCATTTTTCGGAAAGTTGAAATTTCGGGAATTATTTTTTCGGTATTTTTTCAAATTCGGGATTTTCGTTTTTTGGTAAGAAGATCTTGTTCTGTAAAAATTTTGCGAAAAAACACCGGTAATCTAAATTTGCTCATACGGTAACATATGCCTTTAAGGTTTAATTAATAAAATTATTCGTACTCACATTTTTTTAGAAGTAAGAATAACTGCCTGCAAAAATGGACTCACCTGAAACAAAGAAAAATATTTTAGTTATTTAACATTAACAACAATTTGCTTGGTCGTCGAAAATCTTAAAATGAAAAATTAAAATTATTTCAAAATTAACTGAAAAAAAGTTTGACTAATAAAAGATTCAAAAAACTTTTTTTTTAATATTGAAAAATATGTCTGGTTTTCTATAACATATATTTTTTTCATCAAAATTGGTTGTCATATTTAAGGAGAAAAGGTTCTTTGATTTTTCTAATTATAAGTTATAGAGAGGAAAAGAAAAACTCTTTTATGGCTAAACCGAATATGTTGAAAAAAATATACTTTGTAGAGACCAATAGGTGTCTTTTTCAAAATAATTTTTAAAAATTCTGACCAATAGAACATTCCAAAAGGGCAGAGAATATATCTGTGTAAATTCAGTATTGGTAGAGACCAAAATAGCAAACTCAAAAAATATTTGAATGCTTTAAAAATCTTTTTTTGAACTCGAGTTAAAAAAAAGGATCTTATTGAAAATGCAGGGGATATGAAGTATTTGAAAAAACATTTATTTGAAAAAACATGATGAATTTAAGAATCAGCAGTTACTGCTGAAAACTCGAGAAACAGCAAATGTTTACCAACTGTAACCATTGGCAAAATGCGAGGTATGAAGAATCCATCAAGTTTTTGTCTTTACTGGAAAATTCTTATATACAGGAGATATCCTCGACACACTGCCACTTTATTCCCTGGAGAACGGACGAGGTAAACCGAAACTTGGCGCACCGGCTCAACCGGAATAAGTCCAAGAAGAAGGTTAACGAGCTTTTATTCAACTCTCTTTTCTATAAATTCTCCGGAATCTACAGTTAAATAGAGACAATTTTTTTGCAAATCTTCCCAAAAAGAATTACACCTCTAATAAAATATTCCAACAAATTACCTACACTAACAGCTTTAAATTAAAAGTGAAAGAAATGCTGAAAGAAAATTCAATAATCAGAACTTTGCATTTCTGCTGCAGTGAAAATATTTAGATTGCAGTTCTTAAGATCTATTTCGCAGGGAAAATTGATTAAAATGTGAACCTTGACTGAGACAAATAAATTTGCAGTGGAATAAATGTCTGTTTTGTGCCAAGTGAAATATTTCTTCGAGTTTATGATCGGAAGGTTTTTACACGAAATAACTTTCACAAATGAGATTAGTAATGCACAATTCTCGAAAATACGGCTTGGGAACATATCGTTAATAAAGTTGTCAGCAGTACCTCAGATGTTCAAGTACACTGATATTTTTTATTGCCTAAAGATAAAAGATAATTTTCAGTGTCTAAATATCGCACAAAATTGTGTCATTGCTAAGTGCGCAACTTAGAAAAAACTTAAACACTTAAACAACTTAGTCATACGTGACTATAATAATATCAGTTTTCATTAGATTAATAATTAAGTCTTATCAGTGAAACTTTACACAATTTTACAACTCTATTTGTGACTAAAAAGTTCTGAAGGTTCAAAACTTTTGGTACGTCATCTCTACTTACTGTCTTGCAAATATTTTCATTACAACGTTTCCTGTTCCATATTTTTGTTTTTTGAATTACCCAATTTTGATTAAGAGTAGACTGTGAAAAATGGATGACTAACTTTAACATGATGTTTAAGAAAAGAAGAATCTTTGGCTAAGTTTTGCATGAATGAGTATTGTCTAAAGATTTTAAAAGACTAGAAAGTAAAAAGTTTATCTTTGTGGGAAGATCCGCTATCTTCTTTTTTCATAAGATTTTGATGAAAATCAATCGAGAAAAATTGATATATATTTTTTTAATGAGGAATGAGCGGGTCAATAATGAACATTGAAGCATTCCATCGGCGTGAATGCGGGTTTTAAGAATGATACTAGAACGCAAGAGTAGGTCTAGGTCTATTTGTAAGGTCCCATGATCATTAAGTTACAACTACCAGGTACGGATACGGATGCACAGGTACGCATTGTAATTGTAAATAAAAAGGCAACTAATCAGCTTTATAACTCATCGACTCCCATATGCCTTGCCAAAATGCATTAAATGCGAACAAATAGACAAATTGCTCTATTTTCACACCTTCATTCATCATACTGTCATTTTCAATACAATGCCCTTTTCCATCAAATCAGTAAGGAAGAGTCGTTGAAAATTATACTATGATAAATTTAAAAGTTAGTTTAAAATTTAAAAGTTTCGAAATTAAGAAACAAACTTTTGAAGTTGCCAAATTAAAGAAAAATTGGATGTCTTTCAACTAAAAAGATTTAAACTGGAATGCTTCCAAAGAATGTTAAATTTGGGTGAAAAATGCAAAGCGTTAGAATTGGAAATGTTTCAAATTAAATAAAGTTAAAATATTAAAACTTCCTTTAACAATTCAAGAAAGAAAATGGATTTTATGATGCTTCACTTAACATCTATTTCTTTAATTCAAATTGTATATCAATATTTATTCTATTCATATTATTATTTAATTAAGAAACTCCACAAAAGTATAAAACGTGAAAGTAATAGCAATGAAGTATGAAATAGAAAGTAATTGCTGATTAGAAACTAATGAAATAATAAATTATGCTTCAAATGTGGAATTTGTAATTAAACTCAAATGTGATTCTTTATTTAATAAATTTTGAAAATGATGCATTCCCTTCCGGGATATACATAATGTTAATTTACACTAATGCATACATGAGTTTTAAACAAACTGCAAGATTATTTCAATGCACTTTTTCACTACCTTTGTGTGTCAATGACTCGAACAGAAAAAACAAAACATGTTTGCTCCAGTTTTTTTTTTCACTCTTCCGCCAAGAAAATTCATTAAGGAATTTTTATCTTTTATTGTTCGGAACATTTATTTTTTTTTCGAATAATTTTGGGAAAAAAGTTTGCATAGGACAAAAAAATGGTTGCTATACAATACTTTTTTTAAAAGAATTGTTTGGTGAAAAAATGGATTAAAGTTAAAAAAATGAAGCTTTAAAATAGGAACTATTACTAGGGATCTGTCAGAGCTCTAAGTATGGTCAAAACTAGGGCAAGAGGTTCTGACACGGCTTTGATTCACAAATAAATCATTAAAAAATGTGTTTTTGGACATTCTCTGAAGTTTAATATAAATTTTCGCCATTAAAACGAAACTAAGTGCCCTATAAAAACATGTTGAATAGCAAACTTGTGGATTTTTTATAGATATCAATAACTTTGCCTTACAACATTTTTTCATAATTCGCATCGTTCGACGATAAAATGATATTTTTTGCTATTTAATAACATTTCTCGTCATTAAAATGATAAGTACATGCCCGATAAAAATTTTTTTTTAAATTTGCAAAACCATTTTTGTTGGATAAAACCAAAACCGTGAAAGATGAAAAATGACTCGGTAAAGGAGAGGATCTTTTTGGAAAGTTTCTAAAAAAAACTATAACAAAGCGCGACCCAATCCAACGAGTTATTTTAAAGTTATGGTGGACATAGGGAAAGACAACGACGACGACGACAGACGTCGTAAAAATAATTTTTTCGCACTCAACGGGTCTTGAAACGACGAGATTTTATGAAATAAGCGAGTCATTTTTCACACAAAACCAATAACTTCTCATTTGAGATGAGAATGAAAAAAAGAGACGTTTAGAGTAGATCGATGGGCCTTTATCGAAGCTCTGTGTTTTCGAGGAGAAAAGTTACGTCAAATGGAGTATATAGCAATGTAGCATTGGTGCAGCGGCCTTCCAATCTCACAGCCTTCCGTTATTGCGCTGCAAGTGACGTTGCCCATGTGCCATGCCAGCCAAACGTGGCTGTATACTGCACTTTGCAATTTTTACGGGCGCCGTATTGCATCACTGCATTTCT
Organism: Synergus gifuensis; assembly: GCA_904066015.1. Lineage (NCBI taxonomy): Eukaryota > Metazoa > Arthropoda > Insecta > Hymenoptera > Cynipidae > Synergus > Synergus gifuensis. The sequence continues at coordinate 321,320 of CAJFCO010000170.1, forward strand.
TATCCTTCTCCAATGGGCCGCCAAGGGCCCAATTCACTTAATTATAAGGCCCCTGGGAGGGCCTTATTTTATTTCCACTGACTTTAATCCCTTTCTGTAATTCTATATCTAAGTACTTATATCTGTATCCATAACCAAATCCCTCGCACCTGCCATGCTTAAACCCATTTAGGCTCATGATCACGTAGAACTCATGGTTCCAAATTAAGATGCGAGCTATGTATTTTGCTTTCAAGAAGCGCTGAGTGGTCCCACAAAACTTTGGGACTAGTAATTGTACGTTTTCTTGGGTAACAGAATTCATCAGAAATATAAATATTCTAAAGCAAACATTTATATTGTTCTCCTTGAAATTACTTTAAAATTCCACAATTCAATTTAAATAATTTCAACTAAAGTTCATTTTAAATTTCTCTCTATATTTAATTGTTTCAATACTGCTTTTTTTAAATCCTGTTATAAGTTATTATTTTTTAAACGATTTTGCAATCATTCCTGTCCACCCGGAAGCTATGGAAGTCGTAACTTCCTCTCTCATCGAGATACATTCAATAAAAATTGTCATTCTGATTACAGCCAGTTATAATAAAACAATATTTCATAATAAAAAAGCGTCAAAAGATAAATTATTTTAAAAACACTAAGATATACAAATAAATGTGAAAGAAGAGAGAAAAATAAAAAAAACTTTTTTTCTAAAGCCTTAATAATTTTTTATCTATATTTTTACCAATTTCTCTTAAATAGGGATCTTTTCTTTTTGATCATTTATGCAATTCCAGATATTTTAAAATAACTTCAGGAAAATTGAAACCTTGTAGGTTAATTGCATAATTAACGTGCAATTTGGCGATCAGCAATGGATATTGAATATTCATCAGAAATCTAAAGATTAGTTTTAAATTGAGACTGTCTATCCAACAAAGAATTGGAGAGATAGAGAATTAGTAGCTAGGTTAAATATTGAAGTCTAATTTGATAATATTTACGAGAATAGACTTCGCTCTAGCTGATCAATATTTTTCTGAAGATACGTCTTATAACATTGACCTTGATGCTCCGCCTGATTTCATCAAAATTTACACGTGCATTCTGCAATTGCTTAATTTACGAAAGTATACATGCCTTTATTCGGATATTAAAACAGGGAGAGTTGCATCAGTGCATTGAACAACAGGAAGAATTACTTCATGTGAGATCAAAGCAAACGAGACGTTTACAAGAGTATTTTAGACTTTAGTTTAGCATTAAAGAAGTGTTTATGGCGTGGGGAACTTTATTTGTCGAAAGAGGGGAAAAATTGTCGAGAACAAAGAGATAACGACAATCGTGCGGGTCGAGGGCGACACTTGTCTATAGAATAGTGAATTCGTATCGCGTTATCTCGATGACAGTGAATACGACTCGCCCGACCCTGAAAAGCCTACAAGTGTTTTTCATTAATCTGGAAAAGTAGATTTATCGCTTCGTTATTTTCTGCTTTCAAATTGATTTATTTCATTTTAAATATATCACTGATCGAATTATGCTCTCTGAGTCAAAACTTATAAAAAGACTTTCACTAATTTGCTTCAGTGAAAATTTCTAGTTGTTAATTGTCAATTTTGACTAATTAGAAGCGCCATTTCTGAGAAACTAGACTTTTTGTATATTGGGTTTTATATTAAGTCAAGAGCTAATATAGACTTTTTAAAATTTACGTAGTTATAACTTCGAAAAAAAAAACAACGTGTCGTTTGTAACACAAATAACATACTTCGTTGGCGATCAATTCTAAAACTTAAAGTTAGACAGTCTGTCTGATTTGTTACTGAAATTTTCATCTCAAATGTCTTCTTACATCATTCCCTATTTTCTGACCTACACATTCAGTCCAGTCTTCATCTCCACATGGAAAGTTAAGACGATTGCCTCACTTATTTTTAACCAATTTACCATGATATATGCATATAGAGATAAAGGCCCATCACACGCTCTATTTATTTTTGGAACTCTGCACAATTCGTCATAAATATCTGGGTCATTTACTAATCAGTGACCTCGCAGTAAACTTAATATATGTATACATATACTGAGAAAACTATTTGGTTCGGACAATAAAACTTTTTGCTACTATAGAAGCAACAAAAATTGTTTGGTTGTGCCAACCAAATCTTGATTCTTTCAACAAACTTTTTGTTGAACCAAGAAAATTCATTTAAACAAACAAAATCTCAGTTTTGGTTGAATTAACAAAATTTTGGTTGGTTCAACAAAAATTGTTGGTTGTGCCAACCGAATTTTTGTTGAACCAACCAAAGCTACAAAAAGTTTTGTTGTCCGAACCAAACATTTTTCTCAGTTTACATGTACATGTGCATATGTACTTTCCAAAACACTTGGGCAACGTGTTGAAAAGAAGGGTTCGTACTATCATCAAAAAGCCCTCCAAAGACCCATGACCTATAATTCCCATATATGGATTAACATCTCAATTTAAGGATATTCTCTCTCTTTAGTCTTTAGTGATATCGATAGTATTGCACAGGTTAGATCCAGCTTGCAATGTCGTGACTTTTGAAGGTCTATGTAAGAAGATCAAGATTTCAGATCGTCTCAAGCGTGACGATCTTCGATTTAGGGGAGGGTAAAACCAATTCGCGAGTCAAGGTTACGAACTAATTCAGGGTCAGAGACTACCAGATGGACCAAAAGAATAGGTCAGATCCAACACTCATTGCGTATAGCTTAAGGTCATTTACTTTTACCGAACTCAAGGCTCAATCAACTCATCTTGCTCTTTTTCTCTCCTCAGTAAGCCTGACTCACTCTTTCGCCAAATGGATTTTTGCCATTTTTTAACTTCAGATAACACAGTGAAAGTATTCCATATAGAAAACGATAATCTCATCTTTCGTCATTTGATTATAATTATCCCTATTTAAAGAAAAATAGACTACACCTATTATTTTGATTTGAAGAAATAAGTTCTTCCATGAAGTTATTAACGTCTTTTCTTAAGTATATTAAAAGAAAAAATTATAACCAATCATAAATAACTTTTGTCCTAATTGATATATTCAAGTTTTCTATCCAGTTTTCTTAAATTATTATATACGGAAAAAGAAAAATAGCTGAATTTACTATTTAAAATAGTCAACATGCGCTCTGAACGCATTTTTCCTGGAATTTAGTAAGTTTTACTATTTCAAATTGTAACTCTTACAATGAAAAAGCAGGGTTTGCAATTTTCTTAGCAAAAATTACCATTTGAAATAGTACAACTTTCTAAATTCCAGGAAAAATGCGTTCAGATCCCAAATTGACTATTTTAAATGGTAAATTCAGCTATTTTCTTTTTTCCGTGATTATCACCTTTTGACAACCTCAACCAGCTCTCAGGAATTATTTTTTTTTCGATTTTTTTTCCCAAGAACTGAGGAAAATAATTTGAAAGGGAGGAAGGATCTGTAAATCTTGATTTTCGCGGTGTTTGGTTTATGTAGAGGAACATGCATGATTTTATGGACGTGATATATATGGAACGCGACGCTACGGGGCCCTTATAGCGCGCTATCGCGATATTTATTGAACGTACCGGCGCAATACTAAAACATATGATGGTTTTGGCCCTCGGCCCTGGGGCCATGAAGGCCGCCACGTAACCGGGCGAGAGAATGAGAGAACCTCTACCATCAACCTTTTAACTACAATTAATGTCAGCACGAACGTACAAGTGTCCTATAGGATCATTAATTCATTTTGATTAAAGACTTAAAAAAAAATTATTAACATATTTATCCATTTGTAATAAATTTTAATGAAAGCACTCAAAGCGGAACAATTATAATTTCTAAAAGATCCCACTCTCTAAATCTGAATTAGTGAAAAGTGAGTCACTAATTTACTTTAGTGAAAATTTTTACTAATTATTAGTTGTATTCCATGCACTATTTCAATTCGCAGTTTTCGACTTTTCACTAAAGTTTTAGTTAAAAATAACTAAAAATTAGTAGAATTTTTCATTAAAGTAAATTAGTGACTCACTTTTCACTAATTCAGATTTAGAGAGCACATAAAAAAAATGTAGCCTTTTTTCCCATGTAAATGAAGGTGGAGTCCTTTTAGAGAAGAAGAATCAAAGTTTGAACGCTATTTTTAATAACGTTTAACGTCTATTTTTAATATCAAGAAACAAACCAGAAATGAATAAATTTTTGTTAAATTATTCGAAAATAAATGAAGAAATAGTGTAAAAAGGTAATAAGTGAAGTTTAATTGGATAATCAGATAAAATTAAAGTGCGTCCCTGACGGAAGAGACGCAATATAAAGAAAGAGGGAGGGGTAAAGAAAGATAGGAAGATTGAAAGACAGATAGAGAGAAAGACAAATTCGAGGGCCGAAGGTTGGCCTAGACTGAAAATACTTTTATAAAATATAGTTGAGTCTTATTTTTGCCACGTAAGTCTGTGCAAGTTTGAACACTATCATAGCTCAGGCTTCTACATCGCAAATCCACCTTAATATTTATTCAACTCAGATCAGAAAGCATCTTTAGAATTAGTTACTTCAAATTTCTGGCACAAAGGAAGAATGGAAAGCCAAAGATAATTTTCAGGTTCAAAATGTGTGATATTCACTAACCACATTTCATTCTGAATTTCAAATGCTTTACATACATTTTTTATGCATTCGAATTTTTCCTAATTAGGCACTTTCAATTTTTAAAATAAAATTTTTTTTTAATTTATTCATGTTTGGACAAAATTTCAAATAAATTAAAGAATATGATTTTAATTTTATAATCTGATAAATTGTTTAGAAATCTCTTATAGAGATCTCAATTTTTCTTTAGAGAAAGCTAGGATCTGAATTGCGATTAAAGGATCTCGCGAACTCGGTGAGGACTGAGAAGTTATTTTATCCGTTCAAGATCGATCGATCTTGATTCTCGTATAGGTTATTGAGATTGTCGAATTGAAGCTATCGCGACGCGATCTACGTAAATGATGGCTATATTATCATCACACACAATCCATTCATAAGATACAAAATATAAGACGTAGAATAAAATTGGAAAATTCTGATATACTTTCTAAAATGTCACCCCTAAAATATTAGCTTGATATTTGTCCCAGGGGTTCTATTTCAATATTTTTCATGATAAATGTAGTATTTCATTGGGTACGCAAATTAAAAAACATTTTAATTCAATTTTATAACAGTAATTTCAGAAAAATTGCGATTTTCATAAGTTATAAAAGGGAAGTTTTTATTACTATTTTTTGATAGGAAAATTCTTCTTCAAATTTGAATAAAACATTGATATAAATTAAATAAAATCGTCTCTAAAAGAGGAACAAATTTGAAACGTTCATTGGGAATATCCGAATAGATTGAAATCTGTGTTTGTATATATCAAAATTTATACTCCGATTAAGTTAAAGTAGCAAATGAACGATTATCAGATTTTATCTAAAAATACCAGTATTATAGAAATACAAATTGCGTGGTCACGCCCTCATTGCGATATTTCCGAGCAATAAAAACTGCACTAAATACTCTGGTCTTGACCTATTGTGAATTATATTCTACATGATAAAATTTTGTCGAACTTCGACCTCGACTTCGACTTAAATATATCTATTAAAATAATCAATCAATATTTTTAATTCAAATTGAATAGTACACGTTAGAAATATCCCAAAGACATTTAAGCTAGAATCCAATGATATAATAATAAGATAATAATCTTAATAATAAATAATACTTGAAAATTTTTATAAGATCATTAGTGAGCCTTACTAAATGAATAAGTACTATTTTACTGTGAATTAGTAGTTTTTAACTAATTGATAGTAAAAATGCTTACTAAAGTGTATTAGTAAATGAATCTGCACTATTTCAATACTAATTCAGATTTAGAGAGTAATGAAATCAAGTGAATAAAATTTTAATAAAATAGATAAGGGCACTTCATTTATGTATTGTTTTCCTTACAAAGACTTCTTGTTTGCAGTGAGATTTCGTCACGATTTCACGTGATATATGTACACCAACTTTGTTGATAGATAATAAAAACTTATTATCAAAAGAACTAAAGAGCTTTGTTAAATCAAGAAAGTTAGTTTGTCAATATCATTTTGGCTCAACAAAAGGTGTTTGAGAATCTTGGGCAATTTTAATAATATATTTTAATTGAATTATTATAATAAAGATTAAAAGAATAATGAAGAGTAATTGTTAAAAACAGGAAAAGTTTTTTCTGTGAATTATTATTATAATCATTACTCATTATTATATTCATTAATTCATGGGAAAAAAGTCGCAACAAGTGTTTAGGTTTTAATAATTTAATGAAATTTTTAAATTAGTATCTGCTGCTACGACCGAAGAAATTTAACGAAAACTATTCTGCCAGTAATGCGAGGTTTGCGAATTGGTTAAATTATTCGTGGAAAACTGATTATTTAATGGATGTTAATAACCTGGATAAGTGTTATTTAAATAATTCAGTAGTCTTAGGTTGATATTCAATTTTCGATTTAAATCTTATAAACAATTTTAAAAGATCAGGGTACTTTAAAAATCAGTGTCCAGTTTTTCTGATAAATTACATACACAGTAAAAACTAGAAATCATTATATAACTAAGTTCAGTATTAAAAAAAACCTATTTAACAAAAAAAACCTCATTTAATTTTGATCCGCATTTCTGATAATAAAAGAATTTCGATTTGGGAATTAAAATAGATCCGAATATGAAATCACATATGTTTTATCATAGGAATGAGGTTTGGAGCAAACTAGTTTAAAACGCCTAAAAACGAGTCCTGGATTAAAAAGAATGCCAAGATTTTACTGTGTTGGACGAAAAAATTCCCCTTCCCCTCTCCAATTTAACCAATCAAATTTACAAGCTTTTGCTATTTATTCTAAAAAGTTAGAAGATTAGCCACGCCTTTTTTTAAATCAACTTTAACTCATTTCAATTTTGCAGCTTCAAGGAATTTCAATTCTTGATCCTGTAATTTTAAAAGAATTTAAATATGATTGCTTTAAAAAATTGGAAGCATCGAGTTTGAATGAGTAATATATCCAATTTGCCAGTTGGATGAATTCAAGTTTGAATAATTTCCAGTTGCAAGCATTCAACCTTGCAAAAATTTCAAGTCAGCAACCGACACTTGAATCAACACTTTCACCAATAATTTCATCATCATTCACCAAATCAATACCTTTTTTACCTCCACAGCTCTAATTAAAAAACCTAACTGAAAGATGGAATTAAACTATTTTTAAAAAAACCGCAGCCAATTATAAACCGCAATGTAGCCCCTGAGCCTCGAGGGGTTGCTCGAGAAGCCCGAGAGCTCTGGAGAAATGTGAACGACCCTCTTACCTTTCCTCACTCAGTCTCGTCGGTACTTCCCAGCCATGTGAAATTATCAACCTGTACTGGACCAGTTTCGGACACCGAACCGACACTCTGAAACCCGATTCACTACTACAGCTCTAATCCGTCACTGCTCTTCTTCTTGCTTGCTAGTTGTTCCTCACACTTGCACCAATGACCAATGACCAAGTCTTCTTCTTCTTCTTCTTCTTCGTTTGGCAAACAATCTCTTGTTGTTCCAAGCACGAGAAAGGAACTCGCTCAAACAATAATCGTCGAAATCCCTCGCGGGGTAGCGACCAAAAATTGTTTTCGTTCAACTTTATACACGTCTTCAAAATAAGTTACGACACCCACCACGGGGCGCTTACGTCATACGTGACAGCTCGCCGTGCACAATGTGTATTCACAATTTTGATCCTTGTTTATCCAAAATTCATGCTCCAGAATCGAAATTTTCAACTTTAAATTAAATACTAAAATTCACCAACAAAATCCCACGGCACTGATCAATTCAAGAATCTTTATCCAAATTTTCAGTTCCACTGCACACTTTTTAATAAAAAAAAAAGAGAAAAAAAAATCCAAACTAACTTTACTCTTAAGAAAGAGTAAGTTAAAAGACAAGAATCTAAAAATCCAAATTAAAATTTTTTTTTTCTATGCACTAGAAGAATGTTTATAAAGCACAATTTTTACTGTAAAAAGATACAGATTATTAAAAAAATTATTACTTTAAAAAATCATTCAATTTATTCCCTTCACACCGAGTTTCCGCGCGGCCGGAAGTGATCCCTTCCACAGGGACTTTCGCTGCACTTTTTTTTTTTACTTTTGCTCCCGGATGAACCGGGAAGTTTGAAAATTGGCCGAGATACAATTTGCGAACGTCTCTGGGACAGCGCGATGCGAACACTGACTGAACGTACCAGATGAGCGGCAACTCTCGGTTTGCCTAGCCTAGCCGCCACACTAAACACCACTATCCTAGGTTAGACACTCGCGACATTCTCTCTCTCTCTCTCTCTCAACCTCTCTCTTTCTCTCTCCTATCTCTCTCTCTATATATATTTTTTTCTCTCTTGGCCGCGAGGTTTTCTCTGTCTCTTCCACTCTAGTGTAGCGTGTACAGATAGTCTCGCTCTGTGTAGATTCGATGTGGTGTTTGTGTGGGGTAAAAGGGGGAAGGGGGAACTCGTGGGGGAGGCAGGGGGAGGGTAAGGCCATAGCCACGGCCACCGAGTCCACACGCTTGCTCTACACATAGGCGCACGTGGATACTTTATTACAAACTCCCACACACTCTTCACTTGAATTCATACAGACACATATACACAGATACAAACACGAATCTAAAACATGCGTAGAAATTTTACTTCGCGATCTGGCGAATCAAGTTGTGATCATTTCGCGCCTTAGGGATGGAAATCGTACCTTTTTTATGTTTCGTGTGGTGAAAGGGAAATTATTTTCAAATATTGATGAAATTTTTGTTTACTTTACCCCAGTTTGATGGGAATTGGAAGCATTTTTATGGTAGGGAAATTTAGAGAAAATGTTTATTTGAAATGGGGTTTCGGATAAGGGTTTGATTTGGAGGTTTTCGAAGTGGATAGAATGGAGCGGAATTTAAGGGTTTTAAGTTAGAATCGTAATTTGTTAAAGGTGAATGAATTTCAAGTTGTAAACATTCAATATTTTCAATATTTTCAATATTTTCTATTTGGAGGCCTTCAAGTTCAAGTAATTTCAAATTGTATGCATTTAAGTTTAAACTCACAGGTTTTTAAATAAGAAAAAAAACGTGCAATTAAGAATAAAAGTGCAAAGTAAGAATAAAAAATAAAGTCGATTTTGAAGCATTAAAAATTGAATAGCTTTAAATTTAAAGCCTTGACTTTTGAAAAATGTTAATTTAAAATTATAAAAATTTGACAATGAGAGAATAAAACTTAAAGTTGTATCCACAGAATGCACTGTTTGAAATAGGAATTAAACTGAAATTATAATTGCTGTAATGTCTTCTTTAAATTAGAGAATAATCAAATTCATTTTTATCACAAAATCTCGAGACATTGCACAACGAAATTCAGAATAATTTTTTAGCAATTTCTAACAAACTTCACATGTTTTAAACATAACTTAATGTACAAGAAAATATGATTGTAAACATGATCTCACGAAATTCTATTACGTGTGGATGATAATAATTGATAAGCTTATCGTTTTAAGAGTGATGACCTCCTTTAAATTAAATACGCAAATGAAATATAAATAATTACATTAAAATCATGATTTTTCTTAAGGTTTTTCATAATAACCTTTTAAAATCACGAAAAAAAAATTCAATTTAGAATATTTTCCAGAGGTTTAATAGTTTCGAGTTGGACAATCCAATTTTAAATACTTGATACTTGGAAGCTTTCAACTTTGAACAATTTCCAGTTGGAAACCTTCAATTTTGAAGGATTTCCAGTTGAAAGTATGAAATTTCAAGATTTTCGAGTTAACCTTTTTTGAAGTTGAATGTTTTGAAACAGTTGACTTTTAGTATAGGATAGGAATAAGTGTTGTGATCATCGAAGCACAATGTTAACGAGTCCTTCGCCTAAAAACTTACCATCGGATTATAAATGGAATAAATTAAGGTTCTCCGGCTGACCCTCGCAATACCTTGTCTCTTTCACGGACAAGGCTCGAACTTTAGTAGACGATAGAGCGAGTGAGCACTTACGACTAACGTGTGTTCGACTGTTCGTGATGTTGGTACTCACACGAGTGCACGTGTCGTACGTGATGTGTGCAATCTTGACATTCACGATGGGATGCAATTTTGACCTCATTTTTGAGGAAATATTTGCTTACAGATTTAAATAATGGGACTGAATAAGTTATTGGAAATAATGGAAACTTTTCAAATAATGTATAATTGAACTTGTTTAACCTTGAATCATTAAAAAATGATTGCTTCCAACTGAAAAATATTGAAAATTGAATGCTCCAACTCGGATATATTAAAAACTGAATGCATCGAACTTGAAATTATTCAACTTTGCATTATTAACAAATGAACGCTTCCAAATTGGAATAATTCAAACTTTAGTGCCGACTGGAAATTTCATAAATACGAAAGTTTCCAGTATAAATAATTCCGATTTTTTATAATTATTTGGAAAACTCAATTTAAACTTGGAAGTCCTTAAACTTCGATAGATGAAAATTGAAAGTATCATCAATTTCTCAACTTGAAATTCAAAGCTTTCATTATAGAATAAGAAAACTTCTTGGCTGGAAAATTGTATAAAAACACACACATTTCTTCTCAGAAATATTAAATTGTATCTAGTCGCGAGTTAATTTTCCATTGCGTCAGATCAGAATTATTTCCAAACGGATGTACTGTTCAATAAAGAATTCTACGCGTGATTGATATTCCTGAAATCGCAACTAATATCGCTGCTGTTAAATATCAATACTAGTAACAAATTTAGCTCTCAAGTCTGTCAAAGAATGAAAATCTCTTAGCCAAATGACTTTTTCCAACAATCAATCTAAAAAGTATGTCGCACATCAATACAATTTCTCACCAACAAAACATGTGTTCTGAACTTTTGTACCCCAAGGAACGTCTCATGTGACCTGAATTAATATTAACGAATTTTAGCGCACGATACATACAAAACAATTATTAAACGAGGAAATAATTTTTTTCAAGTTTTATTCCTATAAATAGAAATTAATAGAAATTTCTTTAAAAATAAAGTAGAACGCGGAAGTTATTCAGTTGCTAATGTAATTTAGAATTTAATGTGTCTTTTCGCAATGAAAAAAGTATGGTAAGAGCTGGCGACAAATTAGTAGTTGTGGAGTATAAATGGTGTATAACTGGCAAGGAGTTGCGTTGTATGGGAACGTATATTACACTTAATCTATTACTATCAGCAATGGACATGCATTTTTTATAAAGCATTAAAATAAGCCTATTTTTTAAATATTTAAAGAACTTTCTTTTTGCTATAAAAAGAATTATGAATTGAATTATGATTATTACGAGACACTAATAAAAAAGTGTTACTCTCGAGTGAAATATTTAAATTATGCTATGGTTGGTTCCGATTTCCAGTCATTAATAACGATCGACTTATCGATTTCTATCTCGATAATAAAGCAACTTCCGTGTAGGGATAATCGATTATTTACTGAAGCCAATTTATTTTGGTCGAATTACTTTCTAGAATAGACAATATGTGGATATATGCAGAATGGGACAATAGTGAAACAAATGTGTCTTTACTATGGTCGAGTTCCCAGTCAACGACACAACAAGACACAAAACACAACTGACTTTTGCTAAGCCATCGTATATTATTTGTTGCAGTGCACTCTTTGAGAGCTACTCGAATATGGAACGAATACCGTGGAAGGGTAGCAGACACATGTCGTACATACATCGGACACTTGGAAAATAAACCCAGTGTCCTTTATATATACAAAATTGGTGAAAAACATTTTCTCTTGAAAAAAAAATACGAAATATAAAAATACGAATATATAGACGCTTCAATGAGGAAAGACAAACCATCGAACTTTTATTATACGTAATTTAATGCTTTCAACTGGAAATTATTAAAACTTGAATATTTTCAACATAAAAGTCTCCAAACTTGCTTTTAAAATAAAAAGACACCCTTTCCATATACCAATCCCTTTCTCCCAAAATAGAACGGTATATAAATTAATGGATAGGGCGAAGGGCGAGACAGTAGTAAAAGTCAATGTTTGGTCAGACATCACAACTGGCAGAAAAACATAACGATTGCCACTAGTTTTATTTGACGGCTGCCATGGATGACGGCCGACTTAACTTTCTAACGAAAGTGCAAGTCTTTTTTAAACCAGCTCCGCGTAACCGTCCACACGTCTACACCACTTTCGCGCCTTTTCCGCGGTTTCCCGTCTCGATGTCTGCACTGGAACATATTATATATATTTCTCACCGTTATCGGTTTAAAAAAAAAACTCTTTCTGATGACTCAATTTTGAGCAAAATATAAATTGCAATAAGAATAACTGATTCTCAAAGCTTATATTGTATAAACAATAAGGAACCGTTAGATATCTTTACCGAGTTCTAATTTATAATACAAAATTAGATATTAATTTTAAAAAAATACACTTATTTTGCATTGTTCATTGTCAAAAAACTCCTCTGTTGTAAAAGATAAACGCTTAAATCAAATCTATTTTTCGAAGAGAATAAATACATTTATCGATGCATTATACTTCAACATAAACGCAGCAGTGAATTATTATACTTGAGGAAAAGGCCTTAACCTTTAGTTTATGGTTGTTTGCACCATTCAAGTAGATACGAAACTGTAATTTCTAATAAGCGTAAAACAAACTCAGCTCTTGGAACCAAAATATTAAGTTTCTTCACGAGAATTTGAAAATATAGTCAATATTATATAATGAAATTCAGAATTCGGTTCGAAATGAAATAGGACAGTGATTTTAAATATAAGGAAGGGGGAGCGGCGGCGCGGCGGGGGCAAGGTAGCTCAGTAAGGTTAATTAAGAAGTCAGAAATGACCTTGCTTTAATGATTTCAATTGGAAAATATCCCAAGCTGAATACTTCAAAATATTAAATATTTAATTTGAGTGATGCGAAATTCAAATTATTCTAATTTGTGTACTTCCAACAGGGAAATATTCAAAATGGAATTCTTCCAACTGAAGACTATCCAAACTTGAATGTTTCCAATTGGAAAATATCCAAACTTGAATGCTTCCAATTGGAAAATATGCAAACTTGAATGTCTCCAACTGGAAATTTTTAGAACTTGGATTCTTCCTTCCTTATTCAAATTTGAATTCGGCCAAGTTAATAATTGAAGACCTTCGATTGAAAATACACACAGTATCAGAGATTCGAAGTGAAATAGACCAACGATATTAAAACGAGTGGGTATGAAAGGCGGTCCAATAGGTCGAATTAGGAAGTCATATTATGACCTTGGTACTACTTCGTGATTCGTGATTCGAAGCAAGAATTCCTAATATTTGACTTTGCTAAGATTATAAGGGGCCCGCCTACGGCGCACAGTCAAGGTCTGAACATCGACTTACCGTGACATATATTGGGGCCTCTTGGGTCTGAACTTGAGTGCCTTTATGGCAGAAACAAAAAGAGAGAGAAACTGAGAGAGGGTAAAGTGAGACGATGACAATGAGTGACCCTGAAATTTTGAGGGGATCATGCTTCTTTTCCTCTCTGTTGCAAAGATTAAATTAAAATAGAAACACCTTTCAAAAATAAATTTTAAAAAACAAAGAAAAAAAAGCGAAATCCTTGGGACGCCAAAATAGGTTCAATTATTCTAGCTTGAAAATAACACTCTAGATTATAAGAAATTTCCTTCAAGTGTTAAGAAAGGAAATACTCAATAAATTTGTAGCATTCTAAATATTGAAATTAATTTTGAATGTCAATTAGGAACGTGATTAATAAGCCAAGAAGATAATTAAATTTTGTATTATATTCTCGCTATATTTAACGAGCTTAAAAAATTCTCTGCTAATTTCCCTATGTGAAAAGAAGAATGCATAGGGCTTCGTATGAAAGTTTCGCTTTTGCGTAAAGCCGAACGACATCTGACATACGCCGACTCTCACTTTTCGCCCACGATAAAGATCATAGGACGATAGAAACAAGGCTCGGTTCAATATCAAGGCAAATGGAGTAAATCTTGAACAACAGACTCGAGTTCACTCAATGTTAATTTTATATATTGGTTATATCTCAAAAAAAGAATAGAAACCTTAATAAATGGAAATTATTATAATTCCAAATTCAAAATCAAGTAATTTTCTGATTTAGTGAGAAATTCTCGAAATGACAATTTACGTAATTTAACTGATTAACATTAGAGTGATCTGCATTTTAGGTATAAGCACTTAGATATAAAAGTATGAACTTAGAAATAAGATATTACAAAATTCTTTAGAATTGTCAGCTTTCGTTGATTTTAAAATGTTTTCCGATCTTTGATGAAAGTGAACAATTATTTATGAAGTTTGAGCAAAAATCTAGAAGGATTCGACTCGCGGTGAATATTCCTTATAGTGACTCAACATTATTTAAGAGAAATCTGTAAATCTTTCGTATATACTTTTCAGAGTCTCGTCACGTGCACCTTCGTTTCACGAAGTGGTATGACCGTAACTACATAGAATATCAAAGTTCAAGTGGTTCATGAAATGGGAACTTATTGTCGTTTCAGCAGTGTGACTACTGTAACGCTTTTGTTTTCTTAATTCAAAATTATCAGAGTATTTTAAAAAATTTTTGTTTAGATTTGCTATTTGGATTCAAACAAAGGGTTGAAGTTGGTAGCATTCAGATTTGAATGGTCTGAAATTAATTTAAAATTATAAATACTAGGATGAAAGTATTAGTTTGAAGAAACTAGATTTGGATGACTTTCCTCAACATTTAAATTTCAAAAAATGTTATTTAAATAGCGAATCGACTACTTTAAAGTTTACAGTCTTTAAAATGAAACATATGGGCCCCGACCTGCCGCAGCATATCGATATGAGATAGCTGGCCACTCTCACTTTTCACCTTCCAAGGCACCCTCGATTTTGACCTATAATTTGTCGACGAGCAGGTGCTAATGTACGAATAGTGGGCCAATGTCAGTCAACGACACCGTTTTGATATTAGTCGACGAATCGTGAGTCAGAAAAATGTCGTAGGCCGACCCATTCGCAGTGAAGATTCGGGGCTACTGGCCATTATTTGGGCCAATGTTACCGGCGAATTTCAGTTGCTTAATGCCAACACACACAATTGCAAACAAAACTTATCTGCTTCGTTCATAAATTTCGAGTGGTTCTATTACCTAATCTATTCTCGAGAACACTAGACTTCAGTTGAAGTACACAGGGGTCAATCGTAAAAAAATTGTCAATAAAAATTAAATATCCCTTTAAAAATTAGAAATTGTATTACTTTGTGAATATTACTTCATTTACTTGATTCCTAATTCATTTAAATTATTTCATACTGATTATTTACCAATTCAAATTTCGTTAAATTAAAAATAAACGAATCGAAGGAAGTTTTGTCTTCTCAAGGAAAATTTAATGATAACGAGAAAATACGAGACAAAACGAGATGAGAATTCTCGATCGATTCATCAATACCAGAAAAATTAAATATTAAATTTAAAAGCTGGTGAAATTTCTCTCATCTAAAGATCCGCAAAACGAAAACTGTTCCTCTGTTGTGTCGCAATTAAAAATTCATTCAAAGTTTATGTAGGAGTTTATAAATAAACGTTCGAAAATTTCGCAACGTTTTTACTTCTTTCATGAATTCAAATATGTTACCTAAATGTTGTACTTAAGTTCAATGTCAACTGCAGGAACATCATTTGTTTAAAAAGCGATGAAACTCAATTGTGTGTTTCAAAAAAGAATTATTATACGGGATATTTTGATTATCTTGAAGAATGACGTCTTTACAAAAGAATTCAATCTTTACTCCAAATTTTATGGCTTTAAAATTGCATGATAGCAAAAGGCTTGCAACTGAAAATTGCTCAGAGAGAAATTGCTCAGAATCAGGGAAAAATATGGGGTATGAAATTTAAACTATTTTTAAAAGGGAAAATAGTTCAGAACGCAAAATAAATAAACGAAAACCATAAGCTCTTCCTAAACTATTTGAAATCGATATTAATAGTTCTTTTAAACCGCTATTAACAATAAATTGCTCTTGATTTTCTTTTGTTTGCTCGGAAAGTAGAACGAGTATTCTGCGATTTTTCGAAAATTTAATGGCACCATAAAGGAGAGTTGCCTGTTATATGTACATTGTAGACATACATACAGATGCATACATACACAAATTCACACAATATACACACATATTATCGGACTATTTAAGCGATTGCATCGCTGAGTGCAGAGAGCCAGCGAGAAAGTCCCAGCAACTTTCTCTGGTGGGTTTAGTTTGCACCACGGGTCACCAGGCACGGACATTATAAGAGCGAGCGCGTTGTCTTGTATAAAGTTGAGACACAAGACAGGAGTGTATGCAAGTCTCAAGAGTAAGAATGAACGTCGAGCTTTGATGATAAGAATCACGAAAGGGGATTCGAGAAAAGAGCGAAATAAAATTGCCCTCACGATAAAGTGACTATGAGACGTCCGAGTACTTGATTCATTTGCCTGAGAGACACGACAAGCTCTTCTTCGCGAATCATGCTCAAATCTATATAAATCTAGCAGAGCCAAATCTAAAAGTTCATCTCAATAAACTGGGAAAACTTTTCCAAAGTCATGGTGAAATCCAGGGACGTAGGATATAGACCGAAATTTTCGTACAACAAGTTACAAGTTCAACGAATTTGAAAGGGTTGCAAGTTTAAATCAGGGAAATTCAATTACTGTTTGTAGAAAAGAAATCGAAGTTTATTACTTATAAATTTAATTGTCAATTTTATGAAGCTATAAGTTTAGGCATTTAAGTTTTATGACTTGAAGCAATGAAAGCATATAAACTCATGGAAGTACGCTTTCAATTGGTTCAACGTCAACTAGACCTTCGAATTGTGAAATCCTCTGAATGAATCTTCTTCCCATCAAAAAAAATCAAAAAGTTATTAGTCCCTCGTGTGGGGAAAAAAGTGAGAAACTGTCTTCTACTCCAATTTCACGTTACTTATTCTCCCGACCGTAGACATTATAGACACATGTAAGAAATCGCCGCGCAGCTGGTAGACGTAACGCGAGAAAATTTAGAATCGCTCTAGCGTTAATATCCGTGGTATTCATCCATGGATCGCGGATCAGTGAGTTGATTTATTCACTCGAGGGAACGAACTTTCCTATACACTGATCGCTAGATGTGCTCGTGCATCCACCACTTCGAATTATAAATTGTATGCAGATTCACATGGGGTATATTTTGTGCTACAATAATCGCCTGTATACAGTATATCATTCACAAAAAGGAAACTTTGGACTCTTCAATGATAGGAGAATCTTTTTCCTCCCATCGTGACCCATTTTTACAAAACTCTTTACTATTTTATTTTAGAAAGAAAAAAACAACTTTTTTTTTTACAAATTCCCCATTTGAAATCTGAATACAATTTCCAAACATTAAGATTTCTCCTTGGTATATAATATCCTGCACGGGGGCAGGTCATTATTTTCTTATTATAACCCCGGGTTTTTCAGAGTGCGCTGAACCGCAAGAATGAAATGAAAGATAATCTCTATAGTGTTTAAGCCAAAGGCGTTCGCTGCGCCTGACACCCGCGCGTTTAGCATTTCGCGCGTCTTCTTGGATAGTGATAAAAAAAATTGAATAGTCCTGTGGAACACCGAAGTCATCCTAGGAGCTCAGCCGACCGTGACGTAAAATAGCGCGGTATACCCGTGACGTCACTCATTTGATGACGTGTGGTCAACCGCGGTCAATGCACCAGTCTTGCAGGGCACTATAATGCTCGCTCACCGATTGGCTCGTGTAAGTAACTACACGTACAGCGGTGTACGCGCCGAGGTTCGCGTGTCTACGTACACGTAACATCGGATACCGGGTGTCCGGAATAATCTCTCGTCTCATTGTTTACGTAATATATCAGCATTTTTTCTTGATGAATTATTTCGTGAATTTGGAGTTGAAGAAGTAATAACGAGTTTCGTCTTCAAAATTTTCATGTAGACCAGATTTCAGATATTGCAATAAACTTCATGTTATTTTAACGTATTTCGGTGGGTTTTAAACATTTTACTCTGTAAACTTGAATCAGTAAAACATCAGTGAAAGTTCACTGATTCCCAGTCAAATTCCACTGATTCTTAGTGTCTCTTTTATCACGATTTTAATCAGAGAAAAATCTACTCGAAATCAGTGAATAAAACCTTGAAAAGAGAGACACTGAAAGAGATTTTATGGGATCTTTTGAATTGCTTTCAATTCTTTTGGATATAGTCCTCTTGACTTAGTCTTTAATTTTTAAAAAGTAGGATTTGTAATTCTACAAATCAGCTTTTAAATGGGGAAGCTTTCGAGATGAATGCAAAACTCGTGTTTTATTTCTATAAACCGTGGTTTTCTTACGTCTTACGGTTTCTGGCGTTGATACAAGAATAGAACGCACCGGTTACCCAGACTTCCGACGACGCTTAGCAATCGACAACCACTACGAGGAACGATTATAGAGGAGCCACGCGGAAATTCGAACATTTATATTGTGCCATTCGGCTAAGCTTCGCCTCCCGATATTTTATCTAGCGAATAACAAGAGACACAATATTCCAAAATTATCCCTCTATAATCACTGTCTTTCTAAATTTATCTTAATGCCATCATTATTCTATTTTTCTGAAGTGAATAACTCCTGACCTATTTTTCCGTACGAATCATGAAAAATTAAAAAAAGCTTCAAGTGTATCAAGGGACTCAAGGAAATTAAAAATTGTCTTTTAAATTTCAAAAGGATTTAAGAAATTTAAAAATATATAAGAAGTTTAAGAAGATTTGAAGAGAAATCCAAAGGAGCGAGATTTAAGAAAATGCAAAAGAATAAAAAAAAAGCGAAAAGATAAAGAACAAAAACGGAACCACCAGCGAATCCTAAGCTAAAGAAACGATTGATTAATAACACTGATAATTGATATTCCGAATAGAAGAATGTGTACACAGACACGCAACGCAGTGATTCTTAAGTAGTAAAATCTAGATAGACTGGGCCAAGTGGAAAAAGAAAGTATAGGTCTAGGGGTCGTGAGTAGTAGAGGTCCAGGCTTATCGGGCAAGTAGAAAAGGCAAGACGTAGTCAGCCGACTCCGGGCAACCCGATAAGCAATTATAAACGTGTCTTTATAAATAAAGGCATAGATTATGCACTAGATGTATTATAAACATATTATCCAACGTGTTTACCACGATCGATATTCATTTTCTCACTAATGGTGACAACAATGACTCTATAACGACAACAACAACGGCACCAAAAGCTTGGAAAGTTTACGAGCGCACCGCAACTCGAACGTTTCTTACATAACAGCCGCTGGATCGCATACATTACATTACACCTCGAATCGATAAAATCTTCACTCTAACCTGGGAAGTCACTTTCTGATGAATAATAAACATGTGAGGGAGACGTGAAAATTTATTATAATTTATTTATACTTATTTATTCACACTTTTATTTTAGGAAGGTATTTTTTTTAATTAAGTAAGTAAAAATGACGTCATCTGGAAATAGAGTCATTTTTTAATTCAAATATGAAGTTTATGAGAGAAAGATCGCGAGAGAATTTTAACAGGAAATTTACCCGGCGTTTACGGGAATTTTTTAAGAGATTTCATTGATGAAATAAATAGATTTTAATAGATGTGGGTATGTTAGACAATAGATTTTAATAAATTACCAGCTTTCATTTTTTCAGGCATTTCACTTAAAAGCAAATAGAGAAAATTAATTTTAGCCAGTAGATAAACGTTCCTTATCATTTACGTTTATTTGCTACGAAAAATTAATTATGATTGTTAGTTTTTTAAGGTGATGCCTCAAAACCTGAAATATGGTTACAAAGGCCACTCATACGTGACCTTAAGAATTTTAATGAATTTAAAGAGATTTCATGATATTTAAAGGTATTTTAAAGAATTCGACAGAATTTTACAGGATTTCAAAAAAATTTTTAACGACTTTAAGAGGCGTATAGATTTGAAGGATTTTAAAGAATTTCAACAGAGATTTGAACGGATTTTATTTGATTTTATGGAATTTTAAGAAATTTTAGGAGACTTGAAAAGACTAAAGATTTAAAAAACATTTAAGGTATTTTTGGAGATTTCAAGACATTTAGAATCTTATTTATTAATCTTTATTATACTCATCTATTTTTAAATGGTTTACTTAATCAACGGCCAAGAAGATAGAAATTTTAAATCATTTTTATGAATTCTGCAGTAAATGTTTAACAATACTACCACGTGGATCAGAAACTCCAAAATACCATGCGCAGTCTAAAAAAGTACAGAACGACGTCAAATTTACTGTGTTGAAACGATGCAGACGCGTTTTTTGGTAAAATTATCACGTTAACTGATCTTTGTGGCCCTTGTTTGACGCGGTAATTTTCCTTTTATTTCAGTATACCATAAAAAATGAATTTCACTAATCAAGAACTACCAAAACCTTTATTACCCTCCCTTCTCTTCACGTTGCCCTAATCTCTCGCAGATCTTCAGAGCATAAAAGTGCAAAGTATAAAAGGTGCACATTGCAGGTTGTACTGTTGCACAAAGCGCGTAAATTTCTCACAAGTGTCACGTTCATGCATTTTTCAGGGTGTATTCTCGGTAGGTGGACGAGAAAGTTCCCAATTATACTTGGAAGGTGAATTTGTCGTCGCTTTTTCGCGAAATCCGCCAACTTACTCTGAGAGACGTGACTTTAGACTTTGGTAACTGTAGGTAGGCCGTGGACAAGAGTTGAGAGGCGCGGACGGGCGGTCAGGGACCCCGCAGGGCCGCGCAAACAGTACAACATTTCCCACTTACTCCTTATTTCTATCTAACAACGACTCAACATTCATCAATACCCAACAAACAAGTCTTAATATCAATCCCACACATAGATATGAGTAAAAAGTAGTAAAAATCGATAAATTACGCTTAACTTTCTCAAAATCGTCAATAAACTCTCGATAATATTACCAATTTTCATTATAGACTCTAAAAAATCCAATATCAAATGTATCTTACATCAAAAGATTAGATTTTAGTCTAAGTTATCCAAATAACTTGCTAATATTACACTTTTAGTGCACCATTCATACAAAATCATATCTACTTGCTGTAATCTTATAATTTTTGGACTAAAAGTGTAAACATTGCCATGTGAATCAATCGGCAGAGATACATCAGATGTTTCACAGTCAGTTAACTGCATTTAAGGAAATTAAATTAATTAATTACCATCGTCAAATTTACGTTCTCAATAAGAAGTATTCTTTACTAAAACTAAGTCAGTTACCTAAAATAAAACTAGGCAATTTATACCTCCATTTCGTATAGAAGAATGTAAATGGGCTAGTTTTAGTGAAAAATATTTATCATGCAAACGTAAAGTTGGCGAAACTAAATTTGCTCTTGTCTTGTCCTTAACTGCAAAATATGAAAAATATTTAACACATTCTTCTACTGGTGTCATTTTCTAGTCTATTTTCGCATCTAAAAAATTAACGCGTATATTCACGTTTCGTAGTTCTAAAGAGAGAATAGCGTCGTGCCTGACGTAATACGTCTCTTAGTCACAAGTCACAACTTTGACAAAGTTCTCGACTGTCTGGTGGTTTGAATGGGCGACAAAGTAAAAATAGACAGGAAGGAATTCCGCAAAAGCGAGATTATTCGCTCGGGTTGAAAAAAAGGAATGTTTACATTTTAAAACTTGGAGATTTCTCAATTATCAGAAAATTGTCCAACTCGCGACGCGACCCTGATATTCCTGAAGTTGGTTACGCAATCGTCTTCCCAAAACGACCTTAAGCCTTTTTTTGTCTTATTTATAGTTCCCTGGCACACAAGGTAAAAAAAGTAGAATTCGAAGCAGATTCAGTCTTCATCCTTTGTAATTTTAAGAGAAGTATTGAGATAATAAATAATACGGGATTTTGATAAGTTCAGAAAGTACTTTCAGAGATTCAAGGATTTATATTCAACTCTGAATTTATACTCGAATTGAGCAGTATTTAATCCTTTCGACTTCAAGGCTGCCTCACGTATGTACCACGATTTATCAACTTTTTTGTAATATCTTATCTATAAATCTCAACAAATGTGCATACATTCACTAAGAAAATTATTTCATGAAATAATTCATTTCATTTTAGAAAATTGAAAGGAAAGCGAAATTCTTTGCTAATTCTTCTAGCCGTGATATCAGTCATTTTTAGTAACTTTCTTTTTCTACAAGGATGAAACCTTATTTTCATTCCTTTTTGGATTTCAATTGTTGCTAAAATATTGTAATTTTTTTACTCACCGATAAAAGTTTCCCAGATATATTTTCCAATTCTTTTCTTTATCTCGTTTGCACAGCAAATGAACTAATTTCGATCGCAAAATCCTTCAAGTAACTCAAAATTCGAAGCACTGCAAATCACCAGCAGTCAATCACTAATAACTGAAAATCACAAAAATCTCTTATCAAAAAATTGCTTTTAGATCACAAAAAATAAATCCGAGTTCACAGAACTTGCATTCAAAGTTCACAAAAATTGTATCCAAGTTCAGAAGAATTGCAGGATTTTAAAAAACAGATTCCAACAAGTTCGAAGCACTTTCTTAAATACTAGAAGACAAACTTAATCCACCGATTCCTATTTGTTCATCAGTACTCTCAGAAAGGTTTTCAAAAAAAAAAGGAAAACATTTCTTTCTTTACTTTATAACACTAATTGTTGACAATAAACTAAACAACAAGTTGTTGAAACACTTTTGGGACGAATAAGCAGGCGCGGATCAAGTCTTTATTTTTTTCTAGTTTTTTTTTTCTAAGGGATTAAAAAGGAGAAATTAGGGTGGCACGTGGGATGAGCTTTAGCGAGCCACGCGTGTCGTGAGTTTGTAAACGCGCGTTCGACTGAGAGTCGAAGTAGTCCCGAGTCCCCACGAATCCCTATGTTCGCTCGTGCTGTTCTTCCTGCTCGTTTCTGCGCCTCTCCCTTTCTCGCTCCAATCCCTTCCACACTCTTTCTTTCTCCCCTTTCTCCTTCCTCATTCACAAATCGCGATATCTTTCTCTCTTCTTTATCTGAAACTCTGTCTTTATTTTCCTAAATGACTTAGATTCCTTCTCTCCTTCCCAACTTCTCACCTTCCCTCCTACTACTTCCTTCCTTATCTCCCTCTTTTTCTTCTTCTTAGTCTGACTTGAACTCTAAGTCTAACTAAGATCCTCAGTCATTATCGAGAACGTTTTTTGCACCCTTCTACTTTGCTACTTTTTGTCTCTTTCATTTACTCGTGATTTTCAATCAGTGATAGGAGAGTGTTCTGGTATTAGGTAACGTCATTTTATAATATTTTTTGTCAAAAGAGGAGAGAATGATATTTTTTTGAATAAAATGAAAATTAAAAGAAGAAAACCTTTTTTATATCCAATAAAATCCCATTAAATTTCTTAGAATCGTTCAAATGCTTTGAATTCAGAATTCTTTTGAAATCATTGAAATATTTTTAAATAGCGTAAATTGATTAGAAATCTCTGTGAAACTTTAAATTTCATTTTAATTTAGATTTCGATATTTAAAAGCGATATTAAAAAGGCCGACTTGATGGAAAGGCTCACAATGGAGTTAACTCAAATGGAGTTAGCTTCGATTTAGTTTTCGTTGATTTAACTCCATTCCGACCTTATAGTTTTCCACAAACTCCACATTTTTTAAGAATGTAGGATTAAAAGTATGAAGGAAGCGTTTTAAGAAACAATCCCAGATATTTTACAAATCACTAACCTAAATTAAACTATTACTTTTTTTTAAACCAATTAGATCGTTACTAATACCTAAAATCTAAAAAAAAAAACTAACTTTTAAAAGGACGAAGTAAAAAATTGCATTGAAATGCAACTTGTTCAATACAATTTATTTAATTCAAATATGATAATTTTCAATGTTTTACTACTTCCTATTTTCTTACTCCCTAATTAAACCCTAAGTATAACTATTTTTTAAATCTTATACCAAATTAATCTAAGTTTGATACTTAAAAAAAAACTAAAATAAAAAAATATAGCTCCTTTTTGCGGCGCTTCCGACATCCTTTGCATCCCATAAATGGTGACTTGGTCTACCTTCATTTTATCCCCGTGGAGGTTCTTTCTTGATGGCACGGATCGGCAACCCTCGGATTTATTATCTCGCACATGCCGTAACTTCTTTTGAGGTAGGTTATGGCTCTTAACTCAGCATTAGGTTTCGGCGTCCATGCAAACACCTTCCGGTATTCAGGAACACTGAATGTTTCACTTGGAAGAGCAGCGGACCCATAAACGAAAAATTGAACTCATTTCATAATTCGATGGACTGATCAAGAACATTCGACTGAAAAAATGAAAAATTTTTGGAAAATTAGATATAATATTTTGTCTATAGGTACATATACTGCAAACACTTTTAATTCGAAATTGTTAAACTACTCAAAACTATACTTTCAATTTTTCAACATGAAAATGAACTTGGAATTGTAAAGCATCGTCTTTTTAAATCTGCTCACTGACTTTTATAATTTCTTTCTTAATAAAAATTCCCGACTTTCTCTAAACAATAAGTATTGTGATTGTTAGGATGAACTTTAGATAAATCTGAGTTGAAAATTGGAATTTATTAAATTTGAATGACAAGTCAATTTTATATTTTTCTTGAAGGAAAAAAGCTATGGGAAATCCAGGAAGTTATAAATCGCGAATAAGTGACGCAGAGAGAGGGACCTCACTTCATCGCAATTACAATAGATCCACATACCTGCTACAGATAGTAAAGAACCAAGGATAAATTAATTTGCTGTGAAATACGACGCATCGCGAGAGGTGTAAGTATAATCCGACATACCTTCCTATCCCACCACCTGATGTATAAACCACGCTTCTTTAATGCTTTCCCTAGTTGCGCTCAAAGGAGAATTTATTCTAGCAAATAATGATTTAGCCATCCCTGTGAACCCCCACAATACATTTCTTCCTCATTCAACCATAATTTATATCCCAGCTCTCAACTTCAAAAATTGGTCCTCTTTATTTTTGGATTATTATCCCCTTCTTTCATTTTTTTATATCTAAAAAAAAAAAAATTTCCAACAGAATTTCGAGAGCTTACAAATTTGAAAGATGTATTAAAAATTCGAGCTATTACAAGTGTCGAATGAGTGGAAATGTAAAATGGAAATTAATTTAAATATATCTGAACGAATTAACGAACGATGAAAGCATTGAATGTGCATCATGATTAATAAAACCTTTCTCACTTCAAATATTTGAATAATGCATGACTAATAAAATAGAATTATCTTTACTCCGCAGAAAATAGAAAGCAGTGATTCAGATTCCAAAGTACTTTGAAAATCAAGTTTTTTATCTCTCAATTATAAGAAATTAATAATCCCTACTATGCACCTCTTTTTTTAAAAAATATTATCTTCAAAGTAAATGTTTTATCTCGTCATAATATATTTTCATTACATGATAATAATTTTTTTCGGGAAAAGCAACTAGATAAAATTTAGTATTATGAAATTAGGACACTTGGAATTTAAAAAGACTTAAAAACAATTTTTGTTTAATTTTAATTAGTTCTTCCAAAAGAGCAAAACGGTAAAAATACTGCAAATGCTAAAAGAAAAGTATTTAAAAAGTTGCCTTGGTCTCAGAAAAAACAAAGGAAAAATGTGTATATATTTTCAAAGACTGAGAAGATCAAGTAAATATTTTTCAGAAAGAGCTACGAAACGAATCTCACCAGAATTGACTAGAGATAAGCCAACATGGCGTCAAGATCTGAAATCCCCGAAATTGTAGGGTGCAAGGCTCTGATTTGAAGGGCCATTTGGAAACTAAGGTTTGGTCTTTTGGGCTGGATTTTTTGTGACGTCAGAGATGAAGGTTTCGCTGAAGAAGGCTGGTACTGAGAGGATGAGGATGAGAATGAAGAGGAGGTGGAGGCACACGGGTTCGCTTTTGCCTGAGTGTACCCGTTCGTTCACCCTGGCGGGGGCACCAACCTGACTTTACTTCAGTTACTCGCTGAGAGAGCCGGCGCAATGTACAGGGTTACCATAAAGTAACTTCCCCACCATATCTACGTAACGGCAAATCCCGCCTAGTTGAAATTTCAGAGCGCTACTATCTCGGGGATTACTCCCAATGAAACTGCAGCCCCGAGAAGAAAAGGGATAAGAACCAAAGGAAATGATTGGAAGCGAGTATTCGCTGTTTTTACAACTTTGAATTTTTCAACTCTTTCCTTAAGTACCTTATCTCTTTTGGCTGAAAATGAAAAATTGAAGACAAGGGAATAATTAGTGGAGATTTTAGTGTAGATCTGAATTTAAGAATTCAAAAGAATAAGAATTGAAGTCAAATTAAAGGAACTCAAGTTGAATTCAAAAAGATTTAGTCAAAAGAATTGACAATAATTTAAAAGAGTTCACAAGAATTCAACTGAATTTACAAGAATCACAAATATTAATAGGAAATAGATTTGTAGTTTAATTGGAAATGTAAATGAGAGGTTGTTTTAGATTTTTTTGGGATCGTAAAATAGAAGAACTGGATATCTATCTAATAAACTTCTAAGTTCCCAGGTTGGAAAGTTACTTCGAGATAAACCTGTATGCAGGCTTACATACTCGACTCGTGTATGCCTAGTATAGGTAGTATACCATGCACTGTACTGAGTGTCCCGGTCGAGCAGATGCAATTCCGCAGCCTTTTTATCAAAGAGGCGGGAAGCAAGAGAAAGGAGAGAGGATCTGCCTCAATATAGAATAAAAGAGAGTTTACCAAAGAAGTCACTCAAAAATTCTTCTAAAAAGAAAGCTAAAATTAGTTCCACCTCACTAAACTTTAAAAAAGTAACAAATAATGTTTTCCTGTTTTAAAATCTAAAGAAAAAACTTGAAGATACTATTTTAGAATTTTAAATTAAAAACTTGAAAGCTCCCGAAAAGAATTCTACTTTCAATGTATCTAAAAAAGTAGAGAACATTTTGTTCATCTTGCCAAAAAATTATAAATATTCGAAAGAAATATCTCGAAATATAAATTCAAGATCTAAATGAAAATATTTCCGGCTCGTAAGTCATAATTCTGATTAAAATGAACGGTTCTTGACCCACGACGTGTCATTGCGAACGCTGACGATTCATAAACACTTCGCTCATTGACCTTGAATGAAAATGTTTATAAACAGACAATTATTCACCGAAATGGCTTCGAATGAGAATCTGTACCTGTAGATGATCAAAGGAACTACAAATTTCTGAATAATATATGTATGAGTAATTTCTGAAGAAATCGCTGAATAATAGTTAATTATCTTATTAACTTTTACTAAATTCACTAATATTAAATAAATCTCCATATCTTATTAAATATAAATTCCTAACCGAGAAAAAAAGATTCCTGATTTGTTGTAGCCTTTTAGATAATTAGACAATATAAGATTAATTAAAAGTGGGTACGTTACATTTCAAGAAGGAGGAGCACTTTCTGCACTGACCATTCTGATAGAAACTGGATCTGTTACAGTTTCAGTGGGACTCGATCTTTGTTGTTGATGAGAATAACTGACTTCCATGTCCATTTCATCTAATTCTTCCTCCTCCTCCTCGTGAGTATCTGACTCTTCTTCCTCCTCACCTTCACCCTCTTCCTCCTCTTCTTCTTCTTCCTCTTCCTCAGAACCACGGAACTGCAAAAATTATTTTATTAATTACACGCACAATGAAGCCAAGAAATACGTTTTTGCTAAACTTGAATCAAGGTTCAAATTTAATTAA
The DNA here is from genome assembly GCA_904066015.1 of Synergus gifuensis. Lineage (NCBI taxonomy): Eukaryota > Metazoa > Arthropoda > Insecta > Hymenoptera > Cynipidae > Synergus > Synergus gifuensis. The sequence continues at coordinate 349,297 of CAJFCO010000170.1, forward strand.
TTTTACATGTTAAGACTTTGGATTATATGTTAGGATTTCATTCCAAAAGAAAAAAATGTTAAGCTTTCCATTTTGTCAACTGTAAAATGACGTTAATTAATTTGAAACTTACAAAAAATTTTCCGGCACTACTAATTTTAACCTAAAAATGAATATTTTTTTTTATCAAATCTCGAAATTTGTTAAGTGGATATACTTTCAGAAATGCTAAATGCTAGAAAGCTGAAAATTATAATACTCTACAATTTTACGAACTGCCTTGTTATAAAAAAAGCTACTCGCAGCGTAGAAACAGATTTACCACCTTAGACGTTGAAAATAAGAAATGAATCTAACTCCAATATTGTAAAATCATAACGTATTTTTTCAAACATTCGATTGTTGCCCCTATCTATATGCAACCAAACAATGACGATACAATTTCATACATACAATATTTTTTAACGTTTCCAACAGATTTGATTCCTACTTTTGTTAACTTTACTACAAACAGTTGAGCGAGCTTGTTCTTTTAATATAAAGATTCATTTGTTCTAAGGGATTTTCTAATTTTTAAACACTTTTAACACTAACAATACCAAGAAAAAGACGTGAAAGCAAAATATGCAAAATGAGGTAAACTTGCGTCTATCGCATCTTTTTAGATAGAAACATGCTCAAATCTCGAAATTTATTAAATGGATACACTGTTAGAAAAGCTAAATTCTAGAAAGCTGAAAATTATAATACTCTACAATTTTACGAACTGTCGTGTTATAAAAAAAAGCTACACAGTGTAGAAACAGATTTACCACCTTGGACGTTGAAAATTAAAAATGCATGTAACTCCAATATTGTAAAATCATAACGTATTTTTTCAAATATTCGATTGTTGCCCCTATCTGTATGCAACCAAACAAAGGCAATACAATTTCATACATATTTCAATATTTTAACATTTTCAACAAATTTGATTCCTAATTTTTTTAACTTTACTAAAAGCAGTTGAACGAGCTTGTTCTTTTAATAAAGATTCATCTATTCTAAGTGATTTTCTAATTTTTTAATATTTTTAACACTAACAATACCAAGAAAAAGACGTGAAAGCAAAATATGCAAAATGAGGTAAACTTGCGTCTATCGCATCTTTTTAGATAGAAACATGCTCAAATCTCGAAATTTATTAAATGGATACACTGTTAGAAAAGCTAAAT
>CAJFCO010000170.1:350499-565570 GCA_904066015.1 Synergus gifuensis
GCTAGAAAGCTGAAAATTATAATACTCTACAATTTTACGAACTGTCGTGTTATAAAAAAAAGCTACACAGTGTAGAAACAGATTTACCACCTTGGACGTTGAAAATTAAGAATGCATCTAACTCCAATATTGTAAAATCATAACGTATTTTTTCAAATATTCGATTGTTGCCCCTATCTGTATGCAACCAAACAAAGGCAATACAATTTCATACATATTTCAATATTTTAACATTTTCAACAAATTTGATTCCTAATTTTTTTAACTTTACTAAAAGCAGTTGAACGAGCTTGTTCTTTTAATAAAGATTCATCTGTTCTAAGTGATTTTCTAATTTTTAAACACTTTTAACACTAACAATACCAAGAAAAAGACGTGAAAGCAAAATATGCAAAATGAGGTTAACTTACGTCTCTCGCATCTTTTCCGATAGGAACATGCTCAGACCCCTCAGTTCGAATATGTTCTCTCTAAAAACAAAACAGAACATATAAAATGCAACAACAAATGTCCAGAATAACTTTTCTTCTATCAAAATATGACAAAATACTGTACCCATTGCTGGTGTTCTTGTTCCAAAGCGGAGACTTCACTTTCATCATCAATCGGTCGATCGGCGTTGAACCACAATGGATCTGTCGACCTTGGTTGTAAATTCGGCCAGAGAGGCATAAACGACATTATGAATTATTAATTATCAGTCGCCGATGATTAGAAATGCGTAAAAACACTAGTGAATTGAACACACGACTTAATCCAACTTAATCTGCACAGCCCAAGTCTCCAAACGTAAACACGTATGAACACGCTCTGAATTCTGATCATGCGCAGTCAGCTTTCTGAAGAATGTACTTTAACCTAGCGGCTAAAAGCGGAACTACATACATACTGTAAATTTCTTTATGAACAGTTGATAACCGGAACTCTGTTTTATCAACAAACTTTTTGAACTTTTTTGACTATAATAACTTATTAAAATTTTGACATGAGCAAAAAGTGACCATGAAAGCAAATGTCTTTGATGAAAGTGACATAAGGTTGTTTGTTTTTCAGAAAACAAAAATGATTGCAATCCACAATTTTATATAAGGATTTATAATTCTTATCAATATTTTTCAACATCGCTTTTGGGAATTACCAGTTGAGTACTGAGAAGTGGCACAATCTCGTGGATTCGAAAGAAATAAAGACTTACGTCACGTGTTTCTCCGCTGAAGTTGATGAAATCTCCAAGAGTCCGAGTTCGCGGTCTGTGATGTGCTGTGATGGTGGTAGAAAGGCAGGAGAAAAGCAATCAGTTTTAATGGATCGCTGAGGAGTTGTTTAGCTCTTTGGCTTGTGCAAGTGTGATCGAGAAACTGCAGATTTCCGAGGTTCAATCAGTTTAAAGTTGCATTGCTTTCGTGTAAGACACGGCGTGTCATAACCTCGAATTCCGAAAAGGTCAGTCCCAATTATTATTGTCGAAATGGGTAACCCAGAATCGCCCTTCCCTTTCAATTTTTCCCTTCCTTACATTCTAGGGCACATTGCCATTTACGATTATGACATTCTACATTCTCCCGTCTTATTAAGTCTTTTCAGTGAATTTTACAGTTATTTAAAGTAAAGCTGCAACTCAAAGCGATATCTGCCAGTTATCATCAGTTATTAATTTGTTTTGCTATAAAATTATTGGTTGTTTTAAATGTTTTTACTATAAACTTTGCTGTTATAAAATTCATAATTTTTAAGTAAAGAAATGTTTCTTTTTAAACTGTCATTTTGGGATTTTTATTTTTATTTAGTTGATTTTTAGAACATTTGTTTTGTTTTATTTACATTTCTGTTCTTTCCTAAATATCATTTGTTTTTAATTTGTTAGTTTTAGATTCTAATCCATTTTTTTCATTTTGAGATTTCTATTTTTTAAAGTTGATTTCTAGTACTCGTTTTTATATTCTCAAATTTTTATATTCTTGTACATCACTTTCTCCTCATTAAATCCATACTTTACTAGATAATTTGGATAATTTGGAGAAAATTTATCTCTTTATGAAACGGGTTCAAGTTCAACTAAGTTTTTTATTTCATTTCATTTTCAGAGAGATTTAAGATTTAAATCCAATTTTTTAAGGGAAGTTATTTTTTAGTTCTCCACCAGAACTTAAACTATTTATTGAGTTATACTGAATTTGAATTTTGTTTTCTAATGGATTTAAAAGTATTTTTTATATAGTCTGATATAGTCTTAAAAATGTGTTTGTTCTAAATGTAGGTTTCCTTCTCAAGTTAAAATCAGTTGGCCGATCAAACGAAAGTGAAAGTTGAGTTCTTTAAAGATTTAACTTTTACTTTCTTCGTATAACAGCTGCAATAAATTCATAACTTGTTGAATTTTGATATCAAAACAAATGTGATAAAAATGCTTTTTTCTGCAGAACGTGACACTTGAGGTCACATTTGCACCTGCTAAATGATAAGAATTGTTAAGACTTAATACATCTTGATGATAAGCTAATGCATTCGAAAGCTAAACATGCAATATTAATTAATTAGTTAGTTTTTTTACATTAAAATTTATTTGCTCTGCTAGTACAGATGTTCTTCTTTCGCAGGCGATTTATTTATTTATAGCCAATTTCGCCCTAGTCCGCTCCCTACTGATGTATAATAATTGGAATTGATTCGTCAGTTATTGATAAAATTGAAACCAATAAAGACTCAAAGGATATATTCATGATAATCAATATTAAAAGTAATAAAATTCGATCTTTGGAACTACTTTCTCTTTTATTCTAAAGAAAGAAAGAATATTAGCAAGTTAGAATTATATAAAGTTTATTTCTTAATTTTATTTAAATAATTGTAATTTTTTATCTTCAAATATCAGGCATCAAGTAATAATTCTATTACTTCTTCATATATAATTTCTTTCCTGGAATGACTATTGATTCTGCTTTGAGGCGATTGCAAAGAATTTCAATAACAGAAATTCCTGAAGCCAGGGAAATTCTCGAACATATATATGTAGACAGAAACACTCTGGGAATATCAAAATTTTACTATAAATAAATATAATACAAAATTACCGTGATTTCAAGATTCATGTCATAATTATAAAAAATATTTGTTTTCATTTTTATTTATTATCAGTTGAGTAAGGGGGGAAGTATACCTTTTATCTCGTGGTTTACTCTAACACCACATTTTGTTAACCAACTGTTCCTGTTTTCTTTTCAGAATTAATGATTATGATTTTGAAAAATACAAATTAACTTCTTAAATTATTTTTTCTTTAACTTGGAACTTTTTAGCAGCAGGAATATTTTTCGAGTCTAATATTACTTGAATTTTTCTTTTTGAAAAAAATTTCATGCTTTTGTCATATTTTTTTCTATTTAATTAATTTTGCTTCCTTGTAAAGGAATTTATTTAGTATTTTTTTATGTACATGGTAGATGTTTTTGATAAAATTTAACATTTTTAGTAATTAATCATTGTATTAATTTATTGGTAAATTATTAAATATTTTAATGACTTTATTTTATTAATATTTGCGAATCTTGATCATGCAACAATGCAGTTTGAAATTAACTAGAAGAAAATTTACTCATTCAGAATACATATGTATAAGATTTCAACTGGGATGCTTGTTTTGAAATTAAATACCAGAGTTGACAAAGATTATAGTTACAAACTGTTTTATATTTTATAAATGTTTCTGTTGGCTGAAGAGGTAATGAGTGAAGAAACTAGGAAAGTATGAATTGGTATGAATTCTTTACGCAAAGACGAGGCCTTGAAAACCGGATTCTTAATACCTTTTAGACTCATCGCTTAACAAATTTTTTTAATTCGACTGTATTGAAAAAAAAACAAAACTTAACAGCATGAATAAATAGTCGCATTTTTAAAAAGTGTTTGGAATTTTTTTATTTGAATCGTTAAATTTTGATTTCTATAAATTTAAAATTATTCAGTTTTGTATTTTAAAGTTTTGAAAGTCTTGCATTTTTAATTGAGCGACATGAAAGTTTTATTTAATAATAGAGGCTTAAAATCAAACAGGAATGCAGTAATTAATCGTAGGTTATTAAGATAAGAAATAGGGTCAATCACGCATTTCATTTCATTTCAATTTATTTCTTATTATAGAATGTATTACATTTTTATTAAAGGATGAAAAGGTATTATGAAGAAAAATATGTTTCAAAAGTATTTCTAGTTAAACTAAATTGTTCGAAGATTAAGTTTTCGTGATTAATTTCGTGGGAAATAATTCTTTAGATGAAAAATATCTATATAGTTTCGGCCTTGGTATTAGGAAAATGTACAGGTTACACGAAGTACAATATAATTTATTGAGACAGTGCCTTTAGAAAGTCTGTCGACCCTAGTTTTTTGCCTAACATTGTTCGCCTCTCATGGTAGCAACTTTTATTGCTCCCATTTTTTCCTGCACACTACATTTATCTCATCAATCGCCATACTCCTGGCTATTCGACTTGAAACCTGAAATACTTGTTAAGCTCAACTATTTTAATGTTACATTTTCAAACTTCCTTTAAGCAAACTTATATGTTCTTGCATTAAGAACATAAAAAAAATAGTCAGAGTACGTAACACGTCAAAAATATGAGACCCATGAGGCCCAAATATAAAACAAATAATTAATATATAAAATATAAGGTAAAAATAAAGCTACTAAAAATAAGATTTAAAGTATAATGCTTATCTAAGTTTTAAAATTTTGGACCTTAATGTGTTGGTACTTATTTTGGGCCTTATCTTTACATTTACAGCTACTAAAAATAAGATTTAAAGTATAATGCTTATCTAAGTTTTAAAATTTTGGACCTTAATGTGTTGGTACTTATTTTGGGCCTTATCTTTACATTCTTGTCATAATGAGAAAATATTGATCTTATTTTACTTATTTTTGCATCCTATGTTTTTGGACTTACTTTTAAGTTCTTTAAATTTAAACCTGTTAAAATTTCGTCACAAAAATTACTGAATGAATACAAAATTCAAAAAAAGACCGTAGTTAAATCCAAATTAGTTTTACACTCTGGTAAGTAAGGAAGTCGTGAGTTAGTAGAGTTAACGGAACAACATAGTTTATGAATGGTTCACTGTAAATGTTTTGCGTAACACAAGTCTCGGTATTGTTTAAATCACTAGATTGAAAACGATCTTAAAATATTGATCTATAAAACTCTTGTTGATCATATTTTTTAAACATTCCTTCTTTCTAGATATACTAAAAACATTTTCCTAACAGTATCATAGTTGTATGCAAGACTCTTTTTTTGCAATATTTCTTCCGGAAAAGTTATTTTAATTTTTACTGCTAAGTAATTGGCATTATGAAATTTAAGTTTTTAGTTTAATTTTAACTTTCAATTTGAATTTTATTTACAAACTAGTCTTTGTAAGAATTCCTATATTTGTTTAAAATTCTATTTTTATTGCCATATTAAATGTTTATATTACTAATAATAGTAGCATTAAACAAATATTTTATCTTTAATGATAAACACATCACTTCCCGAAAATACAGAAATTTACTAAAAAATGCGTGGGTCTGAAACGAACCACGATAAACGATTTAAAATATTAAAATATTAAAATAAATATTAAAATATTAAAATTAAAAATATTGTTTAAAATACTTTTACTTTTCCAATTTTCCAGTAGAATATAAAAGGTCATATTATTAACAATAGAATTAAACAAATATTTTATTTTTAATGACCATGTCCCAATATCAAAACAAAATTTCAAAACAAAGAAATACCAAGAAGCGAGCGAAAACATAGGAGCCAACTTCAAAGTGCAGACAAAGTGAATGAAAGAATATTAAGATTATTATTATAGATTTCTTTTGAATTCTCTAATTTTTAATTGATATCGTTTTTATTATTTTCAAGATGTCTCATGGTGTTATGATGGACCACATGAATTCCTCGAATGGTCATGGATCGCATATGGATCACTCGAGTCACATGGATCATTCAAATATGGATCACGGAACTCATATGGATCATGGTAGTATGGATCATGGCAGTATAGATCGTGGAGCGATGGGATCAATGGATCACAGTAGTCACCAAATGTCTGGTGGTGACCACTCAATGCACGGAATGTTGGTGTGTGAAATTCCTGATAAATTAATCATCATTAAAAATCATTAATTAAATATTTAAGATCCAGGAAAACTTGAGAATTGGAAAATCTCAAAACAAAAACTAAAAATAAAATGATTATGTGAAAGTTTCGAGAAATTTTCTATATAATATGGTTCTTATTCAAATTCTTTCAAGAAAATATTTTTACCTTGAAATTGGGGATTTTTTTCAAATATTTAGACTATTTTGTTGGCATATTATATAGAAATTTATATCTGGATTTCTGAGAATTCTTTCAATTCGATAATCGATAAAGTGAAAAGAATTTGGTAGAAATTCTTTTTATAATTCCAAAAAAATGTATATTTCAGTTTTTACTCGTATTCTTAATTTTAAAATATTAATATTGAAGACTATTATTCATTATTTCAGATGTTCTTTCACGGCGGATATTCCGAGACGATTTTATTCGAATGCTGGAAAATTTCCTCTGTCGGTGGTCTTGTGGGATCCATAATCGGAATTATTATAATGGCAGCTCTTTACGAAGGCCTAAAATACTATAGAGAGTACCTTTTCTGGAAAACCTACAATGCACTTCAATACAGAAGTGTTTCAATGCCTCCGGAAAAAAATGTAGTCGCCGCAGATAATCGAGTCGTTCAGTAAGTTTTATTTTTTAACTATTTTTATTAATCCTTTAATAATAATAATAATAAAATCCTCTGTTATTGCTATACAGCAAAAATTAATATTGATCCATCATCAATGATAGTAGAATTATTTTTTAACTTTGTTATTCTAGTATGGTCGGCGAGGTTATCCACAAACAGCCGTGAGTAAATTTAGAACGAAAAAGTTTCGTGTAGTGGATGAAAAAAACTTTATTTTCTCTTCCTTAGAAATTTTAGTTTCAACTTTAGGTCACTTGTAAATATTTTGCACGAAATCTTTGCATGTTGAAAATGTCCGTCGATGTCCTCTTCATATTTTATTACTTTTCTTAGTCAGGCTACAAACTGCTCTGTTAAAAATTTCAAATACATAATTAAAATTAGTTATTTATTACGAATTTAAAATAATGATTGGAATTTTCAATTTCAAATTTTTGAATTATTTTATATTTAATCTTAGAAATAATGGTTCTTTTTCAGAGGGAAAAATTCTCTTCTTTATTTTCTGTAAAGCTTCAATGCTTTTCTTTCTCAGATTTATTTTTTAATGATGAGTATTAGAAATTAACCAAGATTTTTTTTGGCAGGCCTACAATGCTGTCTTGGATGCATACGTTCCAGACGTTCTTACATATCATCCAGATCATCCTATCATACTTCCTAATGCTCATCTTCATGACCTATAATGTCTGGCTGTGTTTCGCTGTAGTTTTTGGAGCAGCGATTGGCTACTTTCTTTTTGGTTGGAAAAAATCTGTGATCGTGGATGTTACGGAACATTGTCACTAGTTTACGATATAAACTCTAAACAATTCAAGTCTCAAACTCAACCAGTGCTTACCATTACGTAATGAAAGTGTTCTTTTTTAAATCACACGTCTGTGATTCGAGTTACTTCATATGGAAGTCTTGCAAACTGTGTCCACAAACTTTACTTTATTTAATTAATTTTGCCAGGTGAAAAAAAATCTCTGAAATAATCTAAATAATTTTTACATATGGAAGTATCGAAAAGTAGCACAAATTTTAATTTAGACAAATCACCTGGTGATTTTTTTTCATTTATAATTATTATAATTTCACGCCTTGTTTCATTCTTTTTGTTTCTGTTCTTAAATATTTTACACGAAATGTTTGCATTTCGAAAATGCCTATGTTTGAAAATGTTTTTTACAACTCGAGCGAGAAAAGACTAATGGGCTTGTATATTTCGATCAAGCCTATTTCATAATAGAAGACTACGAAAAATAGTGAAGCGATTTGGTCAGATTTATATTTTATTTTCAAAATTATTTATTTTTGCTTGTTTCCTATTAGAGTATATAATTTTATACGTTGTAAATTACATAAGAGTATTAGTAAGAGTTGAGCTCTTCAAACTATGTAAATATAAAAAATTGTATAAATTTTAGGAAACTAGCACATCTTTTCGATTTATTATTTTTTTTTTTTCTTTAATTTAATATCTTATTTTTAGAGAGGAATTAGCTTCTTGTTAGTTAAAAATAGGTTACACCTAAGTTATTATCAGAGTGGCCGTAAGTCTGAATGAAGTTGACTAACAATAATTTATCTTAAATAAATTTTATAGCATTTCTTACTTAAAAAGGATATTAAATAAAATATTTTACTATTCTAAAATTAAAATTCGAATTCCTGCGACTTAAATATTAATGGTCAGGAAAATTAAAAAGATTGGTCATGAAAAAGTTAAGAATTTAAAAAAAATAAAGTTTTGCGGCTACCTTGATTATTCTCTTAAAAAGCTTAAGAAAAAAAACATAATTTAGCGTTAAGTTACCTAGGTTTAAGGTGATGTAAATTATTCTTATGGAAAAATGTAAGAAGAAAATATAAGATGTGAAGTGGTGTTTGAAATGATATTTGAAAATATTTTCTCAAGTCAGAAAAGTTTATAGTGTCAATTTATTTTCTTGGAAAATCGATTATAAAACTCTTAAGGCATAGTACGTTGCTTCGGTTGCTATCATAAAAGCATCTTTTATCAATATTAGAAATGAATAAGATTTGACCTTTTGATATGATCAGATTTTTAAATTTTAATTGAAAACAAATACTTCAAAATAAAAATTCATTACTAATAGGCAAACTTGGCATACAATAAGCAACGATATTTTTCCAAGCACAGCAATTTAGGCACAATATATATATATATATATATATATATATATATATATATATATATATAAATTAAGACAGAAATAGAAAAGAGTATATACACAGCTCTTGAATTGAAATGAATTCAATTGAAGCTTAATTAGCCCTAGATATAAACTAGAAAGTTTGCGAAGATAATAATAGTTTTCTGAACCAGTAACAAATTACAATATTCGAAAATGGATAATTTATCCATGAGTCTTATTTTTTGGCGTTGAAGTTTTTAGATAATTACTAACAATAAGTTATGAAATTATATACATTTTTAGCTAACTAATGTCCATTAATTATTGAACTAAAGTCTTGTTTTTGATCATTGAGTAGATCATTTTAAAAGTAATTTCACATTTTAAAGTATTAATTTTTAATTATTTTAAATAAATAAAACAATACTAAAAGCTTGCGTAAGCTATTCTGGACTTAATATAGGCATGCAGCAACTGGTGCGTTGAGGTGATTGTTGTTTTGAGAGATCTACGGTGTCTGTAATAACTGGACGGTCCAATTTGGCTTCGAGTTTTGCCCAAGCTGCAACAGCTGCACCAAAAGCTTTTTCTACATTTTTTGCAGTCTTTGCTGAGGTTTCTACTAATGGGAGGTTTCCATTTTCAGCGCACCAAGCTTCTGCTTCTTCAGTTGAAACTTCTTTGTTTGAATCTGGCACATCCACCTTTAAAAAAAATAACAATAAAAATTGTTTGTTTTCGAACTGAACAACATGAAACAATTTTAAAATAAAAGTTTTGTACCTTATTGCCAATGACAATGAAAGGAAAATTGGATGCCTCTTGAATATCAGCATAGAAAAGAAACTCGGATTTCCAGGAGGTCAAGTTATTAAAGCTAAGTTTGTTGTCCACAGCGTAAGTTAAAAGGCAAATATCTGATCCTCTGTAAAAGGGAGTTCTCAGGGTTCTGAACTTTTCTTGTCCTGCAGTGTCCCAAATTTGAAGTGTGTAAACTTCTCCATTAATTTCAATATCCTTATTGAGAAATTCTACACCTATCGTCCCATATCCATACTGCCTAAATTGATTGGAGACAAATCTATTCATTAGACAGGTTTTTCCAACCCATCCGTCACCCAAAATCACGACCTTCAAAAGTGTTGACTTCCGAGAATTCCGATTTGTCAAATTCGTATTTATTTGCGAATCCATTTTTTATACTAAATATCGTTGATCTCTCTAGATAACTACACTTTTATTTCATAATATAAGAAACGAATCTTCCTCTACGAATCTTCCTCTCGCAATATTTTACATCCTGAATTATTTATTCTTGCTCCGAAAACAACTCAGGACTTGAACCTTACCTGTTTTACAAGGTACATAATTTACAGGCTTTTTATTTAGTGATATTCTATTTAGAATAATATTTATTAAGATAGTTATTTAAAAATTCGCTTTGTTTGGTTTTTAATTAACACAATCTGCTTTTTTAATAATCAAAAAATTCGCTGAACTTTTGCAGAATTTTCAAAACTATAATACTTTCTTTTTCACTCACAATCCTAACAATGAATCCAGTTACTTGTGACAGGTTTATTCTGTTTATATTTATATAATTTATTATTCACCAAATAATTACCAGTCACATATTATGAATCATCGCATCACTTTTTGGTATTATTGTCTGGCGACATATATTAAAATCTTGATTATTGCACTGAGATTGCTCAAAATTCTATGAAACATGAGGACACTTAATTACATAATTATATCTCTTTTATTTTTTAGTTTCCTTAACATTTTTAAAAAATTTAATAAAGACTGATTCGAATTTGACATTTGCAGACTGTAGCAGACGAAGAGTTCTGTGAGTAATATTACCGAGGTAATATTCCCGTTCTCTGTAACGTTACCGAGAAGGTAACGTTAAAAATGTTAAAATACATTACCTTACAATCTTCGAGAATTTTAGAGAATTTATTTTTTTTAATTTTTATCATTTTTTATCATTTTTTATTTTTCATTTCTAGGGGGGATAAATCCTCCCCTTGGTGCCTTCCCCTAGCTAAGATCATGGATTATCGACGGCCCTGAGACTGTTCACTGACTTTCCGTTGGAGAAATTCTGCCGTTGGCTGAAATTTGAATCGCGCGCCAAATTTTGACCAATGACCACACACTGGCAATCGGCTAGAGAAATATTTCCATTGGTCAAAATTTGGCGCGAGATTCGATTTTCAGCCAACGGCAGAATTTCTCCAACAGAAAGTCAGTGAGCAGTCTCAGGGCCGTCGATAATCCATGACCGTAGCCAGGGGGGGCACCAAGAGTGATTGTTCCCCCTCTAATTGAAAAATAAAAATTATTTCTGTAGTAAGTAAGTGTACTTAAATAATAAAAAATATTATCGTAATTTTACCACAATGAATAATGTGACCAATTAATGTTAAAAAATGTTAATTCTCATAAATTTTCGTTAATTCTCTTAAATTACGTAAGTTACGGTAACGTTCTTTGTTACCTTACCCAATTTTAAATTATCGAGAATTTTCGAACTCTAGATGCGCATAAAGTTGTTTGTTTACGTCACTTGATTCACTTGATTTTGCTTGATTTCTTGAATGTTTTGAATTGAACAGGCTTCATCTTGCTTAAATAAGGACCCAGCATAGTGGTTTCATCAAAAATATATATTATTTAAAAAGGAGAGCATTGATTCTTTTCAGAATGTGAAACAACGTATTCACTGATTTGATATGTCTTGCATTAAAGTTGTAAGTATAAATATGTTTAAAATCTTCTAAAGTTTATTTTCACTTTCGTCTTATAAGATATTTGCATTATAATTTTCTAATTTTTGAAACTCAAAATTCAATACCTTTTAAATTATTGGTTATACTAATAGATCATTATTTCTAAGGAGAAATGTTTTTCTTTTCCATTGTTTAGCCAGGATTGCAAAACGATCTTCCTCAAGCAATGGAAAATGGGAAAGATTTGTTGGATGCTATTTCCAAATATAAAGAACTAATATCGTCAGCTAATAAAGTTTTTGGAAAAGAATGGAGCCATGCAGTTACAAACACAACGATAGGTAAGAGAAGTATTATATATTAAGAATTTCTTGGTAAGAAGACTTTTAATTCAACATTTTTCTGTAAATATATTTTTACAATGTATAAATCTAATCCAGATTTTAGCGACTTCAATTCAGGAAAATTCCATGTCGGATGCCAAGCAACAGTAAAAGTACAACTCTCTAATGGATTATATCACGAAGACATAGGTTACAGTAGTGTTGATGCGTCAACGAAAGGATTGGCTTTTGAAAAAGCGCGATCGGTAATGTGAAATGTTTTAAAGGAATACTGATTTTAAACACATGCAATTGGAATTAAGAAATTATTTTAATATATGTACCTTTATTTTACAGATCTCAGTCACGAATGCTCTTATGAAAGCTTTATCGTGTTTTATTGAATTCAAAACTGAAATGGAACACTTTGCATCTAACCAGAATTCAACACCTAATATTTCGAATATTTTAAGAACAGAGTTTGTGTCAAAGAGACCTATAACACCGCCACCAGCAGCTCAATCAACCCCGAAAATTCCAAGAAGCCCTGCAACGCTAAATGGTATACACGGGAAGCGAATAAAAGTTGCAAGTACACCAGTTGTAAATAATGGATTGAATATTCCTGAAGCCAACGATAAAATAGATGATGTTGTGGAAGAGGTAGATCTTGATATCATTTTTCATAAAAATAAGGATTTGCCTTCTGCTAATGTCATTAGTAATCACTCTACGTCTAATTCCACTGCTTCCACTTGTAAGTAATCATCTTATAATTTGCTTTTTATACTGTTTTTAGATGCCTAAATTTAATGTAAACGTTTTTTAGCTATGAACTTGACCAAAGAAGAAAGAAAAAGAGTGCAGAGGGAAAAACAGGAGGAATATAAGAGACAGATGAGAGAGAAAGAAGAAAGAGAAGGGCGAAATCTGCGCCCTGATGCCAAATAACCTGTTTCCAATGTTTACAGTTTATACTGTTATTTTACATTTCAATCTACGTTGCATATTTCATACATGTGGTAATGTGTTACTTGTATAAAAGTGCAGTCGTGTTTCGCTCATCCAAAGTTTGTAAGTTATTATTTTAAGATTAAGGATGCTTATTCTATTTTTTCCATACTTATTACCAAAAAACTCAGAGATAATTATAATTTAATAAAGAGTTTATAGAAAATCTTTTTGGTATAAACACTTCCCTGAGTTATTTATTTTTAAGAAACCTTGCATTTACGAGCATGTTTACTTTAAACATTTTAATTATGGAATATTTTAAAATATTTTCAATTATTCTAACAGAGCAGACTTCTAGAACGAATTTCATGAACGAAATTATCTGCTTACTCTCTTAATCTGAATCAGCGATAAGTATACCACTGATTGAAATCAGCGTATATACACTGATGAACCAGTGAATGTCACGCCCTCTAGCATTTAAATTTCACTGATTCATCAGTGGAACTTTTGCTGATTGGAATCAGTGGTATACTTATCGCTGATTCAGATTTAGAGAGTAAGAGGCCAATAACTAAAGCTATTACAGTAGAATCTAAAGTGAACAAATCGATATCTCTTAGAAACATAGAAACGTTGAACTATCGATTTCTTCCGGTTGAAGATGCAATCGCCAAGCTTGTTTTTTGAATTTTAAACTCCTATATCGTTTGCTGACCTTCAGAAGTTTTAATTTTAAAACATGTAATCCAAAATGAGAATATAGAAAAAAAGTTTCTTAACTATACTAATTATGAAAAAATAATGGGACAAAAAACCCTAAATTCTTTTTCCTTTTAAATTCAAGTGTATTCAAAATCGGATATAATTTCAAATTAAAATTTTTTAAAGTTGTAAAATCAGTAAAATTGTAAACGATGTCTTTTAAATTATAAATCGTTCCAAGTCGAGTAGTTAAAAATTCTGATATTCAAAATTTAACCATTGTATTAAAAATTAGAAAACGTTTTATATTTAAAACTGAAATTATTTCACCTTGTCTCTCATTTATTAATTTAATTGGTAAAATTGACTTAAAATACTGGAATGGTATCTTTCTATAAGTATCGAGAAATATTGGAATATGTTGCTCAATATAGATTTGATACAAAGGATGCACTGATATTTTTGTTGTATCAGTTATGAATAGTACACTATTTGACATGCTGTCGGTGATTTTCCGTTAATTCAGGATGAACACCTATTTTATTTGAAATTCACCAATGACATTTGCATTGTTCCTGCTTTTGATTTAAAATAACAGAAATTTGCATTACATTTCACATTACAAAATAATTTACGTCACTAAAAATAACAAAATAGCATGAGTAAAAGGAAAGTAGACTATAATTAATCTCGATAATGTAGGGGCAATTACACATACGTTTTATTGCAAGCTCGCATGCACCCGAGCTTCAGCGAGGTTTATACATGCGTAAATATATTCATGTTTGTATGCAGAATCTAGGAAGCTGTTATTATTCAATTTATTATTCGTTATACCCCTGACACTGAGGTTGATGTCACACTAAAGTTTATATTTTGTATAATTATAGCTCATAAACCCATCCTGGTTATGCCATACTGTTTTGATATTTTACTACAGTATTTCGTATATTTGTTATCAGAAACTCTATGTATATAAACTGTTATAATTTCATAACTTTATGATGCTGTAAAAATATGCAAATATTCACAAATGCAAATATTGTAGGAAACTTTAGAGAATTCGCTTGAGCAATAATTGTGAGGGTAACGTTGACGTCAACGAAATCAACTTTGTCGATATATGTTAAATTATTGACGTCAATATTTTCGATGTATGACTCTCTATATAATGATTTCTCCACGATAAATTCCTGCTCTGTAGAACATTTAAATTATTTGTAATTTTTAATTAAAGCTAGCACAGTTTAGTCATTTTTGGATGAAAAAATATTGTCATGTAAGTGTGAATTTTTCATAGTTTCCAATTTAGTTCATACCTACATAAATTTTTTGAACTGGAAGAAAATGTTGGAGTTTGAGAAAAGAAGACCAGAAGAAAAGAAAAAAAAATGATCTAAGAGAAGAAAAAGAAAACTGAAAATGGGTGAGGTCGACGAGCGTTAAGAGTAATTGTTATGAGCATAGCGTGAAAACTGAAAATGCGAGTTAATAATTTTCTCTAAGTTCTAAGATTATGATCTTAACTAATATCAAATGGCGAGACTTTTATTAACTGTATAATAATATTAATTAGTACCATGAGATATCTTTTATCGACCCTGAATTATTTATGTACGAATTTAAATGGTATTTTCCTGAAAAGGGACTATCCCGAGTCGATAATTTTTTATTAAATATTTATCTAAAAAGGCCATTCGTTTTCAATCTCACCCCTACTCACATTTCTATAAATAGTTTATGCTTCAATTTTTCTCCCTAATTATTTCCAAATGAAAAAGACCTTCCTCTCATCCGCACTCTCATCATAAATATATATCAACTACATACATCTACAATATTCCAGCATCACAGTAGTGAAGGCCCTAAAAAGTCACATCGAATTGTCAAATCACACTTATAGCCTGAACCAATTTCCACTGAAGAAATACAGTACATCCTGGTAATTTCAAGTTCCAAAATTGTTTAAACTAGATGCCCTAAACTCCTTCATTTTTTAATTTAAGTTCAAAGAGTTAAAAACTATAAAGGCCAATAATAGTTGTCCTGTGAAAGGTCTTGTTTGGATTTTCTTGTAACAATTAAAGCTGAAATCGCTAAATTCATACATTTGTTTCAAGGAAATCGCAATTTTAACGATTCATTTAAGTAGGGCTTAAAAGACTATCCCGTGACGAAATTAATGTTTAAAAAGAGCTATTCCAGTTGGAATAGCTCGAAAATAAGAGCTGATGGAGCAATTTGGACGACAGATTTGTATTCAGCACGTCAAACTCCTTCGGGAATAGCTTTCTAGAAGCTATTCCCGAATAGATAGCCTATCGCAATCTTTGATTTAAATCAAACTTGGAACTCAATCTTATTCTTTTAATAAAAATAGCTTGCAGAATAAAAATAAAAATAGGTTCTGACTAGGCATGCAAATTGCATTAAAAATAATGTGTCACTCTGCAGGCAGTTGGAAGTAGATAACGCTTCAATTCGTCCCTAATCAGTTCATCGCCAGGACCATGAATGAACTTCTGTTGAAATATACGATTCAGTAGTCAACGAATCAAAAGAGCACAGGCAAGGAATGAAAATCGCGTGGCAAGGGGAAGAACAGGGTCGGTCCAGACAGGAGGAATGAGAGAGCATCAGAGCAGGGATGCTGGAATAGGCTGCAACCCCCGAGACTCACAACTGTCAGTGGAGAACAGTGGAGAATGTGGACCTCGGTGGAGTGCTGGAAAAAATCAGAAGGTGAGGAAACAGAAGGTGGAGTTGAGGGAGTTGAGGTACAGCATGAAGCATGAGGTACAGGGGAGGATGAGGAGCAGTCGCTGTTCCATGGGGAGGATAAGGATTGGGTGGTGAATGACGTCACGTTGCTAAAGCGACGCGGCAACGCTAAGCGTCTGCGTGGGTCGGCGGGTGTCTGGGCCGAGATCAATAGCGTGCCAGCAACCAGGTAGTCGGTGTGAGTGGCTCTAGGCTCCTCTACAACAGCAGTCCAGGAGACGAGCCTTCCGAGGAAGGACGTTTACGACCTGACCGAGTGACACACCGGAGGCGCCATGCCAGAATCGCCACACCATAGGCTCCTCATCGCCTAGGATTTTCAACTACTCCAGGTAAAGATCATCAGACTCTTCCAATTCATATGCCATCTCTTCTTCAAAGAGGAATCATCCCCTTTTTGTGCTACTAGAAAGTGACCAGCAAGGATTGACAGCTATCTATCTATTGTTGAGAAGATGAGGTCAGAGGGAGGGATGAATAGATGGGTGGGTGATGACGGTATCAGGGCAAAGGTTTTTCAAATTGATCACTGATTACTATCTAGTTTTAAGACATTCTCAAGACTGTTCTCTTCTTCACACCGATGGCATATTATTCTGTTAATTTATCTCGAATTGTTAGTTTGTCTCTTGAATATTCAGCTCTGTTCTATATTTAGTTCGCGCTCCCTGATTATATTCTTGGCATGATTGTGTTCCACATCTCACCCCATCGGTCAAACCTAATCAAGTGATTCTGGGCAGTGACGGGTTAAGAAACTTGAGAGGAGGGACTGATTCACCGGTATAGGTAGTACTAGGATATATAGACTGCTGAAATTCAAACATTTTCGAGAGACCTTTGGATGAAGAGGTTGCCAAAACGTTGTTTGCTTTTGATTAGTGGATGTGTGATGAAGGTGTCGATTAAAGGAGCAATAGTTTTTTCTTGACCAAAGGAGTTTTGAAACAGGATCAGAAGAGTCTTTAGAGTAGGATCTGAAGAAAAAAATCTGTCTTTAGGTTTTGAAGAAACTCTGAAAAGCTAATCATTCGTTGAAAGTTCTTGTCTCTAGAATACTTCATCATCAATTGCTAACATCGTTCAGCATTAATCTTCAGATAGTGTCTCCAATCACAGTTCCTTAACTTCCTTCCCTAACGTTAATCACCATCATCTGAATCCTTGAATCTCTTAACTATAATGATTATTTACAAAGCAGCAAGGACGGATGTATCTAAAATCATCAATCAACAAACCGAATAATTGAACCGAAAGTAGAGATTAAACCTGGTACATTTGATCAAACAATAGGGAGCGACTATCTAATAAAATGGAAGCTTTCATTAAGTACATTTAAAGCCGTTCTGAATGACGATGTATTTAAATAGTCAATTATCAAGATTAAAAGTAATTTAACTTGAAAGCAATAAGATTGATTTTATGAGAACTTGGCAACCATCATTACAGAAACGGGATTAACTGAGCTTTTCCTCGTTGGAGTTTAATCTATTTTCTTGCCCGAATTTGGTCCTGCATTCGATGTCTTTTCGAACTAATTAAGCAGTATATTAACTCTAATTCACTTTTACTATCGGACTCATAGAATTAGAAATGATTCGTTGATCAACTAGAGCTGGGCAAATATTTGAACTAGGAAGTGTGCGAATGTAGATTTGAATTAATTATTGCTCTCATCAGATCCCTAATGCCTTGGCTCATCAAATATCTGATTATTGAGGTCAGATCGTCATCGGATACTTATATCTGGTTAGGGTAGATCAAGTGACTGTATCCGCTCGGACTAATCCTTGTCATTGGATACTCAAAATTACCAATTTCTGGGTTCGTAAAATTCCCAAAGTTACTTCAACTTAGTTTATATGAAGCAACTATAGTTGCTTCAACTATATCATCAAATCGCTAATTGAATTTACATCAATAAATCATATCTCGACATCTTATATATTTTTCCTGAAAAATAATGAAAGCGCTCAAGTGAATTCAACCATTAATTTGGTTCGAGGGGAAAAATATTCTTACATGTTGCATATGTTACATTTCCTGTAAATCCGCCCTCAGCATCGACAGAGTGATATGTATTTTCAGAGATGTTTCCGGGGTGGAAGTATTTCTTTTAGATACTGTAGAGACACAGGGAGAGGAGGATGAAATCGACAAAAGGGGTGTAATATGAAAGGCATCGATTTTTGTGCCATGTGCGCCCCACTTAAAGGATTCGAAATCGTGTTTGCCCGAGTAAAATTCTAAGAGGCTGCAGCAGCAAAGAGGGTGGCCTGGAGAAGCGTTGGTAGGAATTGGGTGGGGAAGTTAGGGGTGTGACAAGTAGGAAACATCGTAAAGGCGCAGAGAAGCTCGTAAAAATCTAAGTTTTACGGGACATGAGAATCCGCAGTTTCATGAATTATAAGTAAAGCGGCTCTCTGGGACCTTAAACGAGTTGTAATAAGATTTGTGCGAACTTAACGAATGATCCAGTTCACGGAACTATTACACGGCACATAAGTGCACTCTTGGTTTATTCTAGTGTTTCTGCACCAGGCGCACAATTAAGAGTCACGCATACATTCACGCGAAAATTAACACATACACACGTGCAGGATTTTTAATTACATACAAAAGTCTCCAAAGCGATTTTAATTGTTCATTTGTAACGAATAATTGATATTTCATTTTGTAAATTAACGTAGGGCTTGAAAATTTCTCGTTATTATTTTTAACGTTATTGCTCGGGTATAAAAGCTGTTGGCGACGAGGCATCAAAATGTGTATGAAATGTGTATGTAATGTTTTATGACGTGTTTTTTAAGTTTTTTTTGAATTTGAAATTATTTTCGTTGAAGAAGAATGCGCTTTTTGTATGATTTTCCACTTGTGCATTTGTGCTTTTTAATTAATCTTGGCAAAGCGCATAGGAGAAAGTAAATGTTCAATTTTTAATCAAAAGTTTTAAAACGTTTATTGTTTTTTGTCATTGCACTGGATATGAAAAGTCGATACCAGGTCGAGTAAGAGAATTGGACAGTTATTTGATATACAGCTTAGTAATCTGACAAATTGACGATGGTAATCGAATTAGTTCGGAGATCTCTATGACAGTTGAGCTGTACGATGACGTACATTAATTTGCTGAGGCCTTTATCGAATGTAATTGGAAACGTGTTCTTAATTGCCAAACGGAAACTGCAAATTAACTCTTGGATGCTTTTTCCTTCACACTTGACTGCCAGAAGGGGTGAAGATTTTTCACTCTTAATGAAAAAGGAAATCCATTTTTGAATTCTGCAGACTTTCAACATTTCAATTTAGCTTTAACTTCTTTAATTACTTTTTCGTGTCTCATGTACTGCTCAATACCATCTCAAATTATTGATCTGTTATTAATATTGTTGTTTCAAACTTGCTCTCTGAATCAGCGAAATTTTATTGGTTTTTGAATGATTTGAAGTTGTAAGAAGTAAAATAAATAATCGTGCGTCAGGGAAATAAAGCTTTGAAACAATATTAGTTACCAAAAGCTTTAAATGAAGTAAATGCCATCTAACATGACATTTACTGATTGATGCGGTCAATCCTTCAACGATTAACTTTGAGTTCGTTAGGTCATTAACTTTACTGGTTTAGTCATGTTATTACATTACACTCAGAAAAAAGTTTGGTTGATTCAAAAAAAATTTGGTTGAATCAACCAAATAAATGCATTGCTATAGGGTCAATCAAATGTTTGGTTGATTCAACCAAATTTTTTGGTTAATAAAGTTTGGTTGACTGTACTAAATATTTTGGTTGATCCAACCAAATGTTTTAGTTGATCCAACAAAATATTTTGTTTAATCCAACAAAATTTTTTGTTGGTTTAAAAAAAAAAGTTTTTTTGATTTCCAATATCCTCTATAACCTATTCAATAATGGAAATGAATACACTTATATAAATAAACATATGTATACACGGAGAAAACTGGATAGTCAAATTTAGGACAGCCATCTAAGATATGTCAACCTGAATATCTAAGATAGTAAAGTCGATTATCCCAATAATGTTCAGATTGTATATACAGATTTTCAGGTTAACTATCTTAGAAGGCTGTCCTATAGTTTACACTCCAGATAGTCAGTTTGACTATCCATTTTTCTCCGTGTAATATATATAAATACACTTATTAAATATATATAAATACACTTATATAAATACACTTATAGAAATACACACTGTTAAATAAATACTATTCACTTTTCGAGCCGTCAACCAGCATACGCGTCATACGCGTCGCGTCGGTATGTTTAGTTAGTCAATGAAGTTATTTGGTTGAATCAACCAAATCATTTTTTTACACTAACCAAATCATTTTCTAATAAATAATATGTTTCGTTCAACACATTTATTTGGTTGAATCAACCAAACATGCTCAAACAAATAATTACTTTGAATTGACCATATGAAATTGTTGCGTTTTTTCAAAGGAACCAAATGTTTAGTTGCGTTGACCAAATTTTTTAGTTGCAACAAACAAACTAGGTTAAACAAACTGTTTTATTGAATCAACCGAATTTTTTCTCTGAGTGATATAAGCAAAGTAAGTCAGCACGTTAATTATAGTAAACTTTTTCAATTACAGGGCATAAATATAGATTAAATTCAACTCATTTGGAATTAGCTTCGAACGGAATCTAAACGCTCAATCTAAAGATATACTGATAGAATTTTTTCTACTGATTATCTGGAACTGTATTTAAATAACCACGTGCAGAGATTATATTTTCTATATTTTTTGTTGAAGAAAATTACTATTAAATTAGTTGAGTCATATTAAGCGATTTATGTGAGTTTATTCAATAAATGTTGTGTTATGGGAAATCTTGTTTGTAATAGAAACAATATCTGTATTCAGTAAACACTTGTCACGATGATCGATCTTCCAGGATGGATTAAAAGATGAATGATGGGAGAAAAAAAACAAATATACGCCATTCTCTAATATGTATTAATCTATTTACTTTTGTGGCTCTTTCATCATAATTTGCAGAAATTGCACAGCATGTACCCCATATAATTTATAAGTATTACTTTTAATGCTTGTTTAATAGTATAATTTCAAGCAAAAAAGTTAATTACCTCTGGAGTACATTTTCTCACTTTTCTTTTAATACAGGGAGCTATTTAATCATCCAATACATTAATGATTTGCAACGAAAAGGTTCGGTTGATCTCTAATCTAAGTTTCCTTTCGAGAAATCTTTTCAAGAGCACAAATACTGCAAAATTTCTTGTCAACTATCTCGTAGCAGAAGGTGTGAGTTTTAATTATAATTGCAAGCTACAACTACATGTAGCTGGGTTTATCTTTTCTCCATTAATGGTGTGTTTAATTAACCTTATCAGAAAGAAAGGACTTTTTCTGAAAACGTGAAATCTCTGCTTTTGCAGGACTAGGCAACCACAATTAACTATGTTTATCTAAGGGTCTGGAACTACTGGGGTTTTAACGGTTTTAACCGAAATCTGTTTCGATTAAATCCTATCTTTTAAAACAAGATATATTTTAATATAAAAATAACAGAAGGTTCTTCGATATACACTTTAGGATTCCGCCTGAATTCGAGTTTACCTTGCTCTGCTACTGAGGATTTCTCAGTCGCAAAAGTAAGGATTTTGGGATGATATAGGATTATTTGACATTAAGATGCATTTCTTGTAATCCCTCTTTGTAAATGTAATCACATATGTTTTCAGGCCTTCGCAATGTGGCCTGGAGCATTACTGTTGATAGCATTACTGGCAACCCTGCTACATCCAGCAAGGTAAGTGTACTTGAATAATTCTCAGTTGTTATGATAAGATATATGATAACATAAGATACAAGACAGTTTGTAATTAATCAAGGACAGAAATGTGTGTTCCATTTGTCTAAACGTCTTTAGATTTTTAAATTGCAAAGTTATCAAACATTTTAGCATTATTGAAGAAGGTAAAATTCAATCACGAATGTAATGTGTTTATGAGCACATAAAATGATTTGAGGCAGCATGCTTTCTCAAAGATAGGGAGTTGGAGGATAGAAAACAAAGTAGTATTTCTGCATGGGAAAATAAATCCAATTTTCATGACTCCTGCTGCAGTTTACAAACTTCATAAAACTGATAAATAAGTTTAACAAGTGAACAAAATACGCTTGTTCCAAAGCTGCTTTTATGAAACCTCCTTTTGCCCATCCCGTAAAATGTTCCAATTTAAACACGAATGTTTACTTACTTTGTAAAACATGTTTTCCCCTTAAAAACAAGAGGAAGACCTTTCACTTTATTTCTACACACATTACGTGATGAATACAGTCTATACAATCACACGAAATAGAGAATCTTGCATTCAACCCTCAGTGATTTTTGCGACCGTATGAAAAGCCAAGGCGCCAATCGTTTCGTTTATTTCCTATTCAACTTCTATATATAAAGCTGAATAACGAACTCTAGATTTATCGTATCAGCGAAGATTGTAGACCATAGATCTTGAAAGTCTGAGGCATTGAAAACCTGGCGAGATGAAGTTTTAGAGATTTTTTCACTAACAAGAAAAGTACGCAGTTGCAGCTTCGAGGTTTACTAGCCAACTTTTATATTCCGTTTCCTCCTTTTTACTTTTCTCAGATCAAGAAAACAGACATTTTCATCAAAGGTCATAATAACTATATTTATACTTCTTTTTTAAATCAGGGAAATTTCATTGTGGGAACCAAGTCTTTAGAAATTAAGATTTTATTAATTAATTAATATGAGAATAGATCATGGAGAAGATATTAGAATTTTTGGCCGCATAGATAGTCAGTGACACGAATAAGGTTGGTGCCCTAGCTGACACACTAAATCCATGGCAGATGGTACCGACACCCTGAATAGCATGCTTCTAACCTAAAGAGGACTGTCGATCCAGCGAAAGGGAAGTTTCTCATCAGAAATCAGCCTCAGGCTGCAGACTGGTTTAAATATTTCACTTGAGACATCATCCAAGAGGCCAAGTTTTTACTTTGGAATTGAACAACTTTATGTTTTCTATGTCAATGTTCTTCCGATAGCTTCTAAGTTTCAAATACTGGGCACATTTCGGTTTAATTAAAAGATAATTGCATATTTGCATAAAGGGCATGTGGTAATTACCATAAGAGAAAATTTAGATACTTGTATCAAGTTTTATTCTTCTTATTGCCTTATGAATCTCAGAAATTGGTCTCAATAAAAGTGCAATTTTCAGTTGACATAGACATGAGCTAGCTGGCAATAATCCTATACCAACTTTAGTCCTGCAGGTGTAATAAAGTATATAGCATATCTGATCAAAAAGTTCCTTTCCGGGAATAAAAAGTATAAGGGTGTACTTTATTCTTATAGGGCGATGCATCGAAGAAAAAAGCAACTCGTAAAGTTTTTTATTTTCTAGTTTCCAACAATTCATTCAAATCAGGCTAGAAACTTCGATGAAAAATGAAATACGAAAAAAAGTGATCAGATATTAGTGGTGTAGCTATGATTAGTTCGAATTTCAAGAAAAATCTTAATTGTGAGAAATACTTGATTCATTCAAATGATTGAAAATTCAGTTACATGAGTAACTTGCAATATAAATTTATGGAGGAAATATTTTCCTGATGAAATCGGAAATAAGATAACGGGAAATCGATCAAAGTTGTCAGAGAAATACGGATTAATTTAGAAAAGTGAAATTAAAACTTCTTGCGAGGAAAGTATCGCTTGAATTGGCGAAACTTACAAAGTTCCAGGTTCCTCTATGAAAAGTCTTACGCGATTTCTATTTTCCGCACATTACACCAAACACTTTAAGGGTTTCCCTCATCTCTTCAATTTATCTCTCATTACGAGCTACTGCACTCAGATCATATTATGCTATAATTCATATACTTATACTTGTACTTGGTAGGTTCTTATAACTTTGTTAAAAATAAGCAACTCGAGAATGCTTCCCTCGAGATCTGATTATGTAAAATCAAATTACGTGAAATAAATAGTATTTATACTCTTCATTTCAAACAGACGTATGAAGAGGAAACAAAATCTTGATTGCTTGTAATTTATAGCTAGAAAGAATACTTTCATTTTTATATTGTACGATCAGCGCTTTTTCGAATAAGATATTTTTCTAAGACTTTTTCTATGGAAAAAGTTCCACAGCGTCCAGTAAAAGTATAGCCTGAGAAAAGCAACTAATCCCTTTTGTTTTAGAGCCAACATTGGTTTTCGAAAGTCAGCATAAAACTATTAAAGAGGCTTTTAGTAATAGCCTCTAAATTACATGTGCCTACGAAAAATAGGAGTAATGAAATTAAGCTTTGAAAGCGAAACAAACCGTCTGCAATTAAACGTAAAGAATGTGCTTTATCTCATAATTAAATTCTGTTGTGTCCGATGCTTTCTACTCCATAATTTAATTGCAAGCTTGACTTTGCAGTCTAATTAGAAGATGTTTCATTCAGTTTATCATTCAAATAATTTCGTTTATCGAAACACATAGGAACGCGACGAAGTTAAAGGTAATTGTATATTCAATTATTTCATCGTTCAGTGAAAAATACCACTTGTCCTAGTGTTACACAGTAATACATAGTTATTTTATTCCTTCACTTTTTAATCTCTTGATATGTTTTTCTTCTACTAAGAACTTGATGAAACTCCCCCACAGAACATAATCAATACTTCACTGTTTCCTTCAGAATTCTCAGAATGCCTTATTCAGAATGTCCAACCATCTGTAAATAAGAATGTACATAAATATCCTTAGAAAATACCAATGTATTCTTTTCTTGGAAACCTGCATGTTTCACAAATAAAAGAACCATATATAACTGATCGAATGCAGAGCAATTTTAGCAACTTAGTTTCCTTCCGTGTAAGTGTAAGAGGTGAAATTGCACTATATAATCTTGAAACTATTGATCCTTACTTCTTATCCCTACTTTATCTTTTCCTATTTCTTTTTGACATAATCAATCACAAAAAAAAACATTTCGGCATGCACATTCGGGTAATTCTCTACTGTAATCTTTGGATTTAATTATATGTTTTACTTGTATAAGCAAAATCGATGTTAGACAGTTGTTTTCTGCCATTTTGGCATGAAATGCACCTTGTTTTGACATGTACGATATGAATTTAGTGCAGAGTCTCTGGAGTAATTAGAAAATTTTGAACAACATCTCGGAAGCTATAACGCGGAGATGTACTTGTATCCTCATTATGGGTGGTATAACGACCTCATTAAACTTCCTGCTTTCCGTTCCTCTTGGTGCGCGTACCATCTATCTGGTTTACCGTAATTGTTTACCCATCGTGCCTTATTATTAGCATAGTGGTTACGAGGCCCAATAATACGAAGCAGTCGATCAGAGCTCGTGCAGTTAGTCTCAACTCGTAGTTGCTGGAGAATAGATAGCATCGGCATGATTTCGCGCAAACTCTGTAATTGGGTCGTCCGATGCCAAATCGATCAGTCATTCTGGTCAATGCGATGGATTTCTACGAAATTATTTACAGTTCATCTCATACAGATCTCCAAGCAAGTAGCTCTCTAAATTGTCCGTGCAGAGTCTACTATAAAAAAATGAATGCTCTCACAGGGTGCGCTTCAAGGGGTAATAACTTTCACAGACGTTTCGTAAAATGTGAAGAAAATAGTCGTTTTTCAGAGGGTAGTCGACAGTCTTCTATAAAGTGGAGGAAAAGTTCTTTCTTTTCGAGTGAGGAGATGAGGGTATCTTGAAGCCTTACAAGGTCGATGACGGTGGCTTGTAGTTAAGAACTCCTGCGAATTATCGATTAATCTTATACTAGCTGTCGATTGATCGAGAAGAAATCGCCTTTTTTCTTTGCGGTTGATGTAGACCTCATCCTAATTGAACAAGTCGCTGTTCTTGACTGCACTCAGTTGGAAAAGATACTAAACCCTTGTCCAAGTTTCACATCTGTTTCATTGGTTATTTTTCATCTCTGTAGGAAAGCTTTTTACGCAGTTTTATGCGCTTTATAGGCAGTATATTTGTTTGTATTTAACTAATTGCAAGTAAATTACAGAGAGAACAGAACCAGACGGCTAATGCTGCAAATTACTGTAAATATATATCAAAATACACTTAACCACGTTATGTCAGTGACCATTATATTGATCATTAGTATCACATTGCATTTCAATTATGTGATGATATTTGAATATAACAGACTAATTATTTTTCTCACTGTAAATGAACAAACTAACTCTCATGATCGAATCATAAAGCAATTAGTCACGCATGAAATTGAAGTTTAAACGTTTACAGAAAGGCAAGTTTCAGTATGTGTAATTGAATTTAGAACAGAATTTAAACTCAACTTAAGAGACAGTGCACGTTGGCTCAGGCTAATGGAAGTGCTATTACAAACTTCACTCGGCAGAAGTTACTTCCTTTATCTTTCACAATAAATAATCATATCAAAATCGGCTTTTACTCCGTATACATTCACAATGTGAATAATGATATATTTTATTGTATTCTACACATAATAAAGTTTTTTATGAACTACATTTACATAAATATCACACGATGGTTATTTATGTACCATATATATTACATACAAATATGTATGTAATCGATAAATTGTGTTTTGTTCAGTTATTTCAGCAAATTTTTATTGTAGATGTACGCGGGAGAAGGTAAACTTCCGGGAGAAGGAGAAACAAGTGCTGGACAACATTTTGGGACCGGGAAGATACGACGCTCGTATTCGTCCGAGCGGCATAAATGGAACAGGTAAATACAAGCTACATTTCTTATGAGGTGCATAGAGCTTTTTATCACTACCACAGGTACCAAGCGTTATGCCAGAAACGAAAAACAACTCATTCCCTCGAGTTTCTGAACATGCTTCAAGAGTTTATCTACAATTTTCCTGTTTTTAGATTTTGCGATACTTCCGAATGTTCATTCCAAACACTATAAAAACAGAAAGGCTTTTAAAAGACATGGTTAAAACGGATTTAGACATTCCTTTTAGAATAGAAAAAAAAACTACACGCGATTTGCTTATAATATGTTTTAAGGTCGTTTTATACGCGTCCCTTTTATGAGTGAGTTTTTCAAAGTTTCGTCAGGGCGAATGAAATATTACCCTGCACTAAAGAGCTAATAAAACTGCGTGACCGAGCCGATCGGAAAACACTGTCAATAACTGAGGAAAAAAACTTGATTTATCATGCTCTGCACACCTCGCTTTATTAGTAATCAAACTCTGTAAAATTGGTTTAAATATTATACATTGAGCGAGAGAAAATATAAAAAATTGAAATTACTATCAGAAAATTAATTTTTTAAATAAAATTCTCCTTCTCTGCCAAAACGAAAGATTATAGATTATATTTTCACTTTAACGATTAAAGCCTTATTTTCTTATTTAGGTTATTGCAGTTTTTCCAAGAACGCGATAAACAAAAGGAGCTCATGGCTTTATAAATTTTGTTGAATTAACCTGGTTCGCACCAATTTCCTGATTATCGTCGGGTGTTTAAAGTACCCGAGGGAAAGTGCTGAGTTTCTTTAGATCCGTTTTTTATTTCTCGGTCTAGTTCACTTTTTTCTTGTGGAGACGAGAGCGGAAGAAGTGATGTGGAGCGCCATTAGGAAATTGAGTATGGATCGAATAGAGCCACCCTGGAAAGAGTAATCTGACTTTTTACAGTATTTTTGCTATTCGTAATATTGTCCCGTGTTTAAATACAGAAATATCGAAAATAAATATTCAATATTCCACATAAAGACATAAATAATAAATTATCTCGAACCTCGACTGTAAAATGTTTTTGATACCAATTGTCGAACAATTTAAAACAGTGGAACAAAAATCATAAAGCGAGAACAATTTAATAGCCGCAAAACCCTTGGGAGCATTTCCTCTTTGTTTTCCGATCAACAAGATGATAAATGATGCGGACAGTGAGAGAGTAATTTTGTTCCCTCTGTATCGGGAATCATTTCGCACCCGTTTATTACAGTTCAACCCTCGCTTAATGGAAAAGGAAGTAAGGTCATAATTAGAATCGAAATTGACAATTAAGTATACATGAATCTTTTCTGTTGCGCAAGGAAACTCGCTTTTATAAACTCGCTCTCGTAAACCAAATTATGACTGAAAATTTATTTTTAGTTAAGGCATATGAGTCTTTTAATTGATGTCTAAATTTTAATCCATTTATATAGAGGCAACTATAATTTATAATTTCGTACTTAGTGATTCGCGAAGTTGAAATTATGCGAGCAGAGTTGATCGAGTATAACCTTCCGCGTCCTGTAGTCATGTCGCAATAGTGTGTTCGCTCGTGTAATGCATTTATGCGCATATAATGCGCCTACCTCTACGCCTCTGCACGAGTTGCTAACCCCTTTGCATCAGCATCGCCACCCTTGTCGTAGGCCAGCGTTCATACATATAGAATCATAGAGCACATTACACTAGCTTGTGCATATTATTGAGGTAACGCGCCAAGCCTGCAGATGAAGGCTAACCATCCTAACCATTCTGGTCTGGACAGTCGACATGTACTAATGTATGTTTTCCAATAGACGCGCGTCTTCAACTTTCTTCGAAGTTTGTTGTCTTCCCAAAAATTTCTTGTCTTTACCTCTAAATTAAACCGTTATTCTTTGCAACATAAAACAGTAGTGTACTTGACTATTTCCACTTTAACATCCGCTCTCGTCGTTTTCCTCAAAGCTTTCAGTCCGTTTTCGCATGCAAAAAGGGAGGAAAAACATTTTTTTTCTATTTCTGGATATTTGCATCTGATCTCTTATTTATGAGTAAAAGAAAACTTTGAATAAATCGCTCACATGTTGAAGGGAATGATTATAAAAAAAATATAAAAATCGAGGTTGAAAATGAGAGTATAGTATATGAAAGGATAATATTATTTCTAGTTAGAGTACATCAGTTAATTTTGTTATTTGATTTGTTGATTTTGGCTTTTCCTAGAGCATATTTGAAAATTTTCTATAAAAAGCACTTTACTCTCTTAGAGGATAGAGAAACGTGGACAAGATAAGAGCTTAGGCGAAAAGAACATCAAACACTCTTAGAAAATTGCAGGGATGAAGCTCGAGGGAAGTTCAGGTAAGGCTCGCTTGCCTTATCTGTGTATCAATGTAATCAAAGTACCTTACCGCTTGAGACCTTTCGTGCTAGCGATTATAACTTCATCTTCCATCGAACCTCCCTTTGCCCCGCTCAAATTGATTATGAACAGGTTAATCTCCGTTAATTGTCTGATTTGATGAATCTCTCGGAAATGGAGTGCCTCGCACCGATAAGTCTATCAGATCGGCATCTTCGAAGATTCGGAATTATCTGCAAGTTTACTCGCCTCTCTAACTTGTAATTATCGTTTATGGCAAAGCATATATACAAATTTCTAATTACGAGATGCGAGCTTAATTAAAAGGTTAAGAACTTGAACCTTCTATCATAAATATATATAAATATATATGTATATATGCGTACCTGCTATCATTATTTAAAATTATTCCATTTTAATCTCAGTTCCTCTATTTTTAGAATAATTTTTTCCAGAGGTAGTGAAGCTGAGATAAAAAATCTAGCACGTAAACATGGAAATGTAATTTATTAACAGTAGGCTTTGATTGATACAGCAAAAAACGTAATGTTGTGTTGTAACAGACAAAAGAATCTTTGTCTAATCTATCACAGTTTGCGCCGTGCTAACAAATCGATTCTGCTTTATTTCAACGTTCCTCATTTCCTTCTTACTAACTTTTTCCCTTTTTGTACTAAAACATATTCTCTTGGGAAAAATATTCTCACATATTATTCAGGAAGATAAATCAAATTACGTAATTAAATTCGCTTTGAAAAGACTACAAGTATTATTTTGTTTAGTCGTAAACCATTGTTGTCATACTAACAATTTATTCAATTACAAGTCTTCTAACAGAGACACGTTCCATTAGATATTTTCGATGTTGAGTCAATATTTGTATAACAGGACACAGCAAATTATATATACATTCAGTGAAAAAAGTTACTGATGCAAACAGAAAAGCCTATTTTTCAGATTGCGTGGATATGTAGGAGAGAAGTGGCTTTTATATTGTTTGTTCCATTAGCTATCAAGAATAAAAGAAACAGTATTTTTGATACGCTTCCATGCAAATATTAAATTTTTAAGATTTAATATTATTAGTCACGTGAATTTTTAAGATATAAATATTAATATATATTATAAAAATATATGATCATAAGTAGTCAAGATGGATTTATTATTTGCACTAGAATTTTTGCTTCTCCCATATAATCTAATACTACAAAATAATAAGTGTAAATAAATGATTAACTCACATTCGAACTATTTCGATGCATTACATAAATTACACGAATTATTACCATCAAGATAAAATATTTCTACATTTGAAAAATTACGCACGCATAACGCAATACAATGGGGGAAACATGCTTATTATACGGAAAAAAGTAATCGAATTTTTACATATTATATATTATATTAATTCTAGGTACCTAAAATATGTTATAAGACAGCTTGAAAAGAATTTACAAGATCCTGTATTTGAGAATTAGTTAATTGTAAATAACAAATTGAAAGTATATTTAATATGATAGTGATTTGTGATTACTCTTTGATGCATGTTTCCTAATTTGAACAACCATATTCGGATAAGATATTTAATATACTATAAATATTAAAAAGGAGTGAGTAAAGCAACCTTTCTTCTCCATTTTTTACTTTATTATTATTTCGAGATGTTTTAATTTCCCGTTGACATTATATATTAAAAGATATAATTTTTTCATATATATTATTAGTATACGAAATACGAGTCATTCCAAAACGAGTAAGGTACACGTGAGAGCATTTTGATGCCGCAAGTCGAACCTATCAGTCACAAATTGATGAAAATCACGCATTGTTCATGACATTTTCAATTTTCGATTTATGTGATCGACAGTCGTACGCGTATATTTTCCAGTAAACGTGCTCCCGCGAAATTACTATGCGTTAGATTTATTCGACCATTAATTCAATCTTAATAATTAATCTATCAATAAATAATCTGTGGATATATACTACGTTTGGATAATTTTTTCTTAAAATTTTAGTAAAACTAGCAATTCAAAAACGCACATATTGGTTTGCTGGCCTTTTAAAATTTTGCAAAAAACTTCAAAATCCTTCAAAATTTGTTAAAATCTCTTAAAATTCCTCCAAATTTTACAAGATTCAAAATCCATTAAAATTCTTTAAAACATCTCTTAAAATTGCATGAAATTCTAGAAAATTCCACGAAATATCTTGAAATTCGTTAAAATTCTAGGAAACCTTTTGAAAAAGAGGGTCACAAAATATGTTTCGAAAATCTGGCATACATTGTTGTTGCAAATCTGATTGGCTTTTGAACGACTTGAAGTTGTAAGAAGGAAGACAATATAATGTTGGTTTACTAGTAAGCATAAATATTTATCAGGCATCGAAAAAATTCTCGGCATATTCTAATAAATTCAAATGACTTGGATGAATGAATAAATTGATTGGATTTTCAATTACACTGTTGAGCTTTAGGATAAAATCACGTGCAGAGATAGAGGATGATTAATTCAATGTGCATAATATTTTAAGCTTGATTGTGATCAGATTGATTCTAATTATTTCCACTGATCGATTTAGCGTGCAGTGTTCCGTCGTGTTCGTATAATTGTATATGTACTATATAAGTATAGAGAAGTGAGTGAGATCGCGCAGTAGTTACAGTCGGCTTTGGTCAGCCATATAGTTGAAAACGGTTGTGTTTGACACGCAGTCAGTGCAACATCGTTTTCAACTAACCGACAGCTAAAACAATTTGTACGAACAGGATTGTGTGATTTCAATCTTGGATTGGACTAAATTTTATTTCCTTTTATTCCGAAATCTTTTTTGAAAACATGTTCCGAGTTGCATTGAATATCCTCCCATTTCGCTTGCAAGAAAATTACTAGATTCATTCCATGATAATTTATAAATATAAAATTAAGAGACTCTTTTAACCGAACTTTAAACTCCTTGGTTTAATTTGTGGTATCCAACAAATATAAAAGGTTGTTTTACTTAAATGAATCTTCTTCAAAATTGCAGAAAATCTAGACCTCAAATGTAAGTCACACGTAAAATTTTTAATCGAAAAAGTGGGGCAGTAAAGTTTGTCTATTTCCACCTAGTGGAGGTATCACAAATCGGATTTGACTGTCACTCATCACGATTTTCTCTTTAATTAAATGAAAAATATTATCAAGATGGCATTGGTGAAAAAAATTAAAGAAGCAGAAATAAAAGAGAGATGAACGTGTATATATGAAACTTCCAATTAGATACTTTAGTAAAAGGGGGCTCTGATATTTTTGCCCTTAGATGGGCCAGCCATTGTGCGGGTAAACCTGTTTGTGCGAAGCATAGCGACAATTAGTGACATCAAGATGGTAAGTATAATGCCTGTTTTTGTCGACGCGAATCTCGTATCTTTCTCGCGGTTTTTTTATGCTCCTGCAACGTAGGTGCAATTGTAGGATATAGCGTGTTTTTTGAAGGCTGCTGACAGCAGAAGCTGTCGGTATGCTGAGCAGCATCCCTCATTCGAGCATCTTCGCATCATCCCAGTTTAATTAACCCTGACCTTCTAGCATCTAGTATAGACGCAGGCATGAGGCATACGATTCAGCTTGTTTACCGACAGCGCGTCCCGAACACGGAATTATCGGTAATGCCATCTTCGAAGTAAACAATTATCATCTAGGCGTCAGATTCCGTTAGGGGTGCACTTAAAGCAACTACGAGATGAAATCAATACACCACTGACAAATATCCTGCCACCCCTAAATAAACTGGACTCCATTAGAAGATATATCCACTCATATAAAACTAATTTGGACTATAACAGATTATGTGTCCAATTTATTGCTTTTTTTCACACATGTTCAAAATTTAATTGCTGTTATTTAGGATAATAGAATCGAGTGGAAAGCTTTATCAATTTTTTCGTCATTATTAATTATTCATTATACTGATTTGTGTGTATCGTCCCAATCTATCTTGTATACTGTTGAATTGATTGTTATAATGAAGGATATTATTTATGTAACGAATAACACAATTTACAAAAAAAAAAATAAAACTACGTGGTGTGTTGCAGACAAAGTAAAACAGAGTATTGATAACAATTTCCTCAGTCTGTATAAAACAAAGTCGATAGAATAATATAACATATAAAGAGAGCTTAGTTTTTTCAAGAACGATTCCATTGAATCTAATCAGCTTGGAGTCTTTGTTGAATAAGTAAAGAGCAAAAACCGGTAAGCTTTCTTTTGTAAATGTGGCAAGCATGATAGAGTAGTAAACTTTTGCTAGAAAACAAGCTTTATAGAGAGGAAGCTACAAGCTTTTTTGCAGAAAATAGGATTTTACTTTGTGGCACAGTTATAAACTGTATAATAAGACCGCAAAATATTGTACATTTGTGTAAAACGCATTTTCTCATTTTGTTAGACAATTAAACATACTTTTTGCTATTAGCACATTTCTGTCTGTCTTTGATAAAGAAATATCGACTCGATTCTATTAACCAATATAGAAACAGCCTAATTTTGGATAATAATTTTGGAAAATAAATTCACTAAACAATAAAACAAGTTACTAAATTCCATTTAAACGTTTACAATACTGACATTTAAAAAAACAGTTCTATATTTTAATAAAAAGAATAGTAAATTTCATTACTGTTCTCATTTTCCTGGCACTATAAAGATTACGCAGAAAGTATTTTTTTTACAGAAAAGTTTTTAATGTCAATAATTTACGAGTCGGTGTACTTCTCATTGTGTAGAAATATTCAAATAGAATTTTTTAAGTCTTTTGCATTGTTATGAAAAGACAGCTTCTCATTATATTTAAGCTCTTCATAGCCCAATAAAATTTTATTAAGGTGGTCGTTGGGAGTACATATCTGGAATAATGCAGCAGATTATAATCCTTATGCTGATGCGTACATATATGTTTATAATGACGGCAGTAATACCCTTTGTGAAATTTATTACCGGATGTTATTCTGATGCAAATTCTTGAGTAATAAAATGATTAACGACACATATAATTGACGAATATTATCTCATAAAACTGAATCATTATAATAAGACTTTTGTTAAAACTTTTGTCAATATTTAAAATCAAAACTCTTTGGCTTTTTTAGGCTTAGAACCTTCAAGATACGGAGGAATTAAGTTTTCTAGACATTTAGAGAAACAGGAATACGAAAGCGGCAGAAAGCTCGTTAAAAATTCAAATGCGAAACCTCCCAAGCAGTTTATCGCGACTCACTCAGCATTAGCTCAGGGAATCTGTTCTACAATAAAATTCCACCACAGAACAAAGAGATGCGAACCGCAGTCATAATTTTGACGACGGAAGCATACTTTGAAATTATTAGGATTAAGAATATCAAACTTTTCTACAAGCTCAAAGCTTTGCGCAAATTAAAGGATCTTTTTAGTTTTCTTTTTATGAAAGAAAAAACATCGTTTGAGGGAGAACTAATTATTTTCGTAAAATTTCTATAATATTAAGACATAATTAATTATCTGTCAGATCGAAGGGAAAATTTGATGCAAGCAAGTACTTTTTATCAGGGCCGATGAAGTAATAATGAAGAAAAGAAATCGATACTGTGACTGCACTTTTGAGTGCTTTTTCTCCTTTATTTCTCATAATAATGTATGTCAGGGTCCTCGAGGTCGACTCTGATTAATTTAACTCACAACATTTGTTAAAAAAATCATTAACGGGCTGAGTCTCTTCGACGTGTTTGGTCCTGTCCGTGACCCAGTTTCGAACGTTGCCCTATGAATTGCTGAATATACTACTTTTATCCAAGTCGCGGCTAACACCCAAGGCTTTGAAAGAAGTAGGCCGTAGTTTCGCAGACATTTATCGGTCCAGATGGGAGGAAATCGCTGAACAAGTGACATTATCCGACTGTGTCTGCCGGTCATAAGTATCAAACTGTCTGTGATTTCAGAAATAGGAATACAATTGTATGACAAGAGTACTTCGTTGGCACAGAAAAATATAAAAATCGGTTAATAACTATTTATGCAACTGAACTCCAGTATCTATATATGGATTCTTAGAAATACGTAAAAACGCATGCATGCATTTTCTTGATCCCTGACTAATGTTTCTTTGATGCAGTTTGAAGTAGAAATTCAATAGTCAAGACATCTGGCAATAAGGATCATGTTTCTGCAATGTTGGTTTTTATGTCATATCTCCCTGAAGAGGAAATATCGATACTGCCAAACGAAAATAAAGATTGACCCCTTTACGTGAAGAAAATCTAATAACTATAATTACAGATTAAAAATAATACTCTTTAAAAATAATTTCTCTCTCATTCATTATCACCGTTGATGAAGATGGATGTAGAGTAATATATCTAATATTTTAATATCTGAACATAATATAAACAAATTTTCATCTCATTATAATTACTATTAACATCTTTATATCCAAAATCCTCTGTGACAGTTCGATTTCCATGATATGCAATATTTTACAATCGGCCTACATGAATCGTGTCTTTTGAGCTTCGAGGATACATTACAATGCATGTATCATATATCCCGAGATATATCCTGAGGATTTTACTTTCCATAAAATTCCTGAATAGAATATAAGGATGAGATACCTGTTTTGCTGTGCCCAACATTTTATGCCTTCATATAAACGACCTCGATGGAAAACAATCTTATCCATGAATTCTGTAGTAGAATGTATATGGGAATAAATAAAAAAATCTAATAACAATGACGGAACATTATTCGCGATAATTTCCTACGCAGGCTCATTTTTAAAAGGACAAAGCAACGTCACTTCAAATATATATGTATAATATATATATCAGTTTTATCTTCACTTCATATGCAGGCGTTCTAAAATTCTGAAAAACAGAGCAGTAATCAAATTTAACTAACTGATTGTTCCACGCTTATAAATACGAAAAAGATCCCTGCATTTCTTTTTAAGTTCACAAAACTATAAAGCGGCTTTCTCTGAACAGAAGAAGATATTGCATGACATTTATAATTGCAGTATGTGGAATATTTTAGCTTTTTCAATTTCATTCTATTCTCAAAAGCTTTCCTTTCTTTTTCTCATAATCAACTTTTTTTCAGGATCTTTCTAAATGAATTCTAATACTTTTAAATAGTTCACATAAACCGTTTCCCCCACAAAAAGTGTGCGTATGCGTGTATGATGTATGTGTGCGCGAACAAAATTCCAACCAAACCACTAACTTTATTGGCACACATAGCAAAAATATGCTGGATAACAAAAAAAGCTGTTAAAGCCGTAGAATATATATACATTATACATACTGAATTAAATAACAAAAAAAATGTATAGTGATTTTCTATTGAAAAATTATTGAAACGGTAAAACTAATCGTTTCTTGTTCCTAAGATATACATAATTAGGAAAAATAAAAACTTCTTTCAAAAAAATTAATACACGTCAGTACGTTGCAGTCATCATGATTGGTTTTCAGTTTTCCGTCAACCACTCTGCCATTTATAAATCAAAATCATGTCATATATCATTTCCTTATATACTTGAGCGATGTTTTTCAGTTCAAGAAAGGCAGACCTGATTCGTCTGAAACTATAAACCAGATTTTCATTAACCATAGTTTAATCAAAATTCTACCCACATACCAGAAAGGACAAAAGTATTCCCTTTCTTGTTTCTCGATTTGCGACTTTTTAAAATCACTTAATTTTGGTATATCATGTAAAGAACGTAAAACACATTTAGTATGTAACATATATTGATGACACGAGGTCAGCTTTACGTTTTTCTTACTGATTCTAAAGGAAGCGATGTTAAACGATATTTGGAGGACTGACAAGAAACGAAAAGCGCCATTTTTAAATCACACACAACATTGATATTGGTGTTGCATTGCGTTTGATTAATTTGTGTATTCTGTTTACTATGTTAGATGGGCCCGCGGTTGTCCGCGTCAACATATTTGTTCGAAGTATCTCAAAAATAGATGACGTTACCATGGTAAGTTAAAAAGACATGCCCCGAACCCACATTCACACGCACACGCATATGCTGGGTGTTCGTAATTTTATTATTATTCATCTGTACCAGTTTATTATATTACCATTCATATCTGTTACAGTATAGTCTCCTTCTATCACGACGCTATCTTTATTTCATCGTATACAGACACTACCTTATCACTCTTCTCTCCATTATCTTCTTCTCACTTTTTCTTACATGATAACAACAAAAAATTTCCTTGAAAATCACATTGAATCCCAAGGCGTTAAATTTTCAACCAAAAGTGGATCAAAGCGATGCACAATGGGAAAACAATTGAAAAATTTCAACCACACTCATACATATTCCTACATAGATGTCAATTTTTTTTCCACTGATCAACGTTTTGATCCACTTTTGGATTTAAAATGGACACCCTGGGATTTATTGTGATATGTAATATCTAACATGATCAAAAAGCCCTCATTTCGATATCGTTTTGATCGACAGGAAGAAACTTTTTTATTGTTATTATACTGTTATACAATTTTTAGTGTTCCATTTCCTACCATAATTTTCAATCTTTCAAACTTTTTATCAGCAGTTTTTCCCCTTATTGTTTGAAAATGTAATATACAAATACGACTTCTTCGGACTGAACGAACATACACGTGTACTTTGTATGTCTCTTGCTCAGCATGATGCCATTTGAAAAAAAATTCATTTTGATTCGTTTGTATATATTATATAAATGATTTTATTTAAAGTATGTACTTTTTAATATTTTTTTACAAAGACAAGTTTTTCCCAGCTCTACTTAATAACCCCAATTGCACTGACCATCCTGTTAGAGTCTTGATATGTAGGATTTTTATAGAAAGAGATATTATAGGTCATAGACAATTAATTGACATATGTATAGATATATATATGTATATAACCAATGAAGAGGTGAAAAAAGCTTGTCTCTAAAGTTTAAAGCATTAAATTTCACGTTTGTTTTGTAAAAATAGTCTTCAAGTTTTAAGTTATACATGGTATACATATAAAATATATAACATACTGCGATTATTAAGTATTTTTTCTTAATACTGGGTTATTTACCTCCGTTTATTCGAAACGCAAGTAAATGGACTTTTTTTAGGAAAAAAATATTTATTATTGCGAGCGTAAAGTTGGAGAAACTAAATTGCTCTTATGGTAAAGTTCACATGCCCTTAATTAAAGTTTTATATAGCTTCACACTCTCTGATTAAAAGCCTTTTGTACCCTGAATCAGCTTTAGAATTTTGATGGTTTTAAATTTAAAACATTAATTACTTTTAAAATAGATGCATCGTTTTTTAAGTAAAGCTATGTATAAATTAGAAACTACATATTAAAAATAGAATTATTTCAAACTATTGTATACGTTAATTGATAAAACATGATTATGTAGAATACATTCTACGAACTATAAAAATTCTGTCTACACAAAAATGTTTGCTTGGATAAATAAATTATTTACATTTACATGGCTTATTTCAGACTGCTCTTCTTTATCAACTTTTACTATGCCAGAATTTTCTGCTTTGAATGAATTATTTGTCTTTCAATGTACTGCAGGTATATGTCCTTGTAATTTCAATACTTTTATATTTTCACCACACGAACAGATACTTTTGCTATTTTTTTTTCACTGCAGCATTACATTTTTGTAACAAATGAAAAAATAAGGCATCATGCTGGGCTCAAATTGCTAGATATATTACAATAGTATTGCTGATCTTTTGTGTGGTAGACATTTCGTTGGAATTTTGCTCAGCGACTCGTGTGTTGATTCCTCGCAGGACGCTTAAAGCCCTCATGATAAACGAGTAAGCACACAGCTCTGCAAATAGACACGCGAACAATGAACACGAATACTTCTCTGTTCTGTTTTTACAAAATTTCGAACGTCTCTTGTTATCACATGTTGTACATATATAGTTACATAGACATAACCCCGACGACACTGGTGCACTAGTTTTTTAGTCAGAATAGAATTATTAAATTAGTCGTGCAAAATATTTAGCCATGTGCAATTAAAATATAGAAAAATAAATTAATAATATGCGAATTTAAATTTAAATTTAAATTACGAATCTAAATATAATAATTAGACTGACTTCAGAATAAAATAAAATTCTTAAATTGAATATTGCAAACTGTCAATAAAAATATATCTTTTTTTTTCTATCTATATATCTATATATAAATATATCTTTTTTTTATCACTGCATATTTTAGTACTGAGATCGAGACTGGTCTTGATCACTTTCTAAGGGTCTCGTTATACTGTTTACGATAATTTACTTCCAGCACTTTAATACAAAGGAAGTTGAAGAGAATTATTAGTTTTTTTATCGTCTTTTGATGGTAAAATGGTCTAAAGGGATCCAAAGCAATTAAGCGAATGCTATTACTTACACTATATTTTTCTTTGAAGTCATTAACATTTAATCAATTTAGAAATATAAAGATCTTATCTCTTGTACTTAAACTGATTAAAAGAGAAATTAGCAAGAATTAAATTAATATTTTATTGAATGAGGATAATTAATTTTCTTAATCTCAGTGGAAGCCGGCATAAATTACTAAGCTTTTTTGAGGGAGTAGAAAGGGGTTTATGTAGAAATGATATCACCGATAAAAATAGAAATTACACGAATAAGAAATATGTTCAGAAGTGGAAGTTTTACACTGAGATCTGAAACGACAAGTAAAAATATGAAAATCTTTTGAAAAGTTTACAACTCTTTTTCTTGAGAGTTTTTTATTTTTATTATCGGACCATCCGAGAAACTTTTACATTAGAATTTGGTAGTGAGTCTCGGAAGTTCCTAAATGAAACTTGTTTTTTTTATCTGTCTCGTACTGAGGCTTCACCAATCTTGAATGTAACAATTTATGGCATGTCTTCAAATTTGAATTTGCCAAAAATCACATTACCAGAAAATTTCCACCCACAAGTGGAAAATAAAAAATAAAATGATGTATGAAATATTTTCTGTATTATGGAAGATTGGAAGAGCACTTGGTCTTATTATGGCAAATAGTGATCTATGCGTGAAGATAATATCAAGAGTCTGATGGGGAAAAATAATAAACGGTCTGCTGTTATAAGCCAATTTATTATTGTGGACGTCTTAGGTCGTGCTCTGAACCCTCTTCAAGAGCAAGTACGTAAATCCCTAACGTAAATCTTTATCATCCCTTTCCCACACCACGTCAATTATGTTCAACATCTTCGTAGGCAGTACAAGTGAAATCAAGAGAAAATGGTTCTTTTCGCCCCTCGTTGAAATAACAAAATAATCTACTTCGTTATAGCCAATTCATTATTTTTCAACATATAACTTTTATCACTTGAACCGAATTTTGTTTCAATAAGACATGATAACTTGATCAACTTTTTTCTAAATTGTCAGTTTAATTTATTAGTATCCATCAATAGATTACAAAGATTGATATATTATCTCATGAACAAAAGAGGATTAACGAAAAATTGCGGCTAATTTAGTTTGAGTTGCTCTCATATTACAGATACGAAATCCTCACAAGTGAAATAAATACAGGAACCACAGGTCTGATATGAATGAAATAATTATATACTCCATCTACAGCTTCATTCGTAACATACACCTTCCAATTCGTAACTCCATTTTCGATCGTATTGCGAATTAAACAAAACCATTCAATATCCATTTCACTATATTTTACAATTAACAAATATGTTTTATCATTGATAAGACTGCTTTATTTCTGCAGGTCGTGGATGCTTTATTCTGAATTAATAAACAAGTGTCAAATACTAATGAATCCATAAGGATTAGGAAAGAGGAAACTGCGAGTTTAATGGGTGATCAAATTCTGTATCTCTAACCAAATGAATATAACCAATGCATCTTTTAATTTTTAATAAGTGTGTTAAACACCTA
The DNA here is from genome assembly GCA_904066015.1 of Synergus gifuensis. NCBI lineage: Eukaryota > Metazoa > Arthropoda > Insecta > Hymenoptera > Cynipidae > Synergus > Synergus gifuensis. The sequence goes on from CAJFCO010000170.1 coordinate 392,024, forward strand.
GGTCATTAAATAAAATCATACTCGATTTGATCATCCTGTTGATTCATAACCACATTGATAAACCTCGAAAACATTATTTTTCCGTTGCCTCTTAGCTATCGCTCTATCATCTATGATCTTTCCTTGATTTCAATCTTCCACACCCACAGCGAGATGAATACTGAATCGAAATAAGGTTGGAAAAACAGGGAGTTTCAAAGAAAGAGGTTCGAAATGTTGAGGTATAGAGGACCCATTTTCAATACATGCACACCCAATCATTCATGAAGTCGATCCTTATCCAATAGCTCAGAAAGAGATAAAGAAAAGAAAATTAGAGTAAAGAAAAAAAGTGCCAAAACTTAAGTCGAATGACACTCCCCATCTAGATCTCTTAATAATTAAATTGTTTTGTTCTGTTTCGGCGATGTGATTAGATGGCCCGACAAAAGTAATCATCAACATCTTTCTTCGGTCAATCAGCAAAATAGACGATTATAAAATGGTGAGTTCAACAAAAAAAAATCATCAGCAAGGCATATATATATCCACACAATGTATATTCCATAACGCCACGTGTATATGGATACGTAAAACTTGCACTTCTTTGTATACTGTACTTGTATACTACATATTGTAACGTAAATGTACGCCGCGCTATTCAACAGTGGATGTGTGCTACATATCGTTGAATTTTCGATGTCATTATTGTCATGTGTATCTAACAAGCATAAGTATACATTGTTTGTTCGATTTTGAGTGACTAATTGATTGTTCTTTATTTATGATACAAGACGTGTAATGGACGATACACGATCTCGCGTATTTTCTATTAAACCTTCCGCCTAAAGTCAAACTATCAATCGTTAAGACTCGGCACTCTCTATTTTTTATGTCGGCCCCTTTATTCTTTTCAGTTTTTCAAAGAGCGGCGGAAGTTGAGTACTGCCTAGAATGAATCTGAAATTGAAAATATCTTTGAGTATTACCGAATCCCCACTCGCAATAATCTTCAATTCATATATCAGTTTATTATTAACATTCAGAACATTAACTCTAGAAGGAATTAAACAATTATTATACGAATAAAGTCATATATTACATCTCTAAATCATAGGTTCAAAATCATTTGTACATATAAAATTATTTCAGATCAAATCATAAAATGAATTAATGTAAATGCAATTAACATATTATTTTTGATTTCATTCGGTTTTTCTGACTCAGTGTTGAAGGACCCCAAAAAGATCCCTTTGTATATCTGCATGTATCGAACCCACTCCATCAATCACTCGATCATTAAATCACTCTTACTTGCTTGAAAAGAAGGACGCAGTAACGCGTTTTCCGTTTTATTACCTAAATAAAAAAATAATCGGAAATATCGTTGACTTACCAATGACAGTAAATGGTCCAATCTGGCAATAAGTAGTTCTCAGTGTTGTAAATGCACGCATAACGATGTTGTGTTCGTGATCGTCAGTTTTCAATTTTCTCGTTTAGAATTGAGGAAATCTACAAAATTTACGTTGCATTAATCGGTCAGAAACATGTATCGTTTATATTCAATGTGATGCACTGCAATTTCAAGCAAATTATTTTGACACCCACTTTATTGTGTGTATTTTCTAGCCGCTAAACCACGCGAAAGCAATAATCTAAATTTCGGCGAAATTGTACCGGTAATTTGTTTCAGAGTACAACATAACGTCAATAAATATACTATGTAATATTTATCATGTATAAGTTTAAATATTTCTATTTAAATATAGCAGAAAATATAGAAAATGGTTACAAAATATCACTACCTTAATTAGACCCCATTTTCCATTATTAAGAAAACTTAAAAATACTATATGTAACTAAATAGGAGCGTGAAATTGATAGGATTTTTCTAGGAATATAAACAGGATTAGTATTCCTGTGACTCTAGTTTTTGTCCACATAAAGCTGAAAATACAACATTTTTCCACGCCAAGAATATAAAAGTTAGTTCACCAGCTATCATTCGCACGCTGACTCACTCGACGATCTTTCGCTTTTTCTTTTCATTCTCTCACACACTCTCTTTACCTATCTCGCACAAATACATCATTTTATTCAATTCATCTTCTAATTATAATATATCTTAGGCACCTTATCACCAAATCGGACTTTATACACACGCTTATTACGTATGCATTACGAAGCCTCCAGCAGCCTTTCATCTATTTCATCAGGCATTCATTCAATCACGTTCTTCACATATATATACTGTAACATATATATGATCCATAATAATTTACGCATTCTCATTAGCTTAATTGCAATTCACTGCTATCGCCACTAATTTTGCATTGTATGATGGTTTCGAAAATGCGTAAAGAATTTTCATCTAGTTTTATGGAAACTTTATCAGCTAACATATTCCCAGGTTCAAGGTGCATTGGAGAGATAAGGAGAATTGGGGTAGAAAGGAAACACATATAGTAGAATCTCCTCAGAGAAGACAAAAACTGTTGATTTTGTTATGTAAACAACAAAGGTATAGAGAAGTTTGTTATGAGCTCAAATTCGGATTTGATCTAACAACCCTATCTCTTCATCATTCGAAAACTATTATAATGTTTTACTCTCTGTATTGTAATTTTGCAAGACAATAGACAATTTTGTGCCATAAAAGACAAATAGTGAGGTTCTAATTTGTTAGTATATAGAAAGCGGTGCATAGTCCGATCAATTCCCAGCACAAAATGTTTCTGTTTTTGTGTTTTGAAAAGATTCCATCATTTTACGTATTTCACAGAATGACCAGGAGCGAAAGAGAAGATGATATGGGTTTCGTTATCAGTCTATTTCCTGTCATTCATTCGCGTTTCTATGAGATGGAGAAATGGGAACACGATGAAACGAGTCTGTCAAAGAGAGTGCGAGAGAGAAGGAAAATGTTGCAATAGTATGAAGACGTTGACACGCGACTCGATGAATGCACGTTGTTGACTGGGTTTGCATACATCGGATATCATCGTCAACCCGAGTCGAAATAGAAAAGTAGGTCTTTCGCGATAGGGTACTGAAGTTACCGATTTTGAATGTTCACTAGAACCTTATTATTTTTGAAACTTTAAAATAATGCGATATTTGAGCACGTTTTCAAAGTTGGTTCTATCTGCCCACTTTCTTCCTCTCAATATATACATCCTCACTCTTTTCAAATCAATCCCTCAAGTTTTCCTTCCAAAAATACAGAAAACATGTCCCGAATTTAACAAGAATTGAGTTTTAATCATAGATAGGTCAAACAAATAAATATCAAATAAATAAATTTGAATAAATATCAATTTAAGAATATCAAAATTTCTTAGAGCGTCGTTTTTTATATTCAACGAATCTTCCTTGATTAAATAACTTCTGAAAATAATGGTAATAATTGTAAGATTCTGACATACACCGTGAATACTGTAGCAATCGTCGGACTGAACAACTAGGCCCGAAAAAGAAAAACTAGGTCCAAAAAGATGTTCCTGAAAATTAGACAGTTCTGTAAATTTATGAAATTTACTATCACAGGAATTTCAATAATACATAATTTTTATTTGACCAAATAGAAAGTGTTTTTAGGATGAATTGAAAAAAATTTTAAAATGCATCTTTCACAGGTATAAATTGAGACTACGCTACTACATACAAGTATATGCATATAATTTCTACATATCTTTTTTTTCTTTATCCCTTTCCCTTTTCCGCATTTCCATCTGTCTGAAACGAATACATATACATACGCCTTTGATGGAATGAACTTAGAAATATAACCCAACGTATGTGTCAGGAATGTGCTGTGTTTGTATTCTGTATATTACATGACGTATATAATGTGTATATGTATGTGTGTATCCACTGCATTTTTGTTTTTATTTTTTGCGACTGTGATATATTCATATATATATATTATATCGGTTTTCACTCGGTGTTCGGCTTGCATTCTTTATGTTTATATATTTTGTAAATGATAATCCCCAACTGATTTTCGAATTGATAATTTCAATATTGTGGTTAAAATGTTATTTATAATATTACAGGTACATTTACGAAGCATTTATATCAATAAAAAGCACATTTGATTAAAATCAAACACGTATATTTAAAAGTAATGAAAGTCACAGTTTAGGTAACTGTTTATTAGATAATATGTAGTTAAAAATTTAGAGATTTAAATCATAGCCTTTTAAAGTATTTACATCTAGAAAGCTCTTTGAATTTGAATGCATTCAAATTGGAAGGATTTGCAAACATCAAGGAAGAAAGTTTTCGAACTTTATGACCAATTAAAATTTTTCACTTTCGAGATTTTTTTACTTTTCAAAGATGTAAGAACAAAATAAGTTATAAAAAGGATAAATTCCATTTACGAAGGAAACGAGAGAGAATTTTAGATATGTGACATGCGGTATATGTCAGGAAGGTTAAAATGATGAAGTCATAAAACACATTGAGGAAGAAAATTCATCTTAGCTTAGCGGGGGAGCAAAACTACTTGAAGTTGAACAGAGTACGTCATTTTGTACAACACGTAAAAAGGGGTCATGAACTTAAGAAAGAAACTGCGTATCCGTACAGTCAAGTTCATGCTCGTTTCCGTTACATGCCAAGTTCCGTCCTCTTGTTTTTTTCCCCCAAGCACTACACTTTTTCACCTTATAAAATCTGAAACTCTTTTGTCCTTAAAAGAAGGTGGTACATAAATGGGAAGAACTCTTAATTCACTCGTTAAAGTATTAAATGAAATAGCGCAAGGGCAAAGTTATTAGTCACTTCGTTAAGAATATTTTTAGTGCTTAGAAGGAAATGAGAAAAAGGGGTAGGAACGTTATAATTAATTAATCCACCGCGGTTATGATACAGGAGAAAATTTATTACAAAAACGAATGATTCAATTGAAACTTGATGATATTTTTTGAATAATTTTGCTTTTCGCTTTTGTACTATATTTTATAGTATTACAGACTCTTGATACGAGACCAGGCTCTACCTCAGGGTTTTTTTAACAACATTTCACCTTAAATCCGAAATATCTTAAAGGGTGACATTTAGAGAAAAAGTGCATTATGAAACATTAAGGTAATTCCACATTCAAGTGGTGGAAAGCGATCGACGTGTCGAAACATTTCGCCTAATGGAAAGCGAAAACCATTTTAGATAACGTCAGTTTTGAATAATCTGTGTGAAATCTGAACACGCCTCAAACCAGAATACCTTATAAAATACCTTATTAGAGAATACCTTATAAAAGTTTTGATGTACTGCTTAAAAAGATAATTTAAACTGATAATTTAAACTAAAAACTAAACTCTAAAACTAAAACCCGCCTTAAATTCAAGAGAGATAACAAAAATAACTCTCCTCCCTCTTTAGGATTATTAAAAATACACAGAACCTGAAGTATATGATAGGTACAACAGAAACACTTTGCTGTACACGCTATATTCATAACAGGAAGTAAAATTAACGAAAAACCTCAAGTTTACAAGGAAATAATTTGATAAAAAAGATTTAAAAATTTATTGTCAATTATTATATAACCCACAATAAAAGATTTTACAATCTATTAAAAAAATATTGAAAACAGTAACATTATATTCTCTCGTTATAAATTGCCAGCGCGTAAATGAAATTATTATAGAAATGAGCAATTTTCTGCACTGACGTCAAGTTTTTTTTTATCGAACTTACGCGCGTCATCATACATAATACAATATCAATATCGATAGCTCTAGCTCGTACTTTATCACGTCCGTAAAATGATCGGGTGAAAATGACCGAGTAAATTGTTGGAAAAAGTTCAAAATTGAAAGCTGGAAGTTTGAACCAGTTACATCATTCTGAAAGAGCAATAATGAAAATAGAAATTGATATTAAATTTAGTTTTTATGGGTTACTTTCGAGAGAGAAATTAAAAAATAAATTGATGTTGAAAAGTTGAAAGTTATTGAACTCTGTATCATTGTATTTACATTGTATAAAATTATCTAACTCATTGTTACATAATTTTATGTGGAATACGATTTCTAATGAGGTTGTTGTTACCTAAATTTCGTTAATTTTATGAAACTGAACGTCATGTGGCGAGGATTCGATTATACTGACAAAAGGCACAAAAAGCGAGTACAAGACTTGATAAAACATTAAACAAATAATAGGGAAGAAGATGCAGCCGACCAGAACTCTCAGCGAGCTGCGATCGAAACCGTGAGCCAAAATGCATGCTCGCCACGTAAAACGTAGACCTCCCTAGTAATTTTGCCTTTGTTGCTTTTTGTAGCTTTGCCGCTCAGTGTTGCTTTCGCATGGATTTTTCTCGACAGCTTTCAGCATCATTCCGTTGCCCCGTTAAAGCTTCAATAGATTCTGCTGAAAAATTGCTCGAAACCACTCCCAGTAAATTATAAGCTTAATAGTTATACTGAAAAAAGAATATTTTATTTACACTCAAAGAATATTGTACTCATTTAGCTGAATTGTATTGTTTACATATTGTTTTAATTTGTAATTATACAATGTAATTGAATAAATTGAATTACGATTATTCTATTATACAACAAAATATAAAGATAATAACAAAAGAAACATGAACCTATATTAATTAGTACAATATTTTTTCAATGCATTTTTTATTAGTCTAATTCTCATCTACAAAAAAACTATTTTAAACATTTTTTTATTTCTAAAGTTGATATATTTATTATATAAAAACAATTTAAAAAGTTTTACGCTAATTAAATTATGCAAAAGACAAAGAGTCCTTTCTCTTTCTTTAGCATGAAACTACTCTAGAAAATAATTAATCTAATCTTGTGATATATCTTTCAGCAAAATTCTTACGAAAGTCTGCTTAGAAAGCATCAGTCATATTTCACTTTTCGACAGTATTTTTATTTTGCATTGAAATTAAGTCAGTTTTTTAATTGCTCAGAATTACGAAATTTTTAAAAATACGTACCTTTTGTTTTCATATACAGATAAGACTTGCATGGAAATTTTCTAATTTAAATTCTAATAGTTGATCTAAAGAAATATCCAAAACCGAAGGGAAAAAATCTTCATCATATGTTTTAATGGCATGTTCTACAAAAGTAAATCTACTTTCAAAAGAAAATTCATTTTATTTATATTCTACAGTAACAACAGAAGACTTTCTAAGACAGAAAAATAGCCAAGTAAAATATTGCTTTAGGATGCCCCTATATCTTTTCTAGTCAATTACTAAACACTTACTTTTGCTCACAGGAATATTCAGTTCAACTCACATTTCGAGAACAGTGGTTAGACGAAAGACTTAAATTCAATGATTTTGGAGGTAACTATGACTGCAATTTCGATATACCTAAATATATCCACTTAGAAAAGATATTTGCAGTTTTTAAATGGTTTTCTTTTTTAAAATTATAGGTAGACTCAAATATCTTACTTTAACTGAGGCGAACAAAATTTGGATGCCTGATCTGTTCTTTTCCAACGAAAAGGAAGGTCATTTTCACAATATTATTATGCCAAACGTATACATACGAATTTTTCCTGAAGGCTCGGTTCTTTACAGTATAAGGTAAGCTAAATTGCTTTAATTTCATTTAAAGTAAATAAAGGATTCATTTACAAAAAAAAAAGAACTTTGCTAATGGTTTCTTGCTTTTTTCAGAATTTCGCTCACATTATCATGTCCAATGAACTTAAAATTGTATCCACTCGATAGGCAAATCTGCTCACTTCGAATGGCCAGTTGTAAGTATTATTTTACTTTTCACAAAACTTTACAATATTTATCATCTATAAATACTTGAAATCGCAAAATTTTAAAATCGCTGGCAATGTCGAATTAATTTTTGCTAGTTTATATTATAATAATTGAAATATTGTATTAATTTTATAGATGGATGGACGACTGACGATTTAGTTTTTCAATGGAAAGAAGGAGATCCTGTTCAAGTCGTTAAAAACCTACACCTACCTAGGTTTACTTTAGAAAAATTTCTGACAGATTACTGCAACAGTAAAACAAACACTGGTAAACGATTGTTAATTATGAATATACAATCATAATTGAATAATTGATAATAATTGTTAGTAATTGATCTTGAACTCTTTTTATGTTTCAGGCGAATACAGTTGTTTAAAAGTTGACTTATATTTTAAACGAGAGTTCAGTTACTATCTTATTCAGATTTATATTCCCTGCTGTATGTTAGTCATCGTCTCCTGGGTGTCTTTTTGGCTCGATCAAAGTGCTGTGCCGGCAAGAGTTTCACTTGGTAAGATAATTTAGATAATCGAGTAATCTCACAAAGACGTAATTAAAGCACAAAGAAAACTCATAAAAGTGTTTCCATTACTACATATTTCATTATCTACATATTTTGTGAGATTAATTTTCATTCTTATAGTATGTAATATATTTTTTGTATAATAATTATAGTCATGCATTCAATAGTTTTAAATCTGGTTCGAAGGTATGGTAAATGGGATGAACTTAATAAACTTAATAACTTAATAAGTTTTCTATATAGTGTTTTCTAAGCTTATTAAATAACATAAAGTACTAAAATCTGAATTTTCTGCTTAGGAGTGACTACGCTATTGACAATGGCAACACAAACATCTGGAATTAACGCTTCACTCCCACCAGTATCGTACACAAAGGCAATCGACATTTGGACAGGTGTATGTCTAACATTTGTGTTCGGGGCTCTATTAGAGTTCGCATTAGTCAACTACGCTTCTCGCAGTGATATGCACCGTGAGAATATGAAAAAACAATATCGAGAAATGGAACATTCTGCTTCTGTGGATCCTACCACCGAACTTCTAGAGGCAGATGGACCTACCAACTTTGCCATGGTCAGCCTTGATCTTGTAAATTTTCTCTGAGTATACCTTATCCATTTTTATCTATAACAAAAAAGTACAGTTGAATCTTGACTGGTGTAATGATTCGATAACATTTCGTTTATAGCAGAACATATTCAAATATATGACTCATCCGATAAAAAACTATTACAAGTACCAGCAAGGTGTTTAAACTATACTTTTTTTTACATATAGTCAAAAAGTAGTTATCATTATTCATTATCAACATTTCCAAGATGCTTTATATCAAAATTCATTCATTTTATATGAATTCATAGAAATCAGTGTTGGGCGGTATTTGCATAAAGTTAATAGAAGTCTGCCCAACACAATATTAATGATACCAAAGAAAATTACAATTCAGTATAGTTTAGATGATGGTATAGTTTCGAGATAAAAATAGTATATTTTCGAGATAAAAAATTGAAGACAAAAAATCGTCCGAAGAGACGTCTGAAACTTAATAAATAAAAAAAAGTCCACTAAACCTCATGAATTTGTTCTCTAACATCTGAATCGCTCAAATTTCACTATTATAACTGTGAAATAAGAATAAAAATTTGAGGCATTTAGATCTTTAGAGAGCAAAGCTTAGAAAGAATCATATTGCATTATTGCATGAAACAAGCCCGAACGGATTGGAATCAAAGGGGTGGGTTCCTTTCAGAAGCCTCTCGTTCGGCATCCGGAAGACACGATGTCGGATAAAATGCGTCAATGCGAGATACACATGCAGGAGCCGAAAAAAAACTGCTGCAGGTCGTGGCTGTCCAAGTTCCCGACAAGATCCAAGCGAATCGACGTCATTGCACGAATCCTCTTCCCACTGGTGTTCGCCTTTTTCAACCTCGCATACTGGTCAACGTACCTGTTTCGGGAGGAAGAGGAGGGCGATTAAGCCTCGACGAGGAAGCGCTAGGATCAAGGGATGTGGCTCGCGGCCACCTTAATCACTCCCACGCACAGAATCGCTCTAGCCCTCATCAGAAGAATTTACAGCAACGTAGCATGGAAGACGACTCGGATTACCAGTATCACTATCATCACCATCATCATCATCATCACCATCGACATCATCATCATCATCCAAGGCAGCATCAGTCTCATCAGTCACTCCTTCATTATCGAAGAGATGCGCGATCACAATCGCCTTCATCACCTTCCGAGAGCCTTCGAGGACGTTCGCCAAGAAGAACAACATCCAGAAATCGTTCCAGCAGTCTAACATCGAAAAGATCAACGCCATCACCAACACCCACTGCCTCGCCTGCCCAGACGACTTCACCCTCTCCGCCTACACTTCTTAAAGGAGAGGAACTAAATCGTTTTCAACGTCCACCATCCGAAGAAGAAAAGGATGATGGTCGGTGTTTTTGGGGTCATGTGCCCCGTGGTAAGTTGTTCCGCTGCCATGCGGATGGCAGCGCTCGAATTGATGTCTGCGCAAGAATTTTCTTCCCACTGGTATTCTTCGTCTTCAACCTCGGCTACTGGTCTTGCTATCTCTTCCCTCATGATGAATATTCGGGCATGAATAAACAAGGGTAAGAGTCCAGGGCAAGAGCGAGAATTTGCGAATCAATGTGTAAAAGAAGAAAGAAAGTTTGAAGAGTAAAAGTTTGATGTTTATGATGATTGATGAGTGATAGAAAATTTAGAAAAATGAGACTATGTAACAGGGTACATTGAAGGATAGGTTCCGTTGATATTTTCTCTCTTACTTCGCGAGAATTTTTTAAATTATGGGAGAGAAAAAGCGAGAGTCGTCACGGCTCCGTTGTTCAACGCTCAAGAAAAGTGCAATTCACAGGCCATTTCGATTTGCTATAAATACGTGATAGAAATGAAGAGATTTGGGAGAGAGAGTACGTGTTTATTAGAAGCAGAGTCGAAATTGAAATCATTTTTCTCCATATTATTATTTACTATTGCATATCACGAACACTTTTCATGCGTCTTCGTTATTTTGTCAAGAAATATACGGGTCGTGACAATAAATTTCGTCAAATTTTTAAGATGAATTCAATAACATAATATAAGACTTTTAAATCCAAAGTTCTGTAAATCAAGGAAATTTAACTGAAAGCATCAAGTGAAATTGAAAAATGTCTGCTATCTTTTGTCTATCGTATGTATTCTCTCTTCCGCAGATTGTAAAAGTGAGCCAGGGACCTTTTATACGGTGTTTTATACCGCGACGAACTTAGTCTTGATTTTTTATCGGTACTATGATCCGTATTTTTTTAATACTCGATATGTATAAGTACAAGAGCCTCGGAAAGCTGAGGCAGTGCGAGAGAGATATATAGAAAATATATATGTAACGAAGAAAATATCGACGGTAGGGCGTGAATGCGTATCATCATTGACCACAAGAAAAAAAAATATCTTCATCATTGGGAGACCGCGTGCCACAAAGTGAAATTAAATTTTCGGGCCCTGTATAGCCACGGCCTGATAAAAAAAGCGTACACATAAGATTATAAATAATATATCTACGTATTGTCAAGTAACTCGTTATAATGTTATGAATATGGAAGGCCTCCGGTCCTTCGAGCTATAAGTGAATTAAAATTAAGTAAGATATCTTATAAAAACGAGACGAATTCGCTCAGGCCAGCGAAAATGCGTCCGAGATCCGATTTTGCTCACAGAGGGAAAAAAATTCGAGTCCCTATATGACTCCAAAGGGGAATTTTCATTCACGATGATGACTCATTGTGCCACTAGATATATAAATACATACAAGATCAAAAATTCCTCGTCATGGACGATTCTCCTCAAGAAATGCGTTTTTATAGCTCAATATCATCGATAATCTCGTGGGACCGGAGATCTGTTGTAGCAGTTTGTCAACGACAGTGTGAATCAAATCGAATTTCGGAAGCGAAAATCGAATGTCGTATATTGCAAAGCGAGACAAAATTAAGAAGGAAAAACTATAGGGACTCGGTCGATTTCTCGCCAAAAATTAATAACAAAGTATGTAGTGGTTGGAGTGTATATATCATATAATAGTTATGTTACGTGTCACAAAAATCCTTTAACAAATCCATTAATTCAATTTCGTACTGTTCTTACCCACATAATCACGACCTTACGCATACACGTGCACAAAACACGAAAACGTAACAAAGGGGATTTCTTCATCCAATCGTTTTTTAAAGCTCAATTCCATATATTTTCCGTGATAGTTATATAAATAGTTTATATGCTCTGTTATTGTGTTTATGTTCGATGAACAGTATTATATATATATATATGTGAAATTCGCAAAGCAATAGTTTTACGTACGACGAAATTATAAACATACCGTATATGTACAGAGGTGACAGACAGAAGTTCTAGGATTCATTTTATGTTTTTTTTTCTCAGTTAAACAATAATTCTCGACTAGAAATGAATCCTAGTGGAACTCCTGTCTGAGACCATCACTAGATTTTAAAGTTACAAACACTGTACATAGTTCAACACGAATCATTAAGTTTTACAAGTAATCGAAAATGTGCGACCTGCAAAGGGGATCAAAAATAAACTTGACGTTCGAATGATGATCAGCTTGTTAAGAAAAATGGTAGCTAGAGAGGCTGTTCAGAAAAAGCAAGACGAAGTGTATATTCCAAATAAATGTAAATGATATAAACGGCTGATTGTCGTTCAAACAAGCGTTTTAACTTTCTTGACTTCCTGTGCATCGCACATGCATGTTCACATATACATATACACGAGCATACGAGATATATATATAAATATAATATATAATATATATATAAGCCATGCACAGTTAGCATGGACACACCAAAATATAAATTTTTGTACTGTTTGTTGATTCCTGATTCAAACAAAATTCGAAACAAAGGTACTTCGTTTGTCGACAGTGAATGTTTTTCCACCAAATGACTGTTTTCTTTCCCTTAAATGAATTGTTTCTTTTGTGCCAAAAATGAACCAGAGGACTTCCTCAACCCATGGGATATTTGAGGGAATGAAAACACTATTAAATCGAACGCGCTCGGAAAAACTGTCATTCTTACAAATTGCTTTCTTTGTCTCGAATTAATACTTCCGTTCTCTTTATTATAATATGTGAAGTCAAACATGCTCTGAATCACAGATATTAGATTTAAATTGAGAAAAGTATTTCAATTTTTTCATTGTCTTTTTCAATTTTTTCTTTGATTTCGCGAATTTTCATTAAATAGGTACATATACGTCATTAATATTATACACGAGTCGTTGAAAACGCATCGCTCGTGCGCACGTACTATTACTTTAAGGGAAAATAAGGAAATAAACGACTTTAAAGGAATGAATCTATCACAGGGTTTAGGTAATTAGACCTTCCTCTATTTCGTATCCGTATGCGCACGCAAGCACATTTCAACATATTCGCAATCACACTCTTCGATTTCACTCCTAGGATTTCTTTAAAGTAATAAAAATACAAGGTGATTGATGATATGAAGATAGGACTATGTAATTTAAATAAAATTTATATCAGTCCTGCTTTTCCGCCGAATTTACACCAAGAAACATAATTAATCAATCTAAGTCGCTGGGACAATCGCAAACGAATAAATTAAAATTTCTTCTGATTTCATCATAATTATGAAGAATTGGGCAATTTTACTTGCATAAAATAATCAGACAACATGTGTTCAATGAAATGAATGAATCAAGGAATAATCAAATTCATGGAAAAATGTGGGAGTGAAATCGAAGGTGACTATACACGAAAATTTGAATATTGTCCAAAGAAAGTAAAATGTAAAAAGTAAAATATTCGTACGACGAAGCGAAGACCATTTTGTGAAGAAATGAAGATGATCATTTTTTCGAGATACGCGGCACGTATTGCAGAATAAATTGAAAACAATATACATAGAACAGAGTTAAAAAATGCACCTTGCGTAACTATAGTAAAGATGAAAAAAGAAAATGGATTTGACGATAAAACAAGTATTATATACATATGTAAGTTTGTGTGTCACCAAAATTTATTTCAAGCCCACCTGAATGAATTTTACCTGTGCACAGAAAGTTATGTCGTAATCACGTATGAATATTGAATGTTGGATATACAATATATTACGTAAGTATATAAAGTTATATGCAGCAGAAATCAACTCTATTCGCTATAAATCACGTTTTAAAGAATTGATCAATCTATGAAGAGTGCTACTAGAAAATTTTGATTTTGCGTATAGAGTCGATTTTTGCTGTTAATATCTCTTTATTAACGGAACTCTTGAACGCGGGACGTAGAAAGTAAAGAAGGTCGTATATTAAATGTCACGATAAATGACTCGACGGACAATTAAACTTTGAATACAAAATCAATTGTTTTCTTTATTCCGCAACACCATTACCATTTATTCCTTAACACCATTTATCAGCAAAATCCTTTATAGAAAACTCTTCATCAGTGAGAATGCATAAGAGGTGGACTTATCGTTAACAGAAGGAACTTATTCTACTGATCCAATGAGAAAAAGACGAAACAGGTAAAGAAGATTGATTTTTATTAACGTTATGATGATTACAGATATATATTAAATTTCGTGATCATCAATGGATATGAACGTGGACACATGAAATGATGCTCTACATAATGATTAGATAGGATTTAATTTAGTTGACTAGTTAAGCACAATACGTCTCTGTGATTAGTAAAAAACATGATTGTTCAATAATTCTTTATCAACCATCCATCAGATGCAAATAATTACGATTTTCTTATATACCTACTTATATTTAGTTTAATTTTAGTAATTTTGCACATGTTGATTCAAATAAAGATGAATTACAATATCGAAAATATTATAAACGTTGTGCAGAATACTGCTTTATGCAGCAACAGCAACAGTATCAAACACTATATTTTAAACATAATTCGAGACATAATTTAAAACGTGTCGTAACTAATTTAAAATTTCAGTAACAAAATAGTACAAGAATGTACAGATATTGATTTTTTTTCAATATCAAGATTAATAAAACAAAAAATTTTTAAGTCTAAAATTGTAGCTTATTATAATTTTCAGAAAATCTGATATTGCTTCTTGAATAATTCTAATTATTTTAAACGAGACTAGATTTTTTGCTTTATGAAAGCAACAGTTAAAGTTTAAACACTGTAGCAAATTAAAAAAATGTGCATATAGTTATTTAAACATCGCAAATATTCATCTTAGACAACAATATATAAATTTACAAAGGTGTCATTTTATAAATGACACCGCATAAAAATCATTTGACGGTCGAAATGGGTAAATCTTCAACTTGGAAAGCAGAGATTAATCAAAGGTATAACCCCTAATAGAAATTCGCGTTCTGCTTTACTAAAATTTGAGGAAATTTTACAAATTTCCTTAATTCATCTTGAAAATATGTATAACATTTAAAACAAAATGCTTCACAAGAGTGAATACTGCATATTAATCAACGTCAAATTTAAATGGTTGGAATGTACGTTGAAGTTGTTATTCCATTTCTTAATAAAGTATCCGACGTGTGCTGATTTCCTGAATTTTTACGATGAGTGCCGTACTTATGAGGCTGGAGATTGAGGGGTGGTAAATTTGGATGCTCAATTCTGGTGGGAGAACTGACTCGTGGACGAAGAGTTCCTCTTTGCATGGCGTAGAATTCTGAAATTTATGACAAAATTAAATATATAAATTTAGGAAATGCAGCATAGTGAAATAATAAACAAGAAAAAGCTTACCTGCTTCGTTTGGTTCCAAAACGTCATCCAACTGATAATATTCGCTTTTAACAGACAGGGGTTCTTCGTAATCTACAAAAGCAGTATTGTCAAATGCCTTGTCGTCTTTTGGTCGATGAAGCATTGGCGAAGGAACTGGAGGTTCGACATACGTCTACAAAAAAAATTTGTTATTAAACATACAATTTTATTGTAGAGTAGTAAGTTCCAAGATCAGTGCACTGGCAAACTACATAAAGAAAAATACTTTTTTTCATTTGAAGAAACATATTTTCCTGGGTGGTTATTAAAGCAAAAAATAGTTTACGTCCATGTCAATTGGGAACAAGTATTTTTTGAAAATATATGATTTTTCCGCAATATGATGAAGATATACAATTTTGAGTATTTGGGAAACTTAAAAGGCTTTCTTGATATTTTCTAATTAATGTTTTTCATGTTTTTAATTTAATGTTCTAAGCTATCACTTGGCATGGACTTGAAAAATGAAAATCTTTACTGATATTTAATAAGATATTCTACTGATCAAATATTTCTCATTAAATTGCCTTGAGTTTTACATGTTCAGTTGGAGTAGTTGTATAGGTTCGCTTATGAAATGGTACATTGCCAATCGTCTCATAAGTATGCTCTTCCAAATAGTGTCGAGTAGTTCCTCTTGGAGTTAGGGTCGCCCACATAACACGACTGTCTTGCAATGCCTCAGTAGCACAAGGATATAAGACAGTTTCATTTTGAAGTCTTCCTGCTTTCGTTTGCATTCCAGATGATGTGCTTGGCCCTGAGATCACTCCACTTTTACCAGTAGCAGTACTAAAAAATGTCAATACATCAAGATAATGATCGAATTAGTAAAAAATACAATGCGAAAAATTACCATTAACTCAGAGAATTGTGTGACTCTGATGAAGAGTCGATTGAATTTAATAGTCAATGATATTTTTTCTTTTTTAGTGCAAACATCGATATTAAACATTCATTTTTTCTTTACACTCACAATTTGCATTTTAGCAGTAAAGTCGCCAATATTACGCCAATAAGAATTACACCTGCGCATGATGATATTAGAACCAGCAACCAAGTATCATCAAAAACATTTCCTGCGGAAAAAATGTTTCTTTCAGATTAATAACAGTATTACTTATTACTAGTATTAATTACAAACAGTTTAATTATTAACAATAAAACTAGGTCAATAACATAAGAAAATTATTAAATTATTAATTAATTACCTTGTTGAGGCATCTCAACGTATTGAACACCTTCGGAACGCCAATTACAGAAATGCTTGCAGGGACTGTCATTGTGATGGGGCTGAAATATGAGTGCTTCTGAATCCGTAAAAAATTCAGACCCCTGTTGCAAAAAACTAGGAATGGGTGGCGGCGGAAGTCGAAGTATCATATCCGGTGGCGGACCCAAAGTGCATAGAGCACAGTTTGAATTATTAATTATTGCTGTTACCTCCATTCCCGACATCTACAATATAAAAATACATATTTTTTCTCTTAAATTTACTAATTATAAAAATAGAAAAGATATAAAGGTAATGGTCAAATTAATGGAATATGGAAAATGTTTTTTAATCATTTAAAAAGGATAATAAATAAACAAATAAATACAAAAATTGATTGAAGAAAAAAAGACTGTGAAAATAATAGATTTGATATGAAATAAGTCACTATAAAATATTACATTATTTTTCTTAACAGAAAAATCTATCCAAACAAGTTATTGACATCTTTTTATAAGGTATGGTCACTGATTCTTCAGTGAAAATTTTTCACTGTCCTGTGATTTTGCTTCTAAACTGAATTAACACTTCTTCACTAATAAATAAATAGTCTTACTTTTCCTGCACTTATTAAAAGAAGAATAATTATTTATAACAATCGTGAAATGATTTATTTTTACAAATTTCTTACCATTACTAGAGACTCTTATACAAAGTTATCATTGAATCTCTACAATTTTAGATTGAAGAAAAGCGCACGCGTCGCAATATTGAACGGATAAGAAGATGCGCGCTCTTCTATCTTTGCAGCAGTGCGCAAGCTTAATTAATTTATTTTTTATTTTTTTATAAGTTAAATATATATTTTTTTTAAACTATACTGATAAACTGATATTTCGATATTACGAAGGTTTACTAAAACATTATAAATCTTCAATGATGTAAACAATTCTCATAAACAAATTTAGAGTTTAGGTATTTTTTTTACTTTCGCCTAGAGGGATGCAACCTTAGATGCGCTTGTGTAACATAGATAGAAGAGCTCTGTATTATCGACTAAGGAGAAGTTGGTAGCATTTCTGCTTAGAGTTCGAAAATTCTCGGTTAGTTTAAAATTGGGTAAGGTAACAAAGAACGTTACCGTAACTTACGTAATTTAAGTGAATTAACGAGAATTTATGAGAATTAACATTTTTTAACATTATCTAGGTAAAAAATCGCACCTCATCCTCTAACTCACATATGGTGCATTGAGTGTTGGTAATATTGGTCACATCATTCATTGTGGTAAAATTACGATAATATTTTTTACAGTGTACTCTTACTATTACTACAGAAATATTTTTTATTTTTCATTTAGAGGGGGAACAATCACCCTTGGTGCCCCCCCTGACTACGGTCATGGATTATCGACGGCCCTGAGACTGCTCACTGACTTTCTGTTGGAGAAATTCTGCCGTTGGCTGAAATTTGAATCGCACGCCAAATTTTGAATAATGGCAGTATTTCTGTAGCCCATTGCCAATGTGTGCTGTCATTGGTCAAAATTTGGCGCGCGATTCAAATTTCAGCCAACGGCAGAATTTCTCCAACGGAAAGTTAAAAAAAAATGATAAAAAATGATAAAAATTAAAAAAAATAAATTCTGGAAAATTGTAAGGTAATTTACTTTAACATTAACTTCTCGGTAACGTTATCGATAACGGGAATGTTACCTCGGTAATATTACCAAAGACATAATACATATGTACTTCTGCTGCTTTCTAGGGACCCTAGGCAATGTTCATGTTTATGCATTATACTTTTTCTTTCTGTCAGTTACAACATACCTGTCAAAAATATATATGATCACAAAAAACAATAAAACCATTTTTAGTTTCCGAATGAAAATACGAAAAACTGTGTGGTATTTTCCAAAGTGACCTTGGACTTAAATCAAGTTTGAAGGTGAAGCAATATCCAGTCTTTCATGCGGTCTTTTCCTTTTCGAGACATAACCTTGGTTTTAATGAATTCTCGATTTCGTGATATTTTACTCAGTATTCCAGTTTCCACTTTTGAAACAAGTTCTCCATAATTTTTTTCTAATTTCTTGTCTATTCGACTTTATACAAATCTCATCCAGTGCTTTACAATCAATTTTAAAGTTACTCTGTTTTGAATATAGGTTATAAATGAAGATTTGAATTTTGTACATTGTCCAAATTTCTTTTCTGGAACCGCTTAGATGGCTGTGTCAATAAATGAAATTTGTGAAAATACAAAGTTGGCCAGAGAAATGGCTTTAACGGGAAATTACGATACGTCTGGAGTTTATTATCAAGGAGTAGTTCAACAAATACATAGGTTACTTGCAAGCATTGTGGATGTTACTCGAAAAGCAAAGTGGCAGCAAGTGCAGCATCAAATTGTTCAAGAATTCGAAAAAGTCAAAGCCACTTCTAATACCTTGCAACTTTTCAAAGTGGACTCTCATACAGAACGATTGCTAGGTAAATACAGTGTTTCACGATTTTTATATGTCTTTTAACAACTGTATGGTATTGTAAAAGAATTAATTAAACCTCTTGATTTATTATGAAAGTATATGATCAACAGGTACATCTTGTTTATCGTACGAGGAACCAACTCGTGATCCTGCTTTGTGGTCCTGTGGAACTTCCAGTGCGTGGGGTCAACCTACTCCTCCTCGTGATCCTGATGTTTGGCCACCATTAACACCTGCAGAACAAAAGTAATATTTTTCTATCCATTTTGATGTTTTAAAAATTGTGTAATTTTAAATACTGTCGACTCTCGATGTAATTAATTATCCTTGGGCTGATTAGTTTCTTATTTTAAATTCTCTTGGCATTTCAGAAACTCGAGGCCACAGAGGATTCAGCAAAAGACGCAACAGAGTCGTACAGTTTTTCGAAAACCGCCAGGACCTCCTGGGAAAAAACCAGACTCTAAAAGTACTGGTAAAAAAGATGATAAAAAGCCAAACAAAAGAGACGAAGCAAATAAGGTGGGCCTTTATTCCAAAAGACGTGTAATAGAAGCAAGTGAATTATGATTTAATAACATCCATATATATAAATTTTTATTTATATTGAAATTTTATATTACAAGGTTACCTTTTTTGTAGGACAAAACGGAATCTGAGAAAGCAAATGGGGATGTTGAAGAACGAAGGTTTGAACCAGTTGGACATGACAGGGATCTTGTGGACGTACTTGGTAAATTAAATCTACATTATCTTTTAAAAATTGGTATGAATACTCAGGAATGAAATCACCTCATGATTTTATTGTATTCTAGAGAGAGATATTGTTCAAAAAAATCCAAATATTCGCTGGGATGATATTGCGGATCTTCACGAAGCCAAGCGACTACTCGAAGAAGCTGTTGTCCTTCCAATGTGGATGCCAGACTTTTTTAAGGTACATATGTCAACTTAAAAGGAATTTAAAGTAACTCAAGTTTCCATTACAATTAATTCATTAGTTAAATTAACGTTAATTATTATATTTTCTCAGGGAATTCGAAGGCCTTGGAAAGGAGTTTTAATGGTTGGTCCACCCGGTACTGGAAAAACAATGCTCGCCAAAGCCGTAGCAACTGAATGTGGAACTACTTTCTTTAACGTTTCGTCTTCCACTTTAACGTCTAAATATAGAGGCGAGTCTGAAAAACTAGTGCGACTTCTGTTTGAGATGGCTAGATTTTATGCACCCAGTACAATTTTCATCGATGAAATCGACTCACTGTGTTCTAGAAGAGGATCTGAATCCGAACACGAGGCTTCAAGGAGAGTCAAATCCGAACTTCTCGTACAAATGGATGGAATTAGTTCCAATAGGTATTTAAAGAACTTTTTAAATCTACTATTTATTTTTGGAAATCATACAAAGACAATTTATAACACATTTTTTATTTTTTCAGCGATGATCCCAGCAAGGTAGTAATGGTTCTGGCTGCCACAAATTTTCCTTGGGATATAGATGAGGCACTCAGGAGGCGTTTAGAAAAAAGAATATACATTCCATTACCTAATGGTAAATAAAAATCAGTAGTTACTTAAAATTTTGTTAATATTATACTCGTATAAATGTAGTCTAAATATTTAAATCGGTTTTTCTAATTTAGATGAAGGAAGGGAAGCGCTACTGAAAATAAATCTTCGAGAAGTGAAAGTAGACGATTCTGTGAATCTCAAAGAAATTGCAAGTAAACTTGCTGGTTATTCAGGCGCAGATATCACAAATGTTTGCAGGTTAGTTAGATATTTTAAAAGTTTTTATAATTTTAAATAGTATTAGTTTAAATTATTTTTAGAGTGTTAAAATGAATACTCAAATTTAAATTGATTTTTTAGAGATGCTTCTATGATGTCTATGAGGAAGAAAATTGCGGGTCTCAGACCCGATCAGATAAGGCAGTTACCAAAAGAAGAACTAGACTTGCCAGTATCAGCAGAGGATTTTGATGAAGCGGTAGAGCGATGCAATAAAAGCGTTTCGCAAGAAGATCTGGAGAAATATGAAAAGTGGATGAGTGAATTTGGATCGTCTTGATACCGTTGTATCAGGATTAATTGAATCTATCAATGCATTTTCCTAATGGCCTTAAAGAGTAAACGTTTTACATTTACGCATGCTATGATAGAAGAAATTGAGAGTAATATTTTAGAGCGTAGGGTGGAATTTAAGGGCGTTAAATCCAAATTCTAACCACAAAATTTGATTTATTTGTTATACTTAACATATATTATAGGTAGATATTTTTTCGCTCTATAGTGGTACTCATTTTTCAACTATATAGAGTGAAAAATTGACTATTTTAAATACTTTTTGCCTAATATAAAACGATTACATTTTGAGGTTAGAACTTGGACCCAACATATTTAACGTCTTCGAAATATATTTATTTTTCATTATAAATATATTAATATACTGATCATCTCGCTCTTTCTTCCTGCAAAAAAATTCCTTTGCGTCTTGATACATCCTTAAAGTGAAAAAATAAACTTTTAATATTTTCTAGTTATAGATTTAAGCGCATAAATAATTACGTTTCTGGAATTAAAAATAAGAAAAAGTTTATTATTTATCAGTTGGTACATTTTGTGTTCTTAAATTCAAAAAAAGTAGTTTAAAATTCCCGCCTTCTCCGTTCGGGAAAGTTCGTGAATCTTCGTAAAGTTTGTTGAATTTCGTTGAATTTCCTCGAAATGCGCCATTTTGCATTTTCCTGTCGTAACTTGCAAGACATGCGCATCGCTGATAAAACTACGCGTAAAATAATTAAAAAATACTTTTTGAATCACTTTTTTGTGCTAAATTTACTCAAATAACATGAGTATCAACATTTTTTATCTATACAATTATTATTTACGAAGTTTCTTACATCGCTTTATGCATGTGCGGCTTATTGTTTCGCGTTGAAAACTAACCTTGTTAAAATTTTTATATGATGAGCGTTTTGATCATTTGACGTTAGTTCGATATGGCGGTGTTTTTTTAGTGGATGCGTGTGAAAAGTTTTCGCGTTTATAAAGTTTTCTATCGATAGTGCTTGTGTTTCTGACAATATATAATGGAAGCAGGTGCGAGTACCGGTACTCGTACGACTCGATTTATGATGGAAGGCGTTGGTGCCCGAGTGATTCGCGGACCAGAATGGAAATGGGGAAAACAGGTTAGACTTTAGGTTAACTATTTAAACTGCACTTGATGTTTAATCGTATTTTCTTTCTCAATCCTTTATTATTTTTCAATGACAGTCATTCAGTCGATTACTAATTTTATCTGTGAGATGTAATTTGTGCTTTCCTCTAATAGTTCACTGTGGCAAAATTTGGTAGACAAAAATAGAGGAAAAAATGCAATTGATAATTCACGCTTCGCGACTTGTCTCGACATGCATATTTCCACCCTTGCCCTGATTTACCTAGATTAAAAGGTAAAATCACTTTCGTTTCGAAATATTTATTCTGAATGTGTTCCAATTCGAAAGCGTCTGATTAAAAGGCGCTTGAACTCCATTATACATTGTTTACATGTTTTATTGTATTGAAATAGTTTTGTTACGTGAAAAAGAGACGAATGCTATATAGATATTTCTAATATTACTGTGTAGGCTGTATGTGTGAATATTATACGACATATTTCACTATAGTATTCACATAATATAGGAATTGGAATATATTATCTCGAAACATGTATTAGTATTTTAGAGCGTTTGATTTTAGTAACTAATATATCATTTTGATTAATGTTTGTTAGGATGGAGGAGAAGGCCACGTGGGGACAGTAAGAAATTTTGAGTCTCCTGAAGAAGTCGTCGTAGTTTGGGACAATGGAACAGCAGCTAATTATCGTTGTTCTGGAGCATTTGATTTGCGGATTCTGGATTCTGCTCCAACAGGTGTTAAGCATGACGGCACGATGTGCGATACTTGTCGTCAGCAACCCATTTTTGGAATTCGATGGAAATGCGCTGAATGCGGAAATTACGATTTATGCTCCATATGCTATCATGGAGACAAACATCACTTGAGGCATAGATTTTATCGAATTGCAACTCCTGGGAGTGAAAGAGTACTTTTGGAGCCTAGAAGAAAAAGCAAAAAGGTATTTGATATTAGCATGATATGCTATATATGTAAATTAATATAATATCATCTAACTGAGTGGATTTAAAAAAATTTTTTAGATTGCCATTCGGGGAATATTTCCTGGAGCGCGGGTAGTGAGAGGCGTTGACTGGCAATGGGAAGACCAGGATGGCGGAAATGGCCGCCGCGGCAAAGTAAATGAAGTTCAGGATTGGTCTGCTGCCAGTCCACGTTCAGCAGCATATGTGATTTGGGACAATGGTGCAAAAAATTTATATCGTGTTGGTTTTGAAGGAATGGTAAGTTATCCCAATCTTTACAACTCTAAAAGATTACAACTATACAACTTATAATTTCTTAAAAATATTTTATTGTTGTATAAAATTAACTGATTTTGCCAATTTTTTTTGTGTTAAAACAGGCTGATTTAAAAGTTGTAAACGATGCAAAAGGTCAAACTGTGTATAGAGACCATTTGCCATTGCTGGGTGAACAAGGCCCAGGACGGACTGGTCCTCATGGTTTGCAGATTGGTGATCAGGTACTTACTCTGATTTTTTTGTCATTTGAGAGACTCGAGTGTATTTAAATTCGAATTGTTTAATTGATTATTGCGTATTGTTTTGTTTGTAAACTTTCATCAATGAATCTTTACAGGTAAATGTTGATTTGGAATTAGAAATAGTCCAATCACTCCAACATGGACATGGTGGTTGGACAGATGGAATGTTTGAGTGCCTTGGCACCACTGGGACTGTAGTTGGTATTGACGAGGATCATGATATTGTTGTTTCATACCCTAGTGGAAATCGGTGGACATTTAATCCAGCTGTGTTAACCAAAGTTCAAATACCAGTTCCTGTAACCAGTTCTAATACCGATAATCAAACTTTCGCGGTTGGAGATTTAGTGCAAATCTGCAATGACATAGAGAAGATCAAATTGCTACAACGCGGCCACGGCGAATGGGCTGAAGCCATGGCGCCTGTAAGTCATTACACATCCTATTTAAAAAAATTCTTTAATTTATTATTTCCATGTAACAAAGTCCAATTATTTAAATTGAAATGTTCGACGTTGATGATCATTTAGAGCATTATTTTTCTTTTAATAATCTGTCATTAAATTAATTAAAAAATTTTTAATTATGACAATAATAACTGTAATTTTAGCTACATAAAATAACTTTAAACTAAATTGTACTTCTTTTTTCAGACTCTTGGAAAGATTGGTAGAGTTCAACAAATTTATCACGACGGTGACCTTAAAGTAGAAGTCTGTAGCACAGCTTGGACTTACAATCCTCAAGCTGTAACCAAAGTTGCCAGTAGCGATGGCAGTGTTCCAGGAAATAGTAGTGGAGGTTAGTATTTAAAAAAATCTTTTCCTGATGATTTTCACAAGAACATTTTCAATAAAACTCAAAAGACATAGTTTATGTGCACGCCATTTTAGAGTTTGAAATGTTTCTTGTGATTAGTTAGTCATACTTTTATTTCGGAGCACCAATGATAAATAAAGTAATGAAATCAAAAAACTCCAGAGTATTGCTCCAATATTTTAAAGTCTACTTGACGGTCTTGTCTAATAATTCTGCATAAATTTTAAGTAAATTAATTTCGATTTTAGAACGCTTATCAGCTTTATTAAAGAAATTGTTCGAAACCCACGTTTCTGGGGATGTGAACGAAGAGCTTGTAAAAACTGCAGCAAATGGCGACGCTGCAAAGTGTGAAGAGTGCCTAAAACGACCAGAGGCAGATGTAAATGGTGTATTTGCAGGCCACACGGCACTGCAAGCTGCAAGTCAGAATGGCCATTTAGAAGTTATTAAAAACCTCCTTCGTTTCAAAGCAGATGTTGAGATTGAAGTATGCATTCCATTTCATTTAAATGATTAAGGATTCAATTATAAGTATAAAGCAATAAGTGACAATTAATACGTGAATCTTTTGAATTTTATCTCAGGACAAAGATGGTGATAGAGCAGTTCATCATGCTGCTTTTGGTGATGAGCCAGGTGTAATGGCTCTCCTTGCTGGTGCAGGGGCAGATCTCAACGCGCGAAACAAAAGACGCCAAACAGCTCTTCATATTGCAGTTAATCGCGGTCACGCGGGTGTTGTTAGGACTTTGCTGGAACTCGGTTGTCATCCTAGTCTACAAGTAAGTCCATTCCTCTAACGCATTTCTCGGTTCGGAAATATTGATTATTGAAATTAGGAAATATGATGAGCCTTCTTTATGATGGGCCTTCTTTCTCATTTTGATCAAAGTAATTGGCCAAAGGTCATTAAGATAAGGAATTACAGCGTAATTCGTTCACGGTGAATTAATCGTCGACATTTGGTCAGTTTATGAGTTATGCAAGTGGTAGGCGGAATCGGATTTCGTGAAATATAGCCTTGCCACAACGCAAACGTGTATGGGGTACGTACAAAGTTGGTGAGAAGGGCCGAAAAGGAAGGTGGGGTTGTTTATTTTATTCTTGAACTGTCTGAAGCTGATATATTGGCCAGACCTCCACTTTCTACTCCCAAAACACCCCTATCCACCTTACCCCGCTTCAATGATTTATGCCTCGGTGGAGCTACGTAACCGAACACCTCAGCCCAGTTTTCTTTCCTTCTTCTTCATCGTTTCGACCACCGTCTTAGAACGTTCTGCCTGATAACGGCTATACCAAATCCTCTTAATCTAGAGCAACCATTTTTTACTGAGGTTTAAGCTCAACTCGGCTTTATTCCAGCTCTTTCAGATTGTCTCTCGCTGAGAGATATCTTTAAAAAGACATCGAAAGATGCATTATTCACAATATGAATAGGATAGTCTCGAAGTGGAATTCATATTTATCTATCTTGAGGTTCTTCTCAGAGTTTATTTAGTTCATTGTTCAGCTTCTCATCAATATGAAGGAAGTTTCTACATAAATATTCGAAATTGCTAATTTGAAACGAGAAGTTTCGAAGCTTAAACGTTTTAATAATTAATAATATCTAATGGCATAGGTTCAGCCACTTTCGGTTGATTTAATTCTACATCGTAATTTACTATCGCTTTCACCACTTTGATGAAATCAGCAAATTTCGAGATGCTAATGAACCCTTGGAATTACATATACATATATGTATATACTTTTACATTCCCATGTGTTTACAGCAAAACCCAACTCTGCATTCGTTAATGCACCTTTGTTAGGAAGGTTTCTCCTCATTTGTAGGAGACTTAATTAATCTAGTTACCCGCGGACGTAGTTTCGAATACTATATAGCAACGGTACGAATGTCGTGAAATTGTATTTGAGAATACGTGTTGTGCATAATCGAAAGATGCAGGTTAGGTGTCTACTATCTGCGAAATGTTGCTTTGCGTTCTCTAGCGTTTCTCTCCGGGTTGCTCTGCGTTAGTTCCTCAACCTTCTGAACCCACCCCATCGTTGAGGCATTTCGAGAGCGCGCGTGAACTTCTCCATTTCCTTTGAAACAATTCGGACTCATGCCCCAAGGATGACTCGGGGAAACGTTTTCTACCATAAACAACATTTACGTGTCTGGCATAGTGCGACGGTTTCCTATCTCGTGCAGTTTCTCACTTTCCTTATACCGTTCTCCTCGTTTCCAACGAATTTTCAGAAGATATATTTTTACAACATCTGCTTCCCGACTAGAGGATGTAAAAATCAAAATTACTCGACTTCTCGCACTCTTATGTAGGTCCAAGCATGATTCTCTTGGGGTAATAGTAGTTAAATATTATTTGGCCTCGTTTCAAAGTTATGTACTCCATTCCAATTCCAGCAGGAATATGTAAAGAATTGAAATTATCGAATGAATCAATGGATGTTTATTAACGAGGTTTAAATATTTCATATTGACTTACTCAATTTAAAATAACAACGCTTGAATGCAGTTTACCAAAAACTCTTGCAATACTTAGCTTCGTTATTTTTAACGAACTCAGTGAAAATTTCCAATGTCTACCGCAGGAAATAATGAGTACCTACTCTCTAGTAAGAGGCTTGTAGTTCTCTATACTGATCTGCAGCGATTTTCAGTCAATTTTTCACATTATTAAATGTTAGTGTTCCAATATTCGTGGTTTACTATTTTAGAGTAGTTGAATTTTCTTATTATAAAAAGAGGTTGTGATTATAGAAGCAGTTTTATGGCATTCTAGTTGTATAAAGTAAAGGTTCTTTGTCCTTTTTTAAAATCAAAGTTTCTATTCGTTAATTTTATAGAATATGAATATTTGGATCCTTCAAGTTACAATAAATTATAGTGAAACAAACTTCTGATGCATAAACGTCGTTTGTTTGGCTTGTTTTCAGCCACGAAAGCAAATTAAAAGAAATGTGGGAACTTGGATTACTGTAGATTCGCTCTGCTTACCAACTGTTACCGACTCGACGAGTCTGGTAGTATCTCATGCTAGAAGTAAAATAACCGAGCTCCCATTTTGGGGCTCCGCTTGAAAACATCTTTGATTTACGTTAACTGTTAATTTATACCATTTTCGCGGTGATTATGAAAATGAGCCAGCAGAGCATTACCCAACTTTCTTAATTACTTCTTTGACCTGAAAAGGAGTTGATCGTTTACAATAATCACCTTCTGTTTCTTTATCTCCTAGAGTTGTCCTACTCATCGTTAAATTCTTCGTCTTGCATTCAAACTACCATGAAAGTAATTACAGTTTGTTTGCATGCAAAAGTCAGAGTCTCGGGTTACTTTAAGAGGGTTCGAGTTTTTGCGAAAATAAATCAATCAAATTGAAATTAGCTTTTCCATTTCCATGGAAATTTATTGGAAAGACGAATATCGAAAGTACAGTTTTCTATCCTTTCGGTAAGATTCAACAGTAACTTTAAATGATATTTTTTCATAAATAAGAAGATGAAAGATGAAAGGAATAGGGGTACTTTCAATTTTAGGAACGATTTCTTGAAAGCCTGTTTAGAACTAGTTGTATTTTTATGGAACACAGTGTTCTTTATTTCTATTTACTCAAAAGGCTTTTTTGACAGCTGTTTCCTTTGTTTCCCTACTTCTCGAATGAATTAATAGTGCTGATGGACGAAATTCCTTGTATTGAATGACGTGCACGCTCCAACTCAAAGCGCGTGAACGAAAAACTTTGTCTTCTTTGACAGGCACATTTCATTGTTCCTCGCTCTTTTATCGATATCGCTATTAGAGAATAAAAATAGACAAACAGTTATTACCTGATTTCGATCTTCTAGCGTGTATTAGCTTGTTTTCTTAGTTTCTCACAATAAAGAGATATTGTTTCCTAGCTCTTTCAGGACTTGAACTAATCCAAATTGAGGACTTTTCCGCCAATTTCAATCAAATATTTCTTCGCGACTGATTCATGATTGCAAACTGAAAATTATTCTTCCAATCAGACATGAAGTTTTTATTCTGTTCTCTCGCACGAATAATGCATTCGTTCACATGATGGTGGAGACTTTACACCGGTCATCAGTACGTTCTTATCCTAGAAAATGGTGAACGATTTCGAAATGGTGGAGGGAAGAAGAATGGTGTGCCTATAGCCCATATATGGCGTCTATTACAAATCCAATACCCACCCATCCTCCTTTTATCCACCTTGCACCTAGCTCTATCGTGGGTGCTACATAGTTCGTGCCTTCCCCCGAGTCTCTTTTCTCATCGAACGGGATTCAAGCTATCTTGCTTCATCTCACACACTGCTCTGCATCGCCGGATGCTTCCTGCTATAAAACATATTTGCTGACAGGGTCGATATTCCCCTTGGTGCAGACTCAACGAAAGTAACCGTCCAACCGGGGGTTGTAGGGAGCCAATAGCTCCTTGGATTGTACGTGTACTTACTGAGACACCACCTTCTGAAAACTCTGCTCTTAGAAGTAAACCTCACGTAATTTCATCTGTCCAATTTTCTGAAATTGTTATCAGCGTTTTCATTCTGGGACCTTCTCGTATGGCTGTTCTTAAAAGAACAAAAATTCACTCAGCCAAAAGCGGCTCAGTATCTCTAATTAGCCTTTTCTAACTAGATTATGTTTGGGGTTGTTCATTTATTACGTAACGCTTTTTTTTTTAACAATTTTTGGATCCTGCCTCCTCTTTTTGTAACGCTACCCTAACAATAGACCGTGATTTAATATCGTTTGTTTAAGGATTTAAGTGTTAAGCTCAAAATTCCATTCTGCATTTTACTTAACGAAAATTATAGATAAATATTTTTTCGCTCTGTAGCACTAAGCTTTTTTCAAATATAAGACTGTGTACAGAGGGAAAAAATATTTAGTTTCGATACTTTTTGCGTAAAACGAAAAGAATTATAAATTTGACTTCAAAATTCAATATTTTCATTTTACTTAAAAAATATTTGAATTAGATATTTTCTCGCTCTGTGCGCATGATTCTAGTTAAAAGTTAAATAATTCTACAGAGGGAAAAACTTCCATTTTTGGAATTGGAACTTGGCTCCAACACCCTTAAGAAGAAATTAAAAGATTACAAGATATTTTAGGGCATTTAAAAAATTTTCAAGGGACTTTAACCAATTGCATTATCTCTTCTTTATTAACTAAAAGAATTGCTTTAGTTTATTTGACATTATTTCTGAAAATGTTTAGTTCTATATCAGGCATAATTTCCGTGAATCGACGTATAATTAGATTAATTTGAGTAATGCAATTCTCACCAATTGTAAGAGCATTATGTTTGCTCGTTTGAATAAAGTATCAAATTAAATTTACGCTCGCATAGGGAAAGCATAGGTACTGGTGGTTAAACTTTTCGACTGAAGTTCTCAATGCGCTCGTAACGAAATTGCTATGCAAACCGGAATTCTGGAAACCCGGGAGTAGTAGAGAATTTGATAGAATATGGAAAATTGCAGGAATATTCAATGCATTTTTTTTTAATTCAGAGGCGAATTTTGTTTAAAGTTTGGGCTATGAAATTACATTTTTATTTCTATTTTCATACTGACATTTACAGCCATATGAAAATTTTCTTTATGCTTCAGTTTTGAGTCTGTTCTTTATTTTTACGACTCTACTGTTTCCAGAAAGCAGAACAGCATCTTAAGTGCCGCCACTTTCCATTTTGTTTCATTTATCGTGAGACCTAAGACGACAAGCTCGAATTTCGTGTTTGCTATTAGACTCTTGCACTCTTGATTATCTATACTTTCAGGGGTTATTGTTAAAGCTCAACGCGAAACTTTGAAGGGTAGAAGCAGCTTTAATCAAAAGAAACTACACCAACGGATATACGTTTATTATTATTGCGGTTATGAGCCACAGTTCATACTCCACTGTAGTTGTAATGTTATAAAGTTTTTTAATAGTTTTATAAATCGTTTTTTTTAATAGGTGTAAAGTTTCGTTAGTTTTCTGAGATTAAGGCTGCTCAAAGTTTATTCTGCTCGAAGTTAATTATTTCCTATGAGAAATAATTTCATTAAATTTCAACTCTAAATAATTCCGCTTAATTTTCTATCCCTTCTGTTCTTTGGTTCTTTTATTGGTCCTTTTATTTGGTTTTACTGACCGTTTGCTTACTCTTCACGCGGTTTCCAAATCCTTCTTACCCCCTGGCTTCACCATCGAACTATTCACTCACTTTAGACCGATTTTACACGTTGTTCAAACAAATCCGTCAGGTTCGAACCATCAGAGCGAACCAAAACTAACATAATTACTTGAAACTGGTGATTTAACATACACGTCGCAAGGACCAGAGCGAATTGATTTCGATTCTTTTACAAATTTGCCTAGATAGCAGTGCTAATGAAATCGGCTGTAATAAAACCAAGAATGTGTCTCTCCAAACCTTCCTTTAATCAATTTGAATAGGTTTTATCAACTTCAGTTATTTGATTTAACTGGATTAACTCTGCCCGACTAGATAAATGAATTTAGAACCTAGGTGCTAAATTCGTAAATGAATTTAAATTAAAATTAAGTTCTAAATTCAATAAATGAATTTAGAACCTAGGTTCTACATTTATTTATGTTTTTATCTCTGTCTAATGGAAGATAGTTACGTCAGTCCATTGCAGCAAATAGTTATACAAAATCTCGCTTTTATCTTATAGATTGTTTTTTCTTTAAATTTTTTTGGCTTATAAATTTCGGACTTTTTAAAGCTTGTAAGCCCTAGGGTGCGACAAGTAATCTTCTGGAGTCGATTGAAAGTCGTTGGTTAGAAAACTCGCATCGTTTTTTTGTTATAACCACCTGGATACGATTATCCTGTTCTTGGTTCGCCGTGTACGTATAAGTAGTCTACGTAGAATAACGAATGTATTTTTGGAGAAATAAGATCTTAAACTAGTTATAACGGCAAACGAGGATAGAACGTTACTGCTTCATTGCAAATGGTAATATTTTCTAGTGCCAATGGCTCTGTGTACATAAATGTACTCTGACTCTTTTCTCAGTGGACTACGATATGAGATGACTTTTATAACACCAATGAAAACTTTATTTTTTTGAATAAAGCAGGCACTTTTGCTCTGCAAAGCACATGTGTTACGACATGACTCGTATTCATAGCTTCGATATTCTTGACTGACAGTCATATTTTCCGAGAAGTCACATGAAAAGATAGAATTGCTGTGTTGTAAAAGTGGAAGTTAATATTCGTCCAAAGCTCTCGGAAACAAATTCCAGAGTACTGCATATGCATCTTTAAATGAAACTTTTAATGGGAGTTTTAATTCAACTAAGGAATTAAACCCGCCCAGAGTAACTTCTTTGCCAGTTATACTTCAAAATTGCTCATTTCGGAAAGTCTTGCATATGATTAAAGTTACTTAGGCGAGTCTAGTTTGAAAAAATTATTAGATATAACGAACTTAATAGCATTTATGATGTAGGGAAAATTCATAGCTAAACGTTGATTGCTCTGTTATTTTATATACGAGACCGATTTGAATGTCTTTCTGTATGTGTATGTGTTCCGTATAGGCGTCTACACGTTTGAACTTATCCTATCGTGTTTGTTTGCCCTCGTCCCTTAAAATTTCAGGAAAACCTTTGAAATACCTTAAAATTCGTTAAAATATCTTAAAATTCCTAGAAACCACTTGAAAATTCTCTCTAAAAATGTCGAGAAAATCTCGCATACATTATAGTTTCAAATCTGATTGGCTGTGGAATGATTTGAAGTTGTAAGAAGATGTTGTTGGTTTGCTAGTTAAAATTAAATTTTTCAGGGCTTTATAAATTTGTCTTGACGATTATTTAAGATATTTTTAAAGTGCTTGTGAGTTTTTTTCGTCTTTTTTTTTTTTTTTTTTGAAAAAGTATCTAAGAAGGGTAGAGTTCTCGCTTCTTTTTCTGATTGGTTAACCGAATGACCTCTTTCTTTTTGGTATACTCTTCTTGAAGATGAGATCTAGAGTAAAAAGAGTTCATGGAAGTTCGAAACCCAGAAAGTCTGTAAAGGATGTAACTGAAAAGGGGTAAATTGCTCAGAATCATAAGTTTCTTGATATTTCTTTTTCTACTCAACACACTTTTTTTTATTTTTGATATCACTTGTCACTGATTTAAATTTTGAGAATAGGGAATAAAGTAGAACATTTTTATGAACGAGCTTACAAAAGTGATAAAATACAATAAGTTAGCAAGAGAAGACAATGTAATTTGAATGGTAATGAAATACAATTTTAGAGGTGTTTGAGAATGAATTATTCGTTCTTATATCGACTAATGAATAATGTAAGAATGCGTCAATGTCAGCGTTCCTATCTTTGCTCGCTGTTACAAGGTGCGAGGTATAGAAGTGGTTTCTTACTCATAGATATCGCCCGACTGCACCTTGACTTGTTCTACTTGTTCTTGCGTTCTAGAGTGAACGCGCGTATATCAAGATCAAGTGGAATGAGTCAACGTTTGACTTAGTCGACACCTATACCATTGTAACTTTTATTACTTTATTATTATAATTATTAGATTAGAGAACTGCATTATGTTATCATTTATGCTTGATTTATATTGGATTTAACAAGTCATAAAAATGTTCTCTGAAAGCATTTTTTGTCTAGAAAAATAGGGTCATTAAAATTAAAAAGCATGTTTCAACTCCATTGTTGTAATATTTTATCAGAACAAGATCTAATGTCTCCTGTGTTATTATTCGAGTTTCGAGTCGAATTTCATAAAGCTTACATTTGATATATTTGACAAGGTAAAAATAATATTCTTATACCATATTTTCGACTCGATAAATTCAGGAAGTCTGTTTTCTTTTATTAGTAGTAAAATATTTATATTTAGCTCACATGTTAGTTACCAAGGCACGATCGACTCTCCTCTATTCAATATAAAAGAAAAATTTCACATTCGAGGAATCGTGTATTCTATTCGGCATCTAGAATTCTATTCTCTACCTGCATGTTCGCAATTTTCGGGAAGTTTCGAGAGCGTGAAAATATTTCTCTTCTTTATTCCTTCCTTTTTATAAAAATATATGTAAAGGCTTTCGATAACTTTTTTCGGAACTCAGGGGTTAACTTTCAATTTTTGATTAGAATAAGTGAGGTTTTTCACGTATTACTTATTAGGTCCAAGGAATTTAACTAACTTTTTCTTCTACCTTCCTCATCGTGTTGAGAGGCTGCTTTGCGTTCATTCTCAGTTGATTTTAGGTGGCGTATTATAACCTTAATAGGGTATATTATCTGCCGCTTGGGAAGCCAGGTAATTTTAAAAGTTTCTCCTATCACCCTTGTGATACTTGTACTGCCTTGGGCGTTGGTTTCGTTCGTGGCTCGCATCGTTCTCGAACGAGATAGGGTATGAGAGGATGAGACGATAAAGCAAAAGAAGGAATGGAAGGTGCGATTCAACGAACCAAGTAGGTACAACTCTGGTCGAATTGCCCCGAGGGTAGATCCTGCGCTCTCTGTGACTTTCGATTCGAAAAGCCACTTTCTATTCACTTTAAGTGATAAGAAATAGAAGCACCTGCACTGCTAGTGGGTTTTATTAGCTTTCTCTTACTAAATCAGGAGACACCAAAGAAAGAAAGGCAGACACCAAAAGCTATTGCTACAAAAATGTTGAAATTTGGTGAGAATAAGGAAAGTTAGGGAATTTATTTGACATTTAAACTGTAGGAAATTTGTGATTCAATTTCTAGTTCGTAATAAGGTAAAATTTTTGATGAAGTGTAAAAGAACGCAATTCAGAATGTGGAGGAGACGTAGAAATGTTGAGGCAAACCCTTTTACCCAAAACTCGTTTTTCTTTCCGAGTTAGGGTAACAAAGTTTCAGGAGGTCCGGCAAATGTTGGTCTAGGAATAAGTACGAGGACAAGGAAAGGGCAGCAGATGCAGGTTATTTCGTTTCGCTGAGCACGACCGCTGCTGGCGTTCTAGATACCGTCTGTCGCCAGAACGTTATACCGTGGTAATTAAAATCTTTCCTACATTTCACGTTCTTCTTTAACTCTCCTCATTTCATTCCTGGAACGTATTGCCCTCTTTCATGATTCAATTTTGATATTAAAAAAACTCGCTGAACGGTATCACTAAAGATTTTTGTCTCTCGTACCTAACTTTCTTGATAATTGAAACATCCAGCTATAATATTTGATTGATTTTAATTTGGATTGTCCTTGTTTCAATTAGGAATTCATAAACTTGAAGAATTATTCTCATGGGAGAATCTTGCAATCTTGTTTCTCATGAGAGAAACTTTGCAATTTTTATGATTAAGTCAATTTCAAGATTTACTATTGCATCGTTTTTTGCAAATATAGAACATTTTAATTGAAAGGATAACTTCAATTTCTCGAAGATTTTTCTTCTTTTCACGTAACGCCAATCTTCTATCGATCGGTACCCAATTTAAATTAGTTTTCAATTTCCGATAATCTGTTGTGAATTCATCCGTATACAATTCCTGATTTCGTTGCATAATTCATGGCTCAGTATCTCATCATTGGGCTTATAAATTAATCTATTCGCTGAAAGAATTTGTTTATTTCTTTTATCGTAATTTAAAGATCTTTTTAGTTCAGTAAATTAAGTGTTTATTTCGATTTATGTTCGTATTACATCCCAGAATTTTCATCTTGTATGTTGGTAATTATCACATTCAAAAATTATATTTGCTGACTCGACTAGCACTAGTACAACCCACATCGGTGGTTTTGTTCTAAGAAAAATAGCTGGTCCATTTGTCTACATTGTCTACACGCTGCAAGCAACCCTCTTCTTTGCCCGACTTTTTTTCCCTTCCGCATTCGCCACTCTGCCACAAAAACTAAGATTACCTCCTGTATTTTCGGTTGAAAAGAAAAGGCTGATACTTGTTCGTTTTGAAGGGAAAAGAGACGAAAGACAATAAGAGAAAAGCTATAGGGAAGCTATAAAGTGAAGAAGAGGAAAATTGTAACCGTGTGCGTATTACACATGTGCGTAAGATACACACATGTATGGATGAGGAAACGTTATATCTAGGTGTATACTTAGGTACCTTCTTCTACGAGAACATGGAATAGAGAAAGCCAACATGAGCGCCAGAGCGAACTTGCTTGCACAGTTGCACACCTCTCTACTTCTCTAGCTCCGTTTCTGCATTATAACGTTTGCTCCCTTGTTTATTCTC
The DNA here is from genome assembly GCA_904066015.1 of Synergus gifuensis. Classification (NCBI taxonomy): domain Eukaryota; kingdom Metazoa; phylum Arthropoda; class Insecta; order Hymenoptera; family Cynipidae; genus Synergus; species Synergus gifuensis. The sequence goes on from CAJFCO010000170.1 coordinate 428,065, forward strand.
GTTTGTTTATGCCGCTGAGCACCAGAATGGAGTACCTACTGTTATTTTATGACAGGAGACTAATATCTCTCTCCCAGTTCGTTAAGCCACGACTTAGCCACTAAGTTTCTGCTACGATTTGACAGTTATTTGTTTTTTTCTCGTATGACAACATTTTTCGGTACTAAAGCTTTAAGTTATCGGATTTTCTTTAGTCTCCATCTCACTCACAAACTCACAAAATCATTCTGCAATAACTTAAATCAATTCATGTTTCAATCTATAATTTTTTTTTATATATCATGAAAAGTAATGTGATTCATTAAAATAGGGAGAACGTGTCATTAAATGTAGTTTTAGAGACTTTCATGAGAAATTTTATTATTCCAGTTTGTGAAGTTTTCTTGGTAGCAAGTCATATCTAAAATAACGAACTCACTACTCAATGGTATTCCGTTACCTCGGTTTCGTATCCTGGCAGAAAAATAAGCTGAATAGCATTGCTTACAATTTCGAATAGTTAGTCCTTGTACAATTCAAGATAAAATATAGTTAATCTATATACTTATATAATGCTGAATGTCTGTATGTATGTGTGTGCTGAATAGACGTCCACAGCCTTGAATCTATTGAAATCAAATTTTGCAAGGCTTCATAAATTTGTCTGAGAATTTGTTAAAGATACTTTCAGAGTTCTTGTGAATTTTTTTCATTTTTGTGAGGGGCGTTTTGGTGAGCGGAATAATTCAACATATCTGATACATTTAACGAGTTTTATTGAGGTCCAACACAATACAATATATATCGCGACAGCTGACTACTCAAGACTGACTTATTTATCTTTCTAATTCGTAGAGGGCGCCCCGATGTTGGCGACACTCGCGGTATCTATGATTTAAAATAAAATATGCCCACATTTTTTTATATTTCAACTAGCAAACCAATACGCGCACGATTTTCTTTTTCTACTTGTAACAACTTGAAGTCATTCCAAAGTCAATCAGATTTGAAACTATAATATATGCGATATTTGCGAGACATTTTTAGAGAGGCGAATTTCAAGAGGTTTCTAAGAATTTTAAGGGAATTTTTGAATTTTTTTTAATTTTAAGGGATTTCGACGATATTCTATTTATTTTTACGAAATTCAAAAGAATTGTAGGATATTAAAAAGATTTCATGGAATTTTAAAGGATTTCAAGATATTTTGTGAAATTTTAAAGGAATTCATGAAATTTTAAGAGATTTTAACGTATTGTAAGGAATTTTAACGACTTTAAAGTCATTCTAAGGGCATTCAAGAGATTTTTATGATTTTTAAAAGATTTTGTGTAATGTTAAATGATTGCATGGAATTTTTTTGAGTATTTATAAGAATTTTTAGATATATTCACAAATTTTAACGAATTTCAAGAAATCTTTAAGAATTTCAAGAGATTTTAACATTTTGTTACACCACTTTTTAAAGATAGGATCGCCTAAAATACATTCACATTCTAAATGTCTTGAAATAGGTCAAAATGTTTTAAAATTCCTTCAAATCACTTATTCTGAATTCGACTCCCAAAACACTACCAATTCCCGGGCAACGCGGGGTTATTATTTATCAAAATTAGTTTGAAATAGTTATGATGATGTTTTTCACGGGATTTTCTGATTGGAGAGTGGAGCATAGAAGATGTTTTAAAATATTGTGTTAGCGCTGGAATGAAAGCAGGTTGGATGGACCATTAATTTGAAAACCGATGTGAGTTAGTGATAATCCGAAATCGAGTTGGGTTGGGTATCGACAGAGCTATCGGCACTGGCGTCGCGAGACTTTGTTTTTCCTATACTATACGGAATTCCATAAGATTGGTGATTTCAAATAGGAATCTATTCGAGTTTAATGGAACGGAACATCTATCTGCAGCGCGCCCCTGTATTCGGCGTCGTAAAAAGATTTATTTCGCTTTAACGGTAGCAACGGGCACGTTGCTTCTGTACGAACGAAATTTAAAATTCCTGTTAATCCACCGGGAAATTCAGTGCTATCCCGTTGGGCGTGTTCATCCGTCGCAGACACCCAGCTACCTAGGAGCGAAACAGGAAGAGAAAGATGTTTTAAAATGCATTTCACGTTAAGAAAAACGCATGACACATCGACGGTACCCATGAATAATGTACTATGTACTACAAACTTTAGGAAAAAATCCGCAAAAACTTGACAAGCCGGGAACGAAAAAAGAATTCGAGTCTTTTGAAATTAGATTGCTTTCAATTGTTGACGTTTATTTATTTGCACAGTTTCGAACGAGAATATTTAAACAGTACAGTAAATGGACTTTATCAGTAATTGGACAAGTAAACTTTAGTTTCACCAGTTTAATTCAATTTAGTGACTAGAACATGATTTAGAATTAACAGACTAATAACATTGCCAGGTTAGCTGATTGATGTTTGAGATTCTTGATGCTTCTTGAGCTTAATTCAAGCAATACTTAATATCTTGCAACAGTGGTTTCCTCAACCACCTAGGTAACTACAAAAAAAATGAATCTCTCAACTGAAGCTTGCAGCAATCTACTTAGTGTGAAGTAGGCAAGAATAATTAAACTTTAACTAGATGCCCTGCTTAAGTAGAGCGTCTAGTCTAGCAAGCTCATTCCATTTCCCCTTTATTAATTTTTCTCAGATTCTCCGAAGGAAGTTGAAGTTTGGTTGAAGTTAGGCTTGACTTGAGAGTTTTCTCGTGGAGAGCTAGTGCTCAATTTTAGTTACAGTTGGCATTTGGCGTTGTGTGCTCTCTAGTCGTGGGTGGACACTTATTTTAGCTGGAACTTAACAGGGATTAATGCGTCTCTTATGGGAACTGACTGTTCTGCACTCCCTTATGTCCTCTTCCGGGACTCGCTTTCGCCGCTTTTGCAACGGTTCCAGGCATTGTACACGCGACGACGTAAATTTTCGGAACTTTGTCTCAGTTGAGATTTACTGGACCATCGGGACGCGCGTCCGGTATTATGGTTCGCGTAAATGTAAGCGTTGAATATGCCTATGTAAGTACGTAAGCACGTACTTCGATAATGTGTGCACAACTATTTTCGTGACCTAAGTTGCTCCAAGTTTCGAGAGGGCTTCTTGGAGACGTAACTGATGTAAGTTTCATTTCGAGTATTAAGGGTTTTGTCCTTCTCTTTGCTGGGATTTCATGTTGGGAACTTTGCTCCATGATTACACTAGACTTCGATCTGCTGTTCATCAGAGTCTGTGAATCGTTTCTTGCAAGCTTCTCATCGCCTTTGTTCTTTAATCTCATCAGTTTTGGAATTACGAATTATTACAATATTACAAATGTAATATTGTACAAAGGAAATTCGGAGCGGAGTTCGATGAAGGAGTTGAGTTGAAGCACATTTTGGAATCTGTTTTTCAAGCTTGGAACTAAAGGTTTTTGGGGAAATTGAATCTAATTGATGTTTTATTGATCTTTTGAAACTAAGGAGAGAATTTCTGGTAGTAATAAAATAGAATTTTGCTCGGATGGAGTAATCGATCTGGATTTGGTTATAACTTTTAAAGTATTTCAAGCGCTATGTACTGTGAGGAAGGTTTTAATATTGTTGTGCTAACATTTACTGCTGTTTGCGGTATGTTTGGTGAAAATGTTATTTCCCTCACAGTAGGAAAATATTGCGGTTGATGTGATTTCGTAGATATAGGTCAATTGAATGAATATGCTAGAAAATACGGGATATAAAAATCTATACATGCTGCAGACAAAAATGCAAAAAATTAGGTAAAGTTTGTAGAATGCAATCTGCATTGAAAAAAGTAATGGAGACATTGTTGAGAATTGTCAGGAACTTGAATGTGAAATTGAAAATTTGCACAGCTGGGGAACACTTCAGTTTGCAGTATATGTAGACGAAAATGGCTCTTCGTGTCGATTCTAGGCGAAATTGGTATAGTAAACCGTTTAAGAACTACTCGTTAAAAGCAGCACTGTCAGCGGTTGAAGTAACAGTTAGGATATATTCAGTACTGTCCTGCTCTATAACATCAGATGCGGCACCTCTGCTCTGCAGTTTGAATTTGCATGCTTCGCTAAGCCAGCTGGAAAAGCGCAGGTGCTCTAGACGAACAATGGTGCTTGCCGAGAGTTCTTGACGGTTTAAAAAGTAATTTCAGTAACGAGCAACGTGCTCGTTTTCGAAAATGCGAGTCAAGCCTCTGGAATGGTGCTATTTTACTGCGAATACCCTTTCGTGAACATCAAGTCGATATCTTTCTATATCTATACGAATCCACTTCTAATAAGGAGTACGCAGTCTCAGACTGCACTAATGATGGGGTAGAAAGTAATTTTCGGGATAACTTTGTGACCAAAAATAACAAGGCGAATTTTGTTACTAAAAATAATGATCTGCTTTGGAACACAATATCAATTATATTATCATTATATGCAAAGTTTTCTGAACCATAGCCACTACTGAAACAGTAGAGTAAACGTTGTATGGTCAGACGCCCCAGAACACAGTAAATCGAATGTGATTATTCTAATTACAGATTATTCTAATCTGCCATGCTTTATTCTGATCGTGACTAGTTGTCCATTGTTCTTCAATGTTTAAAAATCTTTATTGCTCTTTATATTCTTAAAATAGTAAGGAAAGTAGACCCTTTTCCAATATTAAATTAACAAATTTTCGTTTCTTACAATGGAAAGCAAAGAATGCCTTTAATGCCGACAAATGGTATTTAGTATTTCGAATCATACTTCTCGATCCCATGATGAATTCATTCTTTGCTTGGACGAATGTAGAGCGGATTATGTTAGCGTCACCATCGCATGCCTTTATCTCGAGATCTTAATCCGACTCACGGAGTGCAAATAAACAAGGACTATGTGCACTGGGAAGAATCGCGAAGCTCAAATAGCACTCGTCACTTCTTAGGAAGAGATACTGGATCCACGCGGAAACACGGCTCTGCAGTTCTTATAAAAAGAGGCATAAATTCATCAGAGATAAACGCGTCTTTCCGCCTGCTGTTCTTTCTCCTCGCCTCCAAGGCTGCCATTGCTTCTTGCATCCCCCTCATACTTCTTCCGCTCTTACAGCCTTGTCGCTGGATCTCGCTTATTCTCGCGAGAGAATAAGAGACCAGAATAGCGTGGAAAAAGGGAACGATGAACAGACATGGCAAGGTAAAAACAGAAGAAAGGCCAAAGGACGTCACGGGGATAGAACAGAACTTTCATTCTGACTGCGAAGCTTCCCGCTTCGCAGTCACTATCCCGAGATAGTTACGTCTTATGGCCGAAAAAAGAGGCGGACGTGGTGAAGATTCGTCTGAAACTTGCGAAAGGGCGTCTACCGCTCTGCCCGGAGGAAAAAGACGCATTCCGCGGGGAATAAATTTCAAGTTGAAGCTCGAGATACCACCGAGGTCGACGTTGCGAAACAAAACTCCTGCAAACCGTAATGCACGTTCGCTCCTTGAATCGCGCAATGCTAGTCCCTTTAGATGATTGTAAGTAAAGATGACAGTTTTATATGCGACACTGGGTAATATAAAATTCTAGCCCCAATAGAGATTTAACTCATAGGGTAAGAACTATGAATGAGCCAGTAAAATATTAGTGAGCCATTTCAGTCCTTCACTTAATTTTATCACGACTTATTTGGACCTCAGTCAGGTTTCCATGCAAAGCAGTTTTTTTTAGGTTGTCTTTCAAGACGAGACGATCGATTGTCACGCTTTTCAAGTTATATCGAGGAAAATTGTATTTCCGAATGCACTCGTACGAGAGTGCAGTCCAATCTCCATTCCCTTCTTACTCGTTCTTTTTATCCCTCTTCTTTTCTCCGCATCGTGATCGTCAATTGGTCTACTGGGATTACGATCGAGTGTTTTGCGTCTTAAAAGCTGAAAGCCGGTAAGCTTTCCAAGATACAAATGCTTGGGACTGTCCAGACAGAGAATACGGTGCCCCTTGTAATAAAGGGACAGAACTCGATCAAACATTGCAAAGTCAGCATTGCACTAACTCTGCGCCCTCACGGATGATTACTGGAGAAAAGATGATGGAGTACAGTCACGTACTATCGTGAGGTCTGTCCTCACAGATTAAGCCCTTTCAGTGATCCTTATTTTAATAAAGCTATGTCGGCTTCAGTAACGACGTGACATGAAATTCTCCTATAAATGGAAAATTTGAACGTCAGCGAAAATTGCCTCTAATGATAAATTAAATTATTGCTTCTGGGTACTAACTTATCTTTTGAAGATATTCAGTTATTGTTTTTAATGGCGTCATCCTTTTTCTCTTTTTTTTCCCTGAGTTCTCATCGCTACTAAAAATAATTGGTCTTGACAGACACATTTATTCTAATGGATATTCTTAACAGTTTGACACTCCAATTAGTGATTTAAATTCTTCATCATGATTGTCCTCACACTGTGGAGTATCTGGAAACTAAGCCAAATAGAGAGTGCAACACGAGCTACGCTTCTCGAATGCTATTTGTATTTAGTCCCTTTGGTCCGGTGGCTGACTTTGATTTAGCAGTTCGCGTCGTATGGACGAAGTGCTTCTCTTTATCTTAATATGCTACGTGGATCGACCATCGTTACTCTCATCTCGTCGAACGAATAGCTTTCTAGCTTAACGATTCGTTTGGCTTATGTTGTTCCAGCGATAAGAGTCCCTCGAATAAAATTAATTGGCTATTTCACATAAAATTACTCTTAAATTTAAAAAACACAGTTATGTGTATCGCACTTTACGTTACTTCATTCTATGCATATAAAGCTGAATCTTTGTATCTATGTATGTGTGTTCCGAATAGACGTCCACACTCTTGAACCTATTGACACTCCATATAAATCGCTCGCTTTAATATTCGAGCTTGTCTTTCCAGTTGATAAAAATTCCAGTAATCTGAAGATAAAAATTTCTTGTTTGATTTCTTCACTCGTTTTATATCAGTGATATAGTAAAGTAAATAGAGGCTGATGGGAGATCACTGGACCGTAATTTGGCGGATGTAGTCTATTCGTTTCTTGAGTAGACGAAGGTGCCAAGATAGGAAGGCAGTATTAAAGCATAGAAGGCAATGCTCCGAGGTTAGCACGAGGTAGTGAGTCTCCAAGGGCCCAGTCACGTGGAGCTTTAATCCCAGGTAATAAACTGCTCCGTCACTCGCCAGACGTCTAAGGCAACTCACTCGCTATCAGTTACATTTCCTGTTTCATTGACTGGATCTCTGCAGGATTTACTCTTTTCACGATGCATCTTGCGTCCATTTCCTATTATGTTGTTCTCGCTGTAAAGAACAAGGTTGACTGCCGATCTTTTATGCTCTCTTTGACTTATATTACATCTTGTCGCTGACAAGATTACTTCCTGAACTAGATACAAATAAAGTTTCATTTGCTGAATGCAGAATTAATCAATATTGCTTTTAAGAATTTTAGCGGTGTCAGAGTTTCTAAAGTCTTTTATTATTATCATCTTTTATTATCATCTCTGCACTTAAAATTGGAAAGAGAAAAAGGAAGATGAAATCACGAGCGTGAAAATAAAGAGCGGAAATGAAAAGAGGCTAAGATAACTCGTGACAGGAGTGAGATTAGTGATTATTTGTGTTGTCCTTGAAGTAACGGTGAAGCTCAGGCTATCGCAATTATTGCACCTTAATAAACCCTTGTTCGTCTCTCTTTCGCTGTTCTATCTTTTTCTGTCTTCGTTCTATCTTTCTGACTATCGTAAAGGGGACGTCTTTAATTCCCAAGGAATGCTGCCATCGTTTTTCACTCTGGTCGACGTTTCTTAAGTCAGGCCAAGAAATGTATCCCCTGAAATAATGAAACCTTTATTTCATTTCTTTTCACTTGCTTCTATTTTATTTCATGTCTTCTTCTTTCGCTCGGGGGTTACACCAGCCTGGGCTTAATATACCTTCGTTATATGGCTGTATACTGAAGACAAAACGAGGTATTCCATTAGCGCTGCCGACCCTATTTTTCAGGGCCAATCTCTTGGACAGAATTTTATATTTTAGCAATTAAAAAAAAAACATCATTTCTTCAATTGTATAGGCATGTTAATAATAGTTGATTGCCAATTTTATGAGAATTATAATGATGACAGTTAACCAGAGAGAGAGAATAATAATTTATCTCACCCCTAAAAAATGCCTTATTCTTTTTTTATGGTTAATTAGCAAGTGGAAAAGCTCACCTTCCATAAAACGATAATTTGCATCAAATTAGTCTTTGATATACGTCCTCTCTCTGCGTAATTTAAATGATCACAAGTACGTTATGAGAATCGTTAAATGACAATGAAAACATTAATGAATTGGGCTTGAACAAAGCGATCATTTTTTGGTCGATTTCTAATTCGGTAACTCAATTTACGTCACGCAAATCAGTTTGCCAATTAAACAGTCGTAGTACGTCTCTATATCGTTTGGTTTCAATGTACTTTGAGCCTTTTACCCTTTAGCTCGTTTGCGTCGTTCAGTCTTTTGTGTGGTTTTGCTCTTAATCAGTGACCCATTACGATTCGATTTTGGGATAGCTAGGTGTGAATGCTATCGTCAGAACTTTATTTTATTTTTTGATTTATTCTATCATTAATTCGACTAATCGTAAATACCGTGTTATATTGGAATTTATAATTTAATATCAAAGCTGACAGCAAGTTTCAATTTGATATCCCTTTATAGGATCTGTTATACAAAGTTTGATCTGTCTTTCCTTGTGTAAGCTCACCTGGGGATCAAATACCTCAAACTCCTCGATAACGATATCTCAAGTTTCGGGACTGATTCCTCTATTTAAGCTTGCTCAGCTATTAGCTATTCTGTTTATTCCAGAATCGGTCTTTACGTCTATAGACATTATTACATATCTACATCAACGTATAACTTGATCCTCGGCAAACTGTCAACGAGGCAGAGACGTATTCATAATACAGTCGAGTCAGCTCTTGCCACCGTGAATGGGGATGACGTACGTTAGGGTGTTTCAAATGATTTACGACGGTTAAAATTAACGAGAATCTTGAGAGAACTTGGCAGAGAAGACAGGACAGGGCGCTACTTTAGACCGTAATTTTCGTCCACGTGACGAATCATTTCTTTGTAGATAATGCTCCCGTTTATAAGGCTCTTGTATTCAGATATTACGTACTCTTGCTCTTCGAAAGCAACTCGCTCAAAAGTTCCAGATATGATTTAAGTTCCAGTAGAAAGCTGATTAGCAAAATTTCGCTGTTAATTAAATGCAAGAGCTTTTTATACAATAAGAATATTTTGGTTCATAGCTTATTCTTACCTCTTATTTTGAAAAATTTGAATCCAAGGGATTCGAAAATAGATTATTGGTAGCCTCACAAAAAACTTAATAAAAGAATCCAATATGGGGCGTCCTGATTGAAGAAAAATAAGGCTTTATAGCAGTTTTATGGTCCGTGTGAAAAATGACATGATTTGGGTTGGGGATTGGAAAATAAATTAGTGGGTGACAACAAAAAAAAAAAAAAATAAAATAAACTTATCAAACGAGGGTAATTTCTTAGCAAGGAATAATGAAGTTAGGTTTTAAGAAATTTTGGCAAACTTAATTGAACTCAAAAACCCGAAGTGTAATTCTCGTCTTTAAAGTTTTACAGATCCAATACGATCTCCGCTTCTCCAATCCTTTTATCTAGCCTCTTTTCTTCTTTCTAACTTACTTAGAAAGAAGAAAGGGACTTTTTTCTTTAGAAGACAGCCTTGCCAATTTCCCTTCTTCTTTCAGCGCCTTGTGTAGGAAGTTGTCCTCTCCAGAAGTTGCAAGTTGCACTTATCTCTTTCCTTAAAATGTTTCTTCAGGTGTTTTAACATCACCTTTATCCCGCACCTATTATTCGCTATCTTCCCTACCCTTTTCACATTATTTGTAATTCTGATTCTTCCCTTGTTTCACGATTTTTTACTTCTTTCGCCATTCTTTCGAGTTTAAATTGCATCATTTATAACAGAAAACAAGCATCCAATTTTTAAAAAAAATTATTTCCTCATGATCTCATGAATAAATTAGAACTTCGCTACTTTAATGAAATAAATTTTATGAATAAATTTTATGAATAAATTTTTTTTCGGGCAACTGTAGAACTTTAAAACTGTGGTGAAAATGTATCAAAAGTTTGTGTATATAGCGGGCGTTATTAGGTTCAGGATTTTCTGCAGGGATATCCAAATATTTAAAGTAAAAAGCTGAATTTAAAGCTAATTGTACCTTTAGGCTCGCAAAAGCATCGGAGTATCGGCACAATAAGCTCGTTGATTGTCTCGATTTATCCCGTCTCCTCCTGTGCGTCGTTTTGAGAGGCTTATCAATTTTTACGGCCTGTGTCGCGATGAGGGTATTGCGTTGCAGGGTTGCCTGATAGGATTATGTTTGCGTGTAACAGGTTCATTTGATGGCATATCCCCGAGTATATTGGCACAATTCTGCAGTTTATGGTGCTGCTTTACTGTGTTACCTGTGTTATGCGTATTATTGTCACTAGAAACGTACCTTGTTCCTTAGCCATGAGTAATGACCATGAGCAATGACCATGACTCATGAGCCATGAGCTTAGATGCAAGACGTTTCTATGGCATACGCCATGACAACAGGCATTGTCTATCAATTTCATGCTAGAATGACGTTGGCTCTAATCTAAGTCATGATAAACTTGTGGGACGCATAGATTTTTGAAAATGAGACGAATATTAAGTTAGAGACAAGTGCAGGGTGATGTAAATTTGTTTACGCCAGGGAGTTTACCTACATGTGGGGTGATATTGGCGTGACGATCAAAGGATCTTCGTGTACCTATGGAATCGTAAATCGAAGAGCCGGGCACGTAAAGGGGCGTTTCAGAAATTATTCAACTGTCTCCGTGGGACTAGCTGCAAAAATACAAAGGCATGATTTATATTCGATCGTGCTTCTTGCGCATTGAACGCTCGCGAAGGCCAGGCACGTACCGCCGAAGAAATGAAAAGAGCGTCCAGGACGTGTCTTCGTCTTCACTTTTTTCTTCTTGCTCGGTATCGTAGATTTCACGTATTTAATCGGATACGTAACCGCAATGAAAATTGCTCTCTAGTTTCCTCGATGCAGTCGTTTAAAGTTCTTGAGCGTATTCGAGAAAATTATCTTCAACTCGAAAAAGAGGAAATGAGTACGCTAAACAAGTTCTAACAAGCCAATTGTAAGTTTTCAAAATGATATTCGTGCATTTAATTTTAAAAGAGTTTTTGAAAAGAGCTTTTTAATATATTTTTTTAATATACTATATCTTCTTACGTGAGATTATTATTTATTTTCATGAAGTACATTATTGTTTGTCATGTAATGATCGTTAGAACCTTGCCGGTATTGGTGCAAACTACTTTTAACTAGAAACAGCTTTCTTTAGAGAATTTCTTCCAAGTCACGAAAAAGGTATAACGGAAGCGAACGAGAAAATTGATTATAAAATGTTTACCTTTCATGACCAACGAAGCTTGTCATAAATTTAATGTTTCCCTTCGCTTTTTTCTACTTCTACTTTTTTCAAGTCTCACCAGTTTATGACTCTCTGAAATTTAGATTTTGTTTACTCTTTTACTTTTGATGTTATTAAGCAATCAGAGTAATTCTTAGGGTTTCATATATACTATCAATTGGGTAGATTATGAATTTCCCTAGATAGCTTGTTCATTCTTGTTATAAAGCAATAACAAGCACTCATTTTTCTCATTTACTAAGACGCAATTTTATTGTGTTGGACGCTTGATCAGTAAAAGAAAGCCGAGAAAAAGAAAGCGGTAGAGGTGAGAGAAGAATGAAGAAATACGGAAAGTACGGAAATGGAGTTTAGGAAGAAATAAAAAGTTTCTGAGTGTACTTCATAGAGACACAAGTGGCTTGGTAATTTAAATTCTGATTTGTTGCACTTTATGCATCGTAATACTAACTGCAACATAAAGCTTTTCTACCGCCAGCTTGTGTATAAAGCCATTTCTTATTCGTTTCCTCTTTGAGAGACTGTACTGCTGGGAGGCAACTGCGTGTTACGATTATAGACTATTAGTTGCTATCGAGGCATCATGATTAAAATAATGGTGTTAGGCATTTCAAGTTACGTACAATAAATTCTAAATTACGATGGATCTAAAATTACCGTTAGTGTTGGCGGAGAATTATTGCAATATTCCGGGGAATTTTTTTATCTGCAGAACTCTCGTTCTCCTATATTTACAAATGCTTGCTCTTTTGTGTGCACATACCGTCGAGGCTTGACACATGTAGCTCACAGCGATACTTAGGTAGTCGAGCGCTCTCACTCTCGATTTAACAGGCTCTCAGCTAAACTGGGTCAATTAGTAAAACAAAAAGTTGTGCCTCTTTATTACGCTCGGTTAAGGACGAGTTAAGAGGCCACCCAAACGGGAAAACCACCAAGTTTAAAGTTTCCGTTTAGCGGTAATACTTCACTCTCAAAAGTCTATTTTTAAAGAAATCGTTTATATGTTTTCTTCATATTAGCAGATTATTATTTCCGTTCTTTATTTGGTTGTATATTAATGAGTTGTTTGGTAGAAAAACTTGGTTTAACCGCAATCTGTGATTTGATCAGTCTCCAAGACTAATAAAGTCCGTTTCTTGAAAAGAGGAACTTACTACCAAACAGGTTTCCTCGCTGTGGTGAATCCTTAACGAAATTCAACATCGAACTCCAGCCTTGAAGCAGAACTTTCGCAAACCGAACAGAGCTTCGATGCAAAACTTAGAAACTTGAAACAGTTAATGATAAAGCATCAGCTGTATTAGCAGTTCAGCCACTCCATTACAAGTTCCGATCAGTTTGCTTGTGTTCACTCGGTTCAGACACTGGTTAAGAATACATAAACTGCGTGAATTTCTGAGCATTTTTGGAAACTTTTTTTTCGAACTTAAAGCTTCGAAAGCTTCAATTTTTCAATTTTTATTAATTAATGACTGTGGAAAAAATGATTTCAAACCGGGAATTTCTTTCTTAGGTTGTAGAGACTGACCTGATCGAGTTAAATGTGGGTTTGTGAAAAGTTTCTTTTTAGTAAGTAGTTTCTGGTTCGGTAGCCAACGTTATATCCTATATACGATAATTGAGGATGCAGGCTTTTGTTTCGAAGATCAAAAGCCGTCCATTGAGAATAGAGGGTAGTGGCGTCGTTAGCGCCGCTACCTTCCTCAAACAATTGAATGGGAACCCTGCGTTCACCAGCAGAGTGGTTAATTCCGGGGTCAGAACAGTCCTAGAGAGACTCGCAGATAGAAAGAGAGGTGGCTATCCTACATCCCACCTCTACGAATAGATAAAGCACGATTCCCATTACCAACCTGGCGTCACTACTTACAACGCTCTCTCGCAACCTCGATTATTATTCTGACCATTTTGACCTCCTCGCTCGTTATTACCCTCTCCTGGGGCTTCTAAACAATATTAGTTCATACGAGATAAAAGCTTTCGAAATTTAATTTCTAACTACTCAAATGCACAATTTATTAAAGTTCCAAGCTAGTTCTACAGGAATATTCGTATGAATTTGAAAATCAAGCAATTAGATCAGCAGTGAGGGAAATGGTAGAGAAACCAGTATTCCAGGTCAATTTATAGTCAGCCTGTGGAAGCATTAGTAAATCTCTATGTTTCTTCACGGAAAAATTCTGAAAGAGCATAAAAAATAGCTTAGTCAATTCTGAAAGAAAACTTTCTAATCATATATAATTCAAAAGAAACTTTCTTGTCACGAATTCCTAAAATTGTAGGATCAAAGTTTTCTCTAAATTTCGAATCTTGGAACTGGCTGAGCAGATGTTTCGTTGGTAGTGAACGCGGAAGTTTGAGGGATATATACAATGAAGTAACGTTTATTCCTCGCATGTACGTGAGACGATATAGGCACCTGTCAGACTCCTTGGACTCGCATTTCCATTTTCTTCCTCTTCCGCAGTACTTTCCTCCATTCTTACTTATGTCTTTCTTTTTCTTTTTTCATTTCTTTTGCCTTTTTTCTGATGGTAGTCACTGTGGTTATAACGAGCGAGACGCGCAGTTGTTACCAACTAGGTAAAAGTCCGGGGTAGCAATGGTGCTTCCCCTGCTCCTACCTGCTTACAACTACCTACGATTTAACAGTGCAGGCACGCTTTCTGCACCGGTGTTCGACTCGACCTACATTAATCTTTCGGTACACCCCAGAAAATAATAGAAAGAGAGCAGGCGCCACGCGTTATTTCCACGCGGCGGTCATTCGACCTTCCACATCCCTGCCGGGTAATGAACAGCCTATAATTTATCGCCGAGGTCACCCAACCCTCTAACCTTCTGACTCCTATCATCACTCCTTTCTGTCTCCCTTGATTCTGTCGATAGGAAAAATAGATCAAGTCTTTCAATTTTTAATGATAGTAACATTATTTAATGGCATAATTGGTAACATTTAGATCTGGTTAATAATCTTCTATGTTTACCCAAATTAAATGTAATTAAAGGAATTTGATGACAATCTATTCACTTTATATTTAAAGTGATCAATGGATTAGTTATTATCTATCGTTATTATGTATTGAAGACTGTAAAGTTTATAAAGCCCAGAAACATGATCGTGAATTAGAAAGGTGATATAGCTGTAGTATTCCGCAGTCACCAACCACAGGCGAACATGATAGTGATAAAAGTTAGTAACTGGTATAAGCGCCGCGCTCACCACGACACACCATCCACTCCAACTTTCTGTTGCAACGACAAAGTGCTGTGTAATATTGTTAAAGATTAATTATTACTTGACTCTGGTGTATAATCGCGTTGCTGCAGCCCGCACAAAAATTTAATTATAAATACACCCACCTCTCGCTGGAGAACCGCGTCTTGGAATTTGCTTCTCATTACTTCGTTATTTGCTTCTCTTGTAGAGAAGCTCGTGTAATATGTTTAACATTTGGTTGGAATGCATGCTTCTTACATATTTAGTCTTTCTTATACAGAATTAATCATGCAAAGTTACTCGACTTATTTGAATAAAATTTTGAGAATTTTCTTTCGGAAGTATATAATAATCAAAAAATTAGAATTCTATTTTTTGGAAAATGCGAAAATAACGCTTGAACAGAGAATGCGCAGTCTTTCGTTTTTGTGACTATTCCACTCGTATTAGTTAAAAGAGGACAGTCTCGTTTTCAGCAAATTTGTGAAAATATTGAGAAAATTAGACTTGTAAATGTTATTAGTCTCTTAATGCTGTGTACGGACTTTTGTATCACCACTGATATTGCTTGCATAATAAAATTATGTATATGGTCGAGATCCTGTAGTTTCGTTGCCACGTACTGCGACCGAGAATTTGTGACTGTGGAGGCTAGACTGCACAAAAACAAGACGGAAGTAACACGTAAAATAATATTTATTTTCTGTATCGTGTCCAGTGTCGACGCACGGAAATAGGTAAATTCAGTCTTTCTAAAATAAATTAGGTGTTTTAGAAGATTGTGTATATTTCCTAATTATCTCGCTTTCGGAAAAGTAATTTTATCTATTGCAAGCTTTGCAATATGATTTTTTTCATTTATCTATCAAGAACAGTTTCAATATTATTTCTAAAATAGTCCTGATCTTCATGAAAGCCTGGTTAAGGATTCTTCAGATTTTATACAATCGTCTGACGGATTTCACGGGAATTTAACATCTCAGCACGGGGTCTTTATATCCAGTTGTAAACTCAACCACTATGAGAGACGAGTCAGCACGGTATGCAGACATTACGAAACTATTTGGGACAAATGGACAATAACTTTGGATTTCACACAGTCCCTTTCATCAAATTTCGAGTGTCTAGCTGCCCGTCTACTTTTGAAGCACGTATAGGGCAGGCGTTTCCATACATACATACGCATTCGCGTTACAGAGAAAATGGCGCAGGTCCCGGGCTACCTCGTCCTGCAAATAGGTTAAAGTACCTATATTAAACCGGTACGTGAGTCGTGAGCAGGGCATACTCGACGAGGTACCTACTAGAGCGCTACGTCGTGAGGCGAATACCGGCATAGGGGGTAAGGACGGGGTGAGAAAGAGTAAGATAGAGCCAGAGATAGTGGGAGG
Organism: Synergus gifuensis; assembly: GCA_904066015.1. Lineage (NCBI taxonomy): Eukaryota > Metazoa > Arthropoda > Insecta > Hymenoptera > Cynipidae > Synergus > Synergus gifuensis. The sequence continues at coordinate 444,191 of CAJFCO010000170.1, forward strand.
AGGAGGAGGAGGAGGAGGAGGAGGAGGAGGAGGAGTTACGTTATCACGACTCAAGGAATTACAAGGCATGCGAGACCGACATTGTCCCAAGACTCATTTCGTCCAAACTCGAAGGGTGGAACGCGTCGCTTGTCGTAAAGACATATACGAGAGTTACCGCCTCTCTGTTTCTGGAATATGTAAACACGTTTCCTACTTTTCCCTGTCTGTCTGCTACTGCAGACTGGGAAATCCTTCACTTATCTCATGTTTTGTCTGTTAGCTTTTCTCTGCTCAAGTTCCTTCTGTTTTAGTTATTTCTGCATTTATTTACAATGTGGCTGCGAAATGGGAGGTTCAGAATTTCTCCATTTTAAGCCGAGGCAAAAAAATGCTGGAATGTAAAAAATAGAGGAATGCAAGAAATGTTTGTAATGCTTGGCTCAGTCAATGAATGGTTTAAGAAATGATATATCCAACTTTGAAAATATAGTAGGTGCTTTGTTTGTGTTATGATGGTCCATTCGCAATGAGGTCGACAAATCTAAACTCCATTTCTTAATCGAAATACGTGTTATGTCATTGGTACGTGCATATTCTCATTGCATATGCCGAATTGAAGTTATATATGGATACTAGTAATCGCATTTGAGAATTCATGAACGTTAGTTGAACTCAAGGGAGTTGTGATACGTGCAGGTTGAACATAATTTCAGTTTACAAGACATTGTCTTGCTCGTGTTGGACACTCTGTTTTATGGGTATTTGTTGTCGAGCAGTGAGATATCGACTTTCAAATCTTCTTCGACTAGGAATAAATATTTAGAATCTAGGCGTATATACGTTGGATTGGAATCAGTGGTATACTTATTAGAAAAATTCTTACTAATTTAGATAGAGTGGGTAGAGTACTTTGAAGAAGGCATTTTCACCAGTGAAGTATAAAGGTAATTGTTAGAACTTAGATGTCCTTTAAAGTAAAATTCTTAACTTTCTCGTTATGCCATTCAGAGAGAAAATCGACTTTCGAACACGTTAGAAAGATAAAAAAAAGTATACCTCCTATCATATATTGTGCCGTTATCTTCAATCTGGATACGTTTCAATTTTCTTTTGCTGAGTTTTAAGAGCAATATCGGTTTTTTTAAAGGCGTATGTGCACGACCTTAGTAGCTCAAGCAGGTGTAGAAGACGTAAAGGGATAAAGATGTTAGTGCAAGTGCAGTTATATACATTGTGGCGAGAGAGTGTGCAAGCTGGTCCAGTTAGGTGCTACTTTACGGGCAGTAACTGACGTCGTAAACATGGCGAGCACACGCGAACTCTCGCCAACTAAACCCAGGCCTCCCTAGCGATCGAAAAGTGCGATCCTTTCATCTCCTCGGACCGTTTCCCGATCTCGTTTTGTTTTAATACGCCACGTACTGGGAGCGGTTGGCTGTGTAATCGGTAGGTAGTAGGCAAACGTCACCTTTCTACCTACACGTACCATGTTATTACATTTTTTTTATCCTCGAAGCCATCATCCACTTTATTCGTAGTTTTAATGACGTACGAAAATCGAGAGAAGTAGAACAAGAGTGCACATTGTGTGTATCTGGGATTTAGGTCACTATATGACATAGGATAATCTCCGTAATATCGTTTTCCTGAAAGTTCGGGATCTTGAAAAGTATCTTAGAGTCTTAAGTGCTTCTTTGTGCAGATTTTGAATTCGAGGAAGTATAATTGTTACCCGAATTTTTAATTACATTTGGTAAGGACAGTCAAGCTCTGTGATTTTTGTACCCTTTTTCTATTGTTAAAATTTTTGATTTTTCAATATCATCTCTGAATTGTGTAGCTGAAACTAAAAAAAGAGAAGGTAATATTATTGTGTTCCGAGCGGATTAAGATCAGGGTATCAGGATTTGATGGGAGCGCATCAACTGAAACATGCCAGGCAGTAACGTGCAAGTGAAATCGATACTGGTAATAATAATTGTATTCGTCGCACGCTAAGCTTCCTGCAGTCGCTTCGAAGGATATACGTCCTCTCTGTGCCGCTTTAGAATTATCTCTAGAGTATCTAGTGCCGCATAAATCAGGACCCGTGGATTACGAAGCTAAGGCTGCGGAAGTAATGGGATTATCGTTACGCGCTCGCCGTTTGAAACTAGGAAACGTCCCATCGTCCATCGCTCGGTCGGTCATCCGTCCACTTGTGCACTTTGCAAAGCAAAGCACTTCTGTAATTATTGTATGATTCAGAACTCCCCAGATTTTACATGAATTCCAATTTATGTTCTTTGATCGATTACGGTTTCCGAATACTTGAAGTTTAAAATTATGAAATTTCAATAATCGGAAAGTTATAGAGTTACTCTAGAATAACATAAAATCAGGAGAAATTTGAACCCAGCAGGGAACTTGTTTTCCTCAAAGCCCATAAACACCTTTTGAAACAGGAACTGAGTCGAGAAAAATATTCTTGATCCCAAGTCTTGTTGATGATAATCGTCTCTAGGAAGTTCGTGAGACGCCCAATTCTATCCTTTTTCCCTTGCGTCTATATCATAAATCAACGACAAGATAAGGGCGACGATTGTTTCGAATGGGAATGGGGACCGTTCGGGAAAGTGCGAGTTCGTGCAGTGCGCGTGAAATATATAAGACAGAAACCGGCCCCGAGCGAATCTCTTGACCCAACCCAAGAAAACTCTCTCAATAAGGTAGTGTGGGGATAAAATGAGAGGGAGCAAGTGTGGCGCGAGAAAAGAAGAGCAAGAGCATGCCAGATAGAATGAAGAAGGGTGCGAGGTCGAAAGTACCGGAGATCGAGCGGAAACCGGCTCTCTGTCTGCTGCTGGTAGATTCTTGCAAAGGACGCAGTGCACGTCACCGACAGCCGAGCTACCGGAGGTGCTCCGGGCAGTTTACGGTTCCTGAGCTGGCTATAACTCGGCGCAGACAATTCATAAAGCAACCAAGGGGTGGTTTCGGGGACGAAGAAGGTGAAAAAGAGAGAAAAGAGATGATATTCTCGGTCGGGAAAACTCGACCGTGGAACCGAGAGGGCACAACAGAAACCGCTGCCGGCTCCACCGCCAAAGTGCTCTCTAAATTATTCTCTGAAGCATCATGCGCTCAGGAGAGATAGTCAGCTGAAGCTAGTAACTAAGAACCATTTTTGTCTCACTTGCAGCACCAAAATGGATTTAAAATTTGATCAAAGGTTGTCTTGAGAGTAATGAATGCAAAAACTGCTCTAATTGACGTTTGCAATTCTAAACTTTGCAAATCTGCTTTAGTTAATCAGATCAAAGTAAGTGGGAGGGGAATTACGTTTTTACCTTTAGTGATAAATAGAAGATGTCGATTTTCGAGTTGACTATAAATTTAGCGCAAAAGTGGTTTCTTGCCTTGAAACTAACTCCTATAAAAGAAACTAGGCCGTATTGCAACGTGTATCGAATTTTTAGCTTAGAGGAAGCTGAGATACTCGTAAGATTCCCTTGAGAGGATGTGCTTCATTGAGCTTGTAATCGGAAAATTTATAGAAAACCAATAACATTGTTTCTATCTCGAAAATTCATTTTTTTATTTATTTAATGTTTAACTTAATGCCAGAGGAGTCCCTGGAGGAGATTAGATACTAGAGGGCAGATTCTTAAAACTGACATGGAAGGTACTTTTTAAGAGAAATCTGGTAAAGTTTGCTTAGAATGTGCTGGCATGATGATTTTGGTGCAAGTAAAACTTTTAGCTTGATTTGAAAACGAAATATATCGACATCTAGGCTGCGGATCTGTAGAACTCAAAGTCATGTCACGATGTCTTATTTTTTGCGAGCAAGGATAAGCCAGGCGTCGGTTAATGCGCGCGCGAGGATTTTCAGAGAGCGGCGCTATTTCTCGGCTAGTTAAGGAGTAGGGTCGAGCTTACTTCTATCGAGTCTAGACGCCATCGCGAAGTCGGAGTCTATGTGGTGGTATTCTTTCCCGTGGGAAGCGAAAGCTTAGTAACGTGAGCGACTACCCTGCGCAAGTGGTAAGAGAGGAAGCGACGAAGAAGAAGCCAGATTAAAGTATTTGCAACTGCAAGCTGAACTGTTAACAACTCGACGTGCTCCAACTTCTTTGCGGACTTTGCACGAGCCTTTTGTTCAGCCTAAGGTCTTGAGTCTTGAGGTCAACGGCTGATTCTCAAAACTCGATTAAAGCTTTTTCATCACCTACAGAAATGTCGAGGATTACCATTGTCTCTAGTTTTCAACACTCTATTCTCTAATAGAGTTCTAATTTCCATTTTAGATATATATTTTTTTTAAATTGTGAGGTAGAATTTGGAGATAGAACTTTGAGTATTGAACACGGAACGAAATAACTATTCAGGAATTTCGTTTCTATTTCACGATACATTGACCGCCAAAGTTACAGGCTTATGTCATTAACAAGATCTGAAGCTTTGAATTTAATTTCAATTATCCGAGTAGTTCTACTCGAAAACCTTCCTCAATCTCAATTCAAACTGATTTTAACTCACACAAAGGCTGGCTGATTACTTATTTAAGTAAATACCTCTTGCATCTCCAACTGCGAGTATCACAATTCACTTAATTATGCTAAAATCATTAACTCCCCCCGAATTATGCATTGCTCACTGAGAAAAATAGATTGTAAGATTTAGGACAGCGATCTATAGATATTAAACCGTACAATCTGGATGTTAAACCGTATAATCTAGATTATGAGTTTTATAATCCAGGATATTAGAAATTAGCATCAATTAGCATCTAGATTATACGGTTTAACATCCAGATTGTACGGTTTAATATATCTAGATCGCTATCCCATAGTTAACCTTCCAAGATCATAAACCGTACAATCCATTTTTCTCAGTGCTGTAATGCTTAGAATTAAATCTGATGACAATTATGTTTATATCCTTTCTAATTTTGGAAGAATTCAACCTTGAATGTACAATTCCAATGGTCCATCTGCCAGAGCTAACAATAGTTCCAATATATTGGTTATCAGGTTTCTAATTATACAAACATTATCGATTAACCTATTATTGTGGAGTTCAGAGTAAGAGCTCTTTTCATACAATTTTCCAGTGTAAATTATAGAACGTTGGCTAAAGTGTCCCAATTCAAATTTATCAAATATCTCTTGTGAGCGTTTCGATACAAACTAAAATTGATGCGTCTGGTTTTGTCATCTGACATCACATCATACCACCGTCGCGTCGATTTGGTGATATTGGAAGGAAGGAAGGGTAGGGAATGGAAGGGAATGGATGTACAGGTGAATGACGCCTGCACGTGGCGAAGTTCCTTGATGAATGACTGTGCACGTCGCTTTGTGCGATTGATGGCAACTCTTATCGCGCAGAGGATCATCGGTGACAGGATGAGATCATATGTTTGTCACACCAAAACCTTGCGAAGCCTATTAAATAGGGTAAAATCGAAGAAATGTTCTGCGCGAGTAACCATGCGCTAGTATAGTTCATAAGTAGGCAGTTTGATTGATGATATCACACATTGTTCGTGACACTGCAATGCCACGAAGAAGCTACAGAGATACTTGAACCCTGTTTTTATTTTCATCTACTCAATTTAAATATTTTTTTTAAAACTGATGTTTATAGGAAAACTGATCCAGAGTTGTTTCATTTTTCCAGTCTATATTTATCTTCTCTTTAATAATCGAAGCACTTGCTGCGTTAAATCAACCAATATGTTTCGTTTGTATCGGCTGCACTCCAGAGAGGAAATTCCGCTTTCATTCGAGTTTCTTGCTTTATTGATAAAAGCGGCTTGAACGCATCGCACATTGGTTTCATTACTCACTCGCACCTGCGACGACCGATGGTGTAACTTGATTAAATTTCAATGCGCGTCTCCGTACGACCGTCGTCGAATCGCATTTCAGCGTAGTGAGCGGACCAATTCATGAAAAAATCAGGTTATCGATTCGTGCATAATTTTAAATATCCACTAGCGGTTGGTCACCGCCTGTTTAATCGGCTTCCGACCGATTCGCAAAGTACACAATGAATTGCATTACTCTACCGGTGCTGTAATCCTTGCAACGGTAATTTATATTAATTATCGTGGTCTGGGTCCATTCTTGTTCAACATAAATTACCGAGCTAATGATGAATGTCAGGCATAAACGTAGCATTATGCACGCGCATACGAGTGTAATGCATGTACTCAACTGACCAGCGATGGTATTGGGTTAGCTGGGTACACATGACCTAGGCATACGCGGAACGCCATTCCTATCTACATTTACATCCATACCAGAGAAATGTATAGACCCGAGATTTAACGTATTTTCTCTATAACATTCATCAAATCCATATGACATGTTTTCCACGACAAAGTTATATTCTCTACATTACACTGTTAAAAATTTGTGTTGGAAACTTCCAATTAATGTTGGATATTGGTATACATAGTGCAATTTTGCTTATATTGTTAAAAAAAAATGTTTAAATGGACAAACATTTTTAACAGTGTATAATTTACTTTGACTTTATAGTCTATATCAACTTCAGAAATGTTTAATCATATTTATGCAATTTCAAACTGGTGTTTATTGTGATAACTAAAATAGTTGACCAGATATTATATATGCGGGGATTCGTTATCAGTTAACGAAATCACTGCTAACACTGGGGTGGTTTGCTCCAGTTTTCGACCAGTTATGTTTATGATAAATGGGGCTGGTGAATATCGTTGAGAGTAATATTATTCGGTATAGTATCACTGTATATAACTGTGCATCAGAATTCATCTCTATTTTTGCATTAATTACTGAAACGGTATAAATCACCTTTACCAGTTTTTGCAACATCTGCTTTATACGGAAAATGGAAAGTGTTTTATAATCCTTACATCAGTAATTAATGTACTATGTATTTCTAGTAAACCTATCATAGAGAATAGAATAGAAATCGTCTGTGAATCAGTATTAAACGAAGCTCGATCTTTCGATTTTCTTTGTTTGTTTCGTTATGTTTTTTCTCGAGGCGGAAATGATCTTCGATTCCCATCAAAATAGTTTTATTATTCGTCAAAGAAGATAGAATTTACCTGAGTGGATATAGAAGCGCATTATATTGTAGAAGTTCTCTCTCTCATTTTCTTGCAGACATTTTTGCTACCAGCTGTTTCAAGGCGTACTTCTCTAGTCGAGTTTCTCTTTTAGTTCAGTTCAAAGTTGAAACTGCAAACGAGAGATGCTTGGTATCTTCAACAAGGCTCTTTCGTTTTCTCTCATTTTGCATTATCTCTCCAGATACGCTGAGCAGAAAGTAATATAGCTATAACGATATAGGCTTGGAATATCTCTTAGGTAGAGAAATCTTACTGAAAATTTGAAAATACCGAAAAAACTATAAACGAAAGAATACATTAATTATTAAAAAGATTCTTTGACAATATTTGTCGACAGTGATTAGTGACTAGAATTCTTTAATTAATTAATTAATTAATTACGGCTAACAAGGGTTTAGAGAAGAGAAACTTAACAGAATATTTCGAGGTTGAATGTTGTGTATTTTACGTTCTGGGTAGGCATCTTAAAGCTCTCATTAGCTAACTTGTCACTTACAGTTAGCAGACGGACGAATAGAAGAGGTCGTTTCTCAAGGCAAAATTAACTATGTCAATATTTGCGGTGCAATCAGCCCGCTTCAAATTTCTGCTCTCTTGTACATGTCTACCCTGAATGAACCGCTTTATACATTAATCGACTTCTCTGATCGGTATCGCGTCGTTTTACTTGGAACCAGTTTTTTTTTTTTAAAAAAGCTATCTGTTTATTTGAATTGAATAAATCTAAATTCAATCGAAAGTACCTTAAATGTGTTGAATGTGAAAAATATTTTTATCGAGAATGAAAAAAAACTGTGAACATTTCTCTGCTAGGAAATTCTTTTTTAATCACATCTACTCATGAGACATTTAACACTATTTGCAAATGTGCATTTATTGCCGGTTTTAATTATATGAGTGCATACAAATAATACTCACCATCAAATAAGAGATTGGAAGTTTTAATTTAAAATCGTGTAATTAATTTCAGTTGGAATTCGTTTGGATGAAGTCTGTTTACAGATTTTTGTATTTTTTGTCCTTTATGAGAATGTGCAGTGTACCGCGACAGTTATGTCACTTTCAGATGACGTATGAGCTGCATGCTCAGGGAATTCTCAGTTTTACAGATTTGAGATACGTGTACTGTAAATATTTTGTAACTTTTTATTTTCAAAATAAAATACCGCGCACACAGTATTTCAAAACTGTATTTCGTTTTGAAATAGTACAAAGATATATATGTTTTTCTTGATCAATTCTCTCTAAGCAAGAATTTCTGATGATATGAGAAAAAATATATTCATCTTAAATTTATTGTTCATTCCTTTTCCTTGTTAGAGAGAATGTTGCGAGAGATGTAAGAAAACATTTTAAAGAGAAAAATCCTTTTTGTTCACAGGACTCCGAAGGAGACACTCCGTTGCACGATGCAATCTCGAAGAAACGAGATGACATGTTGGCTCTGTTGTTGGACCATGCAGCAGACATCACCCTCACAAACAACAATGGCTTCAACGCTCTCCACCATGCTGCACTACGTGGAAACCCAAGGTGAGTGGAACATTTTCGATGTGACAGGCTTGCTTTTGTCCGGAAGAGTTTAGAGGCTTGAATATCTCGATTGTTGGTGCAGCGTTGGTTAAAATCCCTAGCGAAGTGTTCTAGATAAAAGGCATCTTCAATTTCTCTTACCTTGATTTAACATACTTGAAATTATCAATCTTCAGCAAAAATAATTTTTCCACGCGTCAATTATACCTGAATTGAATGAATCAATCAAAATTGAATTGAATGCCACTGAATCCTTCCGATCGTGCAACTTATCGAATTCGTGGATAAATTTAAACACTTAAACTTTAACACCAGGGTGATCAAGCCTAAGTACTGTTGGAAACTGAAAAGCTAAGACCTTAGTTTGTACGTAACTATAAAAAAGTTTCTATTACAAACTTAAACCAGACTTTAGTCGATTGAACGTGACAGCATTTGGGAATCTTTCAGTACTAAAACGTAAACTCGAAAGTCAAGTTTGCTGGGATTAACTTTTTGATTAGTTTTCCACGTACTGCAGGGAAATTGATTTTTGTGAATGCGACAAAAAGTTTGCTGTGTATTTGCAAAAGGAGAATATATAATTCGAAACATTAAAATTTCTCCAGAAAAGATATTTAAGGATTATCTAATTAGCTTATCTCAAAAAGAGGCAGCAAATTTTTTCCTACTTGTTATTTTAACTTTCTGTGCTCTAGTGATTTAAAATCTGGTTGAACAAATCATTAGAATTCTTCTTTGATTACTGGTGGAATATTTCAATAGAACTTTATAGTCTCGCAACCTTTGTTGCTTTATAAGATGAAAAAATAAATTTCAAAGTAAGTTAAAGTCGATAGAAATCTGGAGAGAAAATCGACGTCTTTCACGAGAACGAGACCATGTTATGGGAACCTTGACTCAGACTAACGAACGATTCACACGTCCTGAGTTTTTCCGATTCACTCGTATCTGATAAGAGCTTCATCGTGAGTGAGACTCTATATCCGATTGTGATCGTTTCGACATTCATTTATGATAACGATCTTACGTCAGGGTCGTGAGTTACTAGTCATTTGGATCCGCTATTCTACCTACGAACTGAGCACTCTGTTTAAAGAAGTAATTTACATTTGGTATAAAGATTTTGCTAGGAATGAATATAAGAAATTTCTGTACGTTTATACTTGGCTTTAAGAATATATTTCAACCAGAGGAAAATTCTGAAAGGACGCAAATTTGATAACATTCTTTACAAAACTTGTCACTTGAAAAATATGAATTTTGATAGTGTGATAATTTTTTTTCCCTATTTTGATACGCGTTGTGCCATGGATTGCTTCTTTTGAAAGCATTTCGTTTCCAAAAGCGGAAGTCGTTCTCCCTTTTAACCTCTGAACTCTAACGTGCCAGAGTTAAGAACGTCGTTGCCACTGCAGGAGTCCCGGACCGTTCCACAGAGTGCTCCAGCGGATGTCCGGAGACGTAATTTCCTGTCTGCCCTCTCGCAGAAACCGCTCACCGCTTTGTAGGTTACATTTCGATTCTCCGGGGCTTCGATAAAGCTTCACCTAGTTTTCTATGCTCCTGCGCTTTAACCGAAACTCAACTTCTAGAGACTCACCCATGGGTAACATTAAAATCCTGCAATGTCGACATGACCTTGAAGCCACCTTGGGTCATTAGAGAATTCTTTTGAAGCTTCCAACTCGAGATTAAAAGGGATCAAGGTAGAAACCTAGAAACCCCTCTTTATAAGTTTCCGATTTCCTGATACTTAAATTTTTTAGCAGGAGGTTTTTGTGGATTCTTCAGCTGGATTAGGATTCTAGGTTCTTTTTCTGGACAGCAGAATTGTCCGATTTTATCCAATAATTTCTTGGCCGAATAGCCGACGTAATGTGGTTGAACTTATCGACATGGCGTATTTTCGTTCCTGCGAAAATGCGGTTTGGTTCCTTGCACCCACACCCTCAACGTTGGAGCGCAATTTATGGCTACTCCTAGTCGAGCTGGTCGAGCGTTGCGCTTAACCGCATTCTCTGAACGTGATTTAGCGCAATGTACTTTCTACCAAACGAAATGGCAAGCCTGGGCGGTTCACTAATCGAATTATTGGATGATGTAAGATTGATCAATTTTATAAGTAGAAAATAGTCATAACGTAGGGTTTTTTTAAATTAGCTACGGGTAGAAACGGATTAAAAAGAAATAAGATAAACGAGGATTGTATCGTGTATTTTAATATGGCTCTATGATATTAGAACAATATATTAGAATCATATCTTGTTCTTGCAAACATGATTGGTTTTTGAATGATTTGAAGTTTTGAAAAGAATAACAAATTAAGTCTCATAAAATTCCATGAAATCGATTAAAAATCCACAAAAATTTTCAAAATCATAAATCTTTTGCAATCCAAGTTAAAATTCATGAAAATCTATAAAAATTCCTAGAAACCTCTTGAAATTCCTTAACATTTAAAATCCCGTCAAATTCCATGAAATCCTTCAAAATTCTATAAAATCTTTTAAAAATATTAGATATCTGATAAAAATCCATAAAAATTCCACAATATTTTTTAAAAATCGACAAATTTCTTGAAAGTCCTTTAAAAATCTACAGCAGTTGAAATTCTTTTAAATTCTACTAAATCTTTTTAAAATCGTGAAAATCTTTTGAAATTTCCATAAAATTCCCACACAAACTGTAAAATCTCTTAAAATTACCAGAAAATTCTTGAAATTTTATGGTATCATTTAAAATCCTTTTATATCTTTAAAATGCGTTACGAGTATCTAATCAAATACCATGAAAACCTTGTAATTTTCACAAAATCTTTTAAAGATCAGAAAAATTTCTTGAAATTACTTAAAATTATTAAAATTCCATAATATCTCTCGCAATCTCGAAAATATTCGTAAACATTTTAGTTTCAAATCTGATTGGCTGTAGAATGACTTGAAGTTGTAAGAGGTAAAAGAAAATAATCGTGCGCGTATTGGTTTGCTAGTACGGATAAAAAAATAAATTGTTGTGAGCTTTGAAGCTTAATTCAAATTTTTGAATATAATTTTGGTGGTTGTTCAGAGTTCTATTGTTAATGGAAAATCCTTTCTCGTTCTACATCCTTTGAGGATTCTAAACAAGTCCATGTAAGGGCCAGCTTTCCGATCTTCATGTGTGGATCTCGAAACATAGTCTATATGTATGTGGATGCGAATGAAACGGCATAGGAAAGGGGGTCGAAAACGAGTCAAGAGCTGGAGCTTTGATGTTGCTTTGTGTGCTCTGATTGTCACACCGCAACACACCGAGGTGCATACAAGGCTAACTCTGCTCAATCAAGTTTTGTTTTGTCAGGACTCTAGTCTCGCGTGGTTGTGTGGTTGTATGTTCTTCGTTCGAGAGTTTGTTTCGACTCCCTCGGGTCACGTTGTACTGCTTCTCCTCTCTCCTCACCTTCTGTAATTAACATGTTGTAGCGATCTGAGTATCTAGCTGGCTCTAATAAAATAAGAAGTGGAGTATTTAAAGCTATTTAAAGCTGCTTTTTGGATACGTGTCTCAGTATTTCGATGTAAATGTTCAGAATTTTATCAGATCTGAAATATTCCTATAAAATGATTTTTCGAGGTATAGGGTTTGTACGTCTACTATTCCTGGTAACAAGATCAGTAGAAATCCTGTTAAGTCGAAGATCGAATGAATTTATGTGAAAGAAAAATCTCGACCCTGCATAGTGGATCAATTTCTCATCCCTTATATCAAAGTTTGCCCTTTTCCTTCTACTCTTCTCTATTTTTTACCTTGAAAATTCAACCCCTTGGAATTCTCCACCTTTCGGAGCGAGGCCGCCAAACATTATTCACTTCGTGAAATAATGTTCCGATCGACAGCCGTAAACTTGGAAATAGTCGTTGGATTCGTCAGTAATTATTATCTCTACCTTTACCCGAGACGAACTTCATTTCTTTGGTGGTAGATAAACGCTGAAATAGCTCCTTCGGTGAAAGCCATTCAATTTAGTTTACCTAGAATCCAATTACTTCTAATAGTTTGTTAATTTTATTGGACACCATTAAATAATTATTGCGAGACAAAAACTCCACTAACCTAACAGGAAGGAATTAAACTGTAAGGAACTGGAGGTAATTTGTTTTATCAAGTATAATTATTTATGAAATAGCATCAAGCAATTTATTATTTAAATAATTATTACGACAGTTTTATGCAGAAATGGGAAACTTATTGCCTATTTTAATGCGCAATTAAATTTAACCTCTCACCCTGCATATAAATTGAAGAGGAAATAATTCCGAAAGATATGAAATTTGCATAATTATAACTCGGTGCGATGCTCTATGATTTTAAATAATTTTTCAAATAAATTTAATTTTAAAATGAAGAATAAATTTTTCATATGGAATAATGGAAAATTTAATAAATGAAAAAATTAATAAATGAAAAAGTAATTTTTCGTGTGCCAAATTTTCAGTAAATCAAGTCGCTTTTACATTCCTGGGATATTTCAGCATGAAGATAATTAATACGCTGTTATTGAATTTTGGAATTTATTAGGTTGTTAGCATGAGAGTGAGGTAGATATTTAATCATCTTTATTCCGTAGAATCCTTAAATGAAAATTGATCTAACACTGTATGAAATTCCAGGATAAAAGCGCTATTCCTGTCATAAATATGAGCGGTACCTTTAAAGATGAAAAGGGTGGGGTATATATGAGAAGGGCTTGGCTGTGCTAGGTATGAAGGTGGGGTTTGACGTTAGTTCCGAGCGATTTGCCTCTCATGCGATTTAACACAAGGGCTATTATAACTCGATATAGATATAATGGTACTTCCATTTTGCTTCAACGTTCGCACACTAGCTCTATAACGTGGTACTGTCGTATTATTATGTGGTGCGAATCCGCGCATAGTTCGGGACCATTATAGTTGAGGCTTTGGAGGTTACTCTGGAATGAGTTTAAATCGAATCTTGGAATATCGAGCTGGCATTTTGACTCTCTCTTCGATCATTTCATATCAGGCTTCGCAGTCTTTCCCCATCTACTTTTTTTAAATTCTTCTTTTTATCCCGTTTTCAAGTTACTTCCTCCTTTTAGGAGCAATAGAATGTTATGCGCCTTTGTCAATCATTTATATGCTTATCAAAAAGCTTTTGAGTGATTTCAAGCGTTTTAATATTTTTTCTGCAGGATTTCAATAGATGAGAATTAATACAAAGGAGAGTAAAAGAATCTCCTTTTTTTGTAGTAGAAGTATTTAAATGTCTTGATTCAGCTTCCAACGAGAACAAGAGTATCAATAAATAGTCTTCTTTTTCTGCAAAAGACGCTCGTTACGAAGAATATTGTCGAGCTTCAGTGCCTCGTACCATTCCAGAACCTTTTAAGACTGCGCGAGCACTGAGCTGGAGAAGCAAACAGTCAGGTTCACACGGTGTAAATATCTCTCTTTTACAGGGACATGCTGGTACTATCTTATTAGCCAGTTCACTCCCATTCGCACGCTAGTTTCTTCCTCTATCGAATTATCTAGACTGAGCTTTCTTGATTTGAATTACAGAAAGAAAGAAAAGTCGCGGTCCAGTTGAAAAAATTTTCGTACTTTACATTTACATCCCATATTTATAAAAATTATCGTATTAGATTATTTTTACAATAGTTAATATTTTTTATAATATAGTTACTTGCTATAATTCTAGAGTTATGATTATTTCCTGTGAATCAGGATAGAGACATGTTTCTAGTGGATGAGAAGGATTGTAAAGTAGGAAGAGGCAGTAAGAGAGAAAAAGGGATGAGGAAAAGACGAATCGAGAAATCTGCATTTGCGAGGTGAGGTAGGAAGGGAGGGCTTAATGGGAATAACTTGCGTTCGTCGAACCGCGGAAGAGCTTTGTCAGCTTGGATCGTGCTTCAAGCTTTCATTGAACGTTTTGCCTCGACTAATACAACACGTATGGTATAGAGATCACTTTTCTACCTCTCTGCTATTTTCTTCTTACGAATTCCATTGTGAAGATTCCCAGACGGTTTCTTCACTGCAACAAGTTCAAAACAGACCTCTTACGCGGTCACCAAGACACCAAGAGCCATGAAACCCTGTCTGAATTTCTATTCCACCACCATAACTTTCATTCAACTTTTTTACTATGATCTAAGGATAACATAAACATTTCGAATTTATCTTGCTGTTCAAACTTGAAGGACTGAGTTCAAAAGCGGACTAAAAAAATGGTGGAAGCAAAAATAGATTAAGAAGACAAGAATGGGTTAAGAAGGGGTGAAAGCGGGTTGAACAGCCCCTAACTTGTAAAGTTTGAAAAATCCAATCGTATATTTTTCACCCTAAATTTGAGAATACTTTTATCTGTAAGGAATCTCTCTCTGACCTGGTTTGTCGAAATGAAAAGTGTGGTACAGTTGAGGGAGACATGGAGAAAAATTTGTAGGAGTCATAGAAAATCATAATTCTTAGGAGAAGGCGTGGGCCTGATTTTTGGTGAGATGAGTGGGGGTGACGCGCGAGTCAGCGTTTATCAAATCTTCCAAGGGTTTCTCTGAAGGACGTAGAGTTTCCGACTCGCTGGACCGCTAAGCTGGAACCCAACCCTTCGCTTCTTTAACCCCTATGTGCTTGCGCTCTCCGCCGCCACCTCCTCTCTCACCCCTTTTCTTTTCCCTGCACGTTCTTCTCCGCCTCTTCGTCGTTTTCTCGGAAATTGGATAGTTGCTTCCAATTCCGCACAGGACCACGAAAAGGAGCCAGAGTACGGTGCCTTTGTTTCTTATACTTTGTCTTACGTGTAGCCTCGAAACTTTGGTATCAGCGGTCGAGTTTTCTTGACTTTTTCTTTCCAACTACATTTCATTCGTTGATGCTTTTTTCACAAAGTCCAAGATGTCCGCATCCTCAGGATCGACTCTGGTTTGAGGAAGCATCCTGGAATTTAATACCTTTAGCTTGTTCGAGATTCTTGTAAAATAATTTCTCAAAACTGATGGTATCAAAGGAAATTTTTAATTTAACTCTATGTTTCTCAAGAGAAGGGATAACTCTACTCGTCTAGAATTAATTAAATAGTAGGAACCTACAATCTGATAGTTAAAATAAAAGATTATCATTGAAGTCAGATTGGATTATGCATTGGAATGGTTCCAGCTTGTTTGTGAATAATGTATTTCAATCGTAATCTAAACCCAGCAGTTCTAGAAAAATTATATTTACCTAGAATACTGTTCTGAAAAATAGGATGTGGAAATTGTAATTTTAGTAATGCAAGTCATTAGACGCATTTCGCTTGTGAAATTTAGAAATTGGAAACATTTTATTCGACAAAAGTCGGCTTAAAATTTTTTAGAATACTGTAAGTTTGAGATTCGAAAGAAATTTTCTTTTAGCCTGAGGTAAAGTAAAATCGACTTTCCAGCTCCTTCGTACCTATGCCGAGAACTGGGGATTCTTTTTTTCAACTTCTACGGAGTATGAATTTATAGAACTTTTTCAACTTTTAAGCTTCGCTGAACAAAAAGGAATTTTCTAAAGCCTTTTGAATATCGAGGGATAGAAACAAATTTTGCTACATCAGTCATTTGGAATCGGCTTTGTCTGGAAATTGGGGCTTCAGTTTCTTTCTATTTGGCAGTTAAAACTTTTAAAACGTTTCCATTTTTACAAGATTAGACATTTTTTACTGACTGGATTTTTCTTTGAGTAAATTTGTTTTGCATACTTGAATAAGTCGAAGATGTAAGATAACTTACGTTTTTTGCCACAGCTGCTACA
This sequence comes from Synergus gifuensis, assembly GCA_904066015.1. NCBI lineage: Eukaryota > Metazoa > Arthropoda > Insecta > Hymenoptera > Cynipidae > Synergus > Synergus gifuensis. Next base: position 460,604 of record CAJFCO010000170.1, read on the forward strand.
CGCTTTTATATTTACCCTTTCCGTGTCTGGTTTGATATATATATACATTCTAGAGCTGAGGTTATCGCCAGAAAGTTTTCAGGGTATACGAATTTCTCTGCTTTTCGCGTTTCAACCAACACCCACATCATATACCTTTACATTTTCCTAGCAGCTCGCTCATTCTTGGGTGTCTGGGATTCAAGGGTAGTAACGTTCCTCTAGGATAAGTGATTTTATTTAAAATTCCACGAGTGTACCTCTAATTAGTTTAACTCCTCTCTGAGAATTTATTAAGAAGGAAGAAGGCAGAATGAGACATATCTCTTTGCACTCGGTGCCCCCATCTCTTCTGCGCCGAGCTACGTGCTCGGAGATTTACTTCACCACTCGCTCGAGTTTCTACTGGAATTGTTTGAGAGATTTTTAAAGTTTAGGAAGTTCCCCGACTTTCACGTGTTCCTAGCTCTTCCTCTTTTCCCTCTTTCGGCCTCTTTACTCTCCTTCGTTCGTCTCGTTTCTTTTCCGGACTTGTTTATAGATAGTCAACCAGAAAACTTCGACCGAGATGGACGCTGTTCTCCACTCAAGGAAAGAAAACGTTTACCTACATTGGATCGCGTTTGCTTTCAAATATAAAGTATAGCTCCTCAGTTTTGCAATATCTTCAAATGCAATTTCAGGAACAGTAATCACGTTTTTATTAACCGATTACTTCATTTTTAAAACCAAGAATAAAAAGCTGATATAACCAGTATAAGAGGGTTTATACATAATGAACAGCGAAATTGAAGACGATATTCATCCCTTTGTTCTTGGATTGTGAATAAGACAGATAAAATAGTAGCACAAACTTCTCCACTTCATAGTATTGGAGAAATGAAGGCCTCTACTACTTTTGAATCAAACTCTCGTAAAAGTAGAACAGAATTTACATTTTTGTTATACAATTGAGGAGTCGGTAAGAAAGCAATTAAACAGAACGGTGAGGCTTCTTTGAAGATGCGATTCCTCATAAAATAATCTTTCTCTTTCAAAGGAAATTCACGTAGAATTCTTCCTCTAACTCTCTTACTCTATAATTTCTTTAATTCGTTTGTCGGGAAGTATGAATATAAATTATTTATGTAATTATTGAGTACACATTTCATGGGACTGTTTGTAAAGTTATAAAATGCAGTCCATTTTAAAAGAGAGAAGAATTCTTAAACTATACTGACATTTTCTGACTTGTGATATTCTATAATTTACGTTTAATGTCGACATTTTTACGACATCAGAAAACTCCTGCGCTCAACCTTCACCATGTGTAGTAAAATGGTTATGTTTGTGGTCTGACTAGTTTGACAACTTGTTGGGGATAGTGTACAACATTGCTTGCTATTTTGTTGCCATTTACAATGCCTGTAACTGTTGACTTTAAGCACAAGTACATACTTAAATTTTGCACCTCATAATGCGAAGTTTCAATATGGCTTCACATTTTGTTATATTGTGTACTAAAGTAAAAGGTACTATGCGATTGAGGAAAGTGGAGTTTATGACTTTATTCGTTAACACAAAAAATATAATCTTCGGATTGCTTGATTTTTTTTAAAACATTTTTTTATGTTTTCCAGTTGAATAGAGGTAGATGTAGAGGTATTTATAATTTCTGCGTAAATTTGTTTACTATATTTTAAGGTTTATTATAGATATAGATAATTGAGAGATGTGATCTCAGCATAAGTTTTTAGGATGCGCATAAATTATAAGTTCACGCAGTTCGTTAATGCACATGCATTGCTTTATACCGCAAGCTTGCTTTAGCTTTGTTAAACTGGTTTTGTTATGATAAGGAAATCGAATGCAGATTCGAATGTTATTTAACGAAGCGGTTATTGGTAAATGCCTATTAGGCAAAAACGTGCAAAATGAATGATATAGCATCCACCCGGGGGCTGATTTGACCTGGGTTATTCGTTTGACGCCTGGAAATGCGGTAAATAAAAGCATTCCTCGTATCAAGGTTGTTATGCAAATTTATCATTCGATGGACCCGATAGACTGTGATAAATGATAGAGCCCCAGGGATACAAGAATTCGAAAATTGCATATCATCGAAAATTTCCGGCCTCACTTCTGATTGATCAGCGGACTAAACATAAAAGTGGAAAGTGTAATGTGATATGATGTGATCATTTTAGTGTCACTTTTCCTTGTAAACGGGAATTAGATTTTACAAATTTCACTAGATTTTCTTAATGCCTCAAGCGCCTGTAGAGCATCGAAGCTCCTTAATTCGAGAAAACTTAATGGAAATAACAAGCCGAACGACAAAGCAAGGTAACAGCAATCTCGATGAAGGCCGTCGAGAGCTGCAAATGAAAGTCGAGAGAAGAGGGTTACGATAAAAGAATATCCGATAAAAGACGATTCTTTTGAGCATTAGCGACTGATTGCGAAATTTCAGCAGTGAAGTGATATTTTCATGAGATTACCTCTATTGCGAATCATCTGCAGTCTCTTGGAATAAAGTGTTCTTGTTTCTGCGATTCTTTAAAGGAATATCCTGGCCATTATTTAGAAAGCAATCATGAATACAAGAATCTATTCGATAGTGGATGTTGAAGGTTGATCTATGCATCTTAAGAAAACATCATGTTGATTCAACACTTCCGTCCTCCTAACAAGATTTCTGTTTTCTTCAGTACACTCGTGACGCATTCATCCCCTGGCGTCTTATTCGAAATTGTAGACACTCGGAATTGAATCTCGCGAGAAGTGCGACTTGACTTATGTTTCTACTTTGCACATAACTCTTCCTGATCTTTCGAAATGGGATACAATGTGTACGCGCTACCACAAGTAAAATATATCGTTGACGAAACATGAGTCGAGTAGCACTGGTGAGCCAATACAGGCGTAGTAAAACTAAGGCAACCCTCAAACGGACAACTCGACGCGTTTTCTCCAAAAGGCGTTATTTCATCCCCTCACTTTAACAGAAACTGAAATTTGTCCAACGTAGCGAAAGCCGTGGATTACGGATGGAAGGAGCTCTCTCGCATTCGCGACCCGACCCTCCGAAAAAGGGTAACAAAGTGTTAAAGTTTTAATCCAAGCAGGAGGGAACCAGGCAGAGACCGAGAGCGGTATACGTCTCTAAAAGAGGTTGGGGAGTGAAAAAGCTGGAGAATAGGAAGAAGGGTAAAACCACCCTCCAAAGAGAGAGCGAGATGTAGAATCGAGCGGAAGAGAGAACTAGAAGGCGAAAGAGGTGAAAAGAATAAAAGGTAGAAAATGGACTGATGAAGGAGAGAAAAGAGGTGGCTTGCTGGAAGAAAGGGGTTGGGTCAGCCGCGTGGGCAACAGAGTGTGCAAAAAGTAAGTCTTTGTAATCGCAGTTTTTATACTTTTTTTCGGGAGCTTCGAGAGAAATAGGTGGGGTGGACCACCCAAGCCTGGAGATCTACGCGAGCAAGCTTCGGGTTACGCAAAGGTAAACTAACGGGTAGGTCGAGCGCAAGTGTGTGCTCCAACAGGGATTTGCAGAATTTATCACTTGAGTACCCTGTTAAGGATTAACAGAAGTTATCTTGTCTTGGGAGACGTTGCTCTAGTTTAGCCACGTAATCGTTTTCGAAAAAAGGAATCACCAGTGTTACCGTACTTGGTTAATTGATTACAATTCACGTTGAGTGAGAGTTACGAAATCGCTCAATTAACTTTTTATTAAACACTGACTTTATTTTTATATTTATATATTGTATATCTTTAGAACGCTTTGAAATTCCTTAAAATCCCTTTAAATCTCTTAAAATCACAGTCAAAGGGTTAAAGTAATTCGAAATCTCTTAAAATCCCTGCCAACAACGGATAAATTGTTGCTAGTAGTTATATATATTTTGAAAGAGAGTGGACAAGGGAAGAAAAAACTGTGAATGTAAGAGCTTGTGTTGAAAGGGGTGAAGGGTAGTTTATCATCTATGTTATTGTCTTGGTTTAATTTTGTAACTAGACTCGCGTGCCAAAGGGCTCCCAAACAGCCGGAGGTATTCTGTTATTACATCGAGAAGCCAACGAGTCGAGCATGCAGAGCCAAGTCAGGTCAAGGCACGTGTATGCTTCAGGCTAGATTAACGTGCATTAATGTACGTCGCATGCCCATGAATCCTGCATACGTTCAGCGGATCGTTGCGTGTGCACTGTGCATACATATGTAGAGGTGGTGATGACAGTAGTTTCGGTATGATTATAACAGCTAGCACTTTGCGGGACTGTAATAATACTGGGTGTCCTCTATATGATGCGTGTGCACTGTGCACTTTGTGCTCCCCCATGTGCATGCATATGAGAACACAATTGCATGAGCACATTGCACATCCTTGTGCATTCAGTCATCGTTAGTTTGAGAGGGCAACCTAACTGCAAGGCAAGTTTCTGATTGACGTGAGCATTGTTTTCACATAAGTGAGCTTTAAGAAAAGAGAATTTCTATCAATTCTATAATACCATTAATTTCTTAAATTTTCTTTTAGCAATATTCAAGATTCAATCTTTTCTGCATTTACTAACTTTTTTTCGTTTGTTTCAGGTGAGTTCATAATCTTGATAAATCAGCTTGAATCTCTTGATGAGGTAATGTGAGTTCTCTATTTATCTACTCTTAATCTTACAATTAGATTCAGAAAATGAATATGAAAATTAAACGCATAAGGGATTTGCTTTATATTAAGGCAGTCGAGAGTCGCGGTCGCGAAGTCATTCGTTCTTTTTAGGCATGAGTGTGTTCGCAAAAAGCATTCTGGTGCTTCGCGTTGTTCGGCGGATTCACGTCGCACTTATGCTCAGATCCGAACAACTGTTCCTTAAACTTTGCAAGAAAGCTAGGAAGAAAAATGAGAAAGAGAAGACGGGCTTCCGGGAGAGTAGTTTTCTGCTTCAAAACAGAAAACCCGCACGCGCACAAGCTTTGTTGTCTCCGATGTTTTGCAACGTCATCCTGTTATTCCCCCAGGAACTTTTAGAAAGCAGGCTACCAACTATCTGTCACTGAAAAACTATCTGCACTTTGAAATTGAGTTGACGCGAGTGCAATGTTTCAGTTTTATATATGCTATTTTCGTTACATCCTATCCTCAAACGCAGGATTAAATTTTATCTGAAAACACCCTCTTCACAAGTTCAGTTTGAAACTCATTTCATAGAAACTGAATTGGAATTATTATTCTCGTATATTCAAGGGACTAAATTCAATTTAAAAAATTTCAATTCAATAGTATTTAAACGGTCTTCTTTAAAACTCATTTGTCTTAAGCTATTTTATGAAACTCCCCCCTCATTTAAGAGTTTTTTAAAAGCTTTTCATGTTTGGAAAATAAATAGGCTGAATTCAGGGTGATACATCACTGTGAGTGATAGCTTTTACTTAAACTCTACACACTTTTCACCATTAACGGGTTTACGCTCTATCAGGATTGTTGAATAATCTGAAATCTCTTCAGTGTCAGAGCTTTAATTTGAAAATAACATACTAGAGTGATTTTAGTTTCAATTTATTTCGCAGAAAGACGCAATTGGTTGTAATTCCACTGGAACGTATTATGCAGAATATATTGTAGTTGTTTTATGCACGTAATACCCAGTCAACCTATAACATGTTTATGGAGGCTACTTCAAGTACTGGTCTCATTTCTCCTTTTCTGAAGCTCCAGTGCTCCATGCATGCAAAGCCGCATTTCGCTGTATATCCAATATCTCCTATCTTCTATCTACTCTACTTGCATACTGGATTTAGAAGAGGTAGGCAGTTGGATATACTTCAGATTGGAGTTGGCCGTTATCTTTTACAAGGACGTGCCAGGTTCTTTTCATTAGTTACTCCGTCGTCTGAACTCTAGCCTTTTTCACTCAGCTCGTTCTCTTTTTTGCTACAGTTCTCGTTATGCTTTTTTCCCTTTTACCTGTACAATTTCTTTCGCATATTTTTCTCAGTTTCTTAATTATTCTCTACTTCAAAGTGCAAGCATTATTGAAATACTCCCACGTTGTATTATCGCAGTAATTCGATTTTAATATTTCTTTATTTACAGAAATAAAGAGATTTCTATACTTAATGTAGTTAGTTTCTCTTATCATTATTTTTGGATAATGTTCCAAGATGAAATATATGATAACTTGAGGTGTCAAGTGCAGATCAGAACTTTCTTCGTTCATGCCGTAGAAGTCTGAAGTGCACATTAGAGTAAGAAATAGAATACAGTAATTCTGAAGCAAGTTCCTCGTTCAAAGTTTGATACTTAGGGACATCAACATTTCCGCACCTCGTGTTCGAGTTTTGTTGAGACTTGGACGTACTTGTGGGATTTAGATAAGCGGGAATCACGAAAGTAGAATAGTCTTATGAGGATTTGAAACGTCTTCACGGCCCGCGTGTTCACGTTGGCGATAGGTTGGTTGTTTGGGTACAGCTGTTGTGCAGAATACCACAGAGTCCTGGTAAAATGGCAGCCGAAACGGCAGAGGTAGGCGGTTGCTGTGGTCGACGGCATTACGGGTTTAGGGGATTTTAGGCGGGTGGAAAGGAGGAGGCGGTGGCGCGGGATTTTGGGTCGGGGTCGTACCAAGCTTGCACCGTTCTCGGCGATTAATTCATTGCCGCTTACCGCATCCCACCGCAAACCGCCTTGTGCCCTTGCTGCTATCAGAACCCTTCGTGGCTCTCAAACCCCTCACGACTTTAGCAAGGTATACCTTGCTCGCGAAAATGCGTCTTCATCCTTATCGATCGGCCAGATCACTGACCACTTACTGTTCATAATCTCATTATTGCTCCTCAAGTTTACTGGACCAATCTGGAATGATAGCAGCAAAGTTTCTCTGACTCTACTTAATAGAAAATTTGTTGTCACTAAGTTTATCAACAGTAATTGCTTTTTTTTCCAAGCATTGAATTTAAACTTATAAATTGACTAGCAGAAATTTATCCGGAGTTGCCTCGAAGTTTGAAACTTTTAGGGTTTTTTCAAGATATTTCAGGAGATTTTAAATTGCTTTGAAGAATTTTAATGAATTTGAAGAGATTTTAATTGTTTTTAAAGAATCCAGAATTGTTGTTGTTGCAAACTTGATTGACTTTTGAATAACTTGAAGTTGAACGAAGAAAAGCAAACTAATGACGCAAAAAAATTTCAAGAAAACCTACTAAATCCCTTAAAATTCGTTAGGATTTCTTAAATCTCTAAAAAACCTCTTGAAATCCCTTAAAAATCTACAAAAACCATTAAAATTTAAAATCATAAATATCTTGAAACCCAAGTTGAAGTTCACAAAAATCTCTAGAAATTCCTAAAATCCTCTTGGAATTTCTTAACATTTAAAATCTCTTAAAATCCTTAGAAACCTGATCAAATTCCATGGAATCCTTAAAAATTCTATAAACTTTTTAAAAATTAGAAAAATCTCTTAAAATTTTACGACAACCTTCGAAATCCTTTTAAATTCTACAAAATCTTTTTAAAATCATCTATATATAGAAATTCTTTTGAAATCCCTCAATAAAATTACTTGGAAAACTTTAAAATCCTTTACCATAAACCTCATAAAATATTTTAAAACTCATAAAACTCTTTTGAAACCTTTTAAAATTTCCAGAAACTTCTTGAAATTCTTTGAATTCTACGCGATAAAATTTAAAGTCCCTTTATATTCTTAAAACTTTATTAAAATTATTAGAAATCTCATTAAATTCTACAAAATATTATAAAAATCATAAAAAGTCTTTAGAATTCTCTTAAAATTCCTCGAAATTTCACGAATTATCTTAAACTCCCTTAAAATTCTACGAAATGTTTTTAAAAGTTTAAACATCTTTTGAATTACGTAAAAATCACTTAAAAATCATCAAAATTCCTGAAAACCTCTTGATATTTCCTCTCTAAGAAAAAGTAATTTAACGAAATGTCCCTAAAATCTCGCATACATTATTGTTTCAAACCTGCTCTTTCTATAGTTTAAAACTTGAAACCAAATCTGCGATATAGATATATAATCTAAAAAATTCTTGCCTCTAATATTTTCTCTGGAAAAAACTTTTTCCTCATCTTCCATTTGTCGAAGCAATGAATTATCTCTAGAAACTCTTCATCATAAAGTACACTATGAATTTGGGTCGTATTGGCGAATGATTCGTGGCTCTCGGTGCCACCCTCTTACTATAACATGGCTGGAATCTCGGCGAATCCTCGATTTAGCCATAAGTGGTCGGTCGCTGGATGCCATGTAGCGCCGGAAAATCGAGAGAGGCCATAAATCGCAGCTCATAGAAATCACGAGGTAGCCTTGGGAAATTCGAGACGCGTCGCAATCGCGCTTCTGAGTCTGGGAGCTATTATGGCGGAAACATTTCACCGTGCGGAAATTATCGGAAATTCCCCACTTTTCACTCGGATGAGACTCGATTGATAAGGTCGTCGTAATTTTTGGTCTCGTCCTATATACTGATGCGATGTGCCGTTGTTGGTCGTTAGAGGCATTTTTCTTCCACAATCAGTCCGGGGCAACACGCGCTTAAGTATCTTGATGGTTTCAATCTGTAGAGTTTCTCTCATTATCGAATTGCACAATCGGATAGTTCCAATTGTATTGTATGTATTCGAAAAATTCTCAAATCTAATTTGAGTTTGAGTAACCCTACATACGACTTAAAAATGTTGCTTCATTGTTGTTTTTATGTTTGAAAATGTAAACTGAAAAATAAGAGGGAAAATACCAGCTCGGAAAAGACTATACATTTAAGAAAATATTGCCTGGAGGAAGTTTGAACTGCCAGTAGAGCAGTTCAGAGAAAACCGAAACCTTTCCTACCATCAGTAAATCTACATTCTTTCACCCTCTTATTGTTCGAATCCAAGGAAAACTTTTACTATTGTGGAAAGTCGCAAAAACTTACTGTTATTTCTGTCCTATCACATCTCCAATCTAACCATCGATCTACGTTTCACTCGCTTCAGACACAAACGCGAGCGTTAGAAGCTTGGTTGAGGGGAAGAGCGTCGTAAATTTTTCACTCTTTTGCCAGTGTAGCGCCGATAAAAAATGATATGAAACCGCGTTCGTGAAGGACTGAGAGCTTTTGCGGCTTGACCGGCTTTAGACTTGACATCGTTGACTCGATAGCGTTTATGGAACACGCCTGTTACAGCTTTAACAGGATTGGACAACGGTTTGATTAATCGTTTAATAACATATTGCGCCATGGCTCTTCACTCTTTTGTAAAAAAAAAAAATTGAATGCTGAGTACATTCCTCGTTGTCATAACTACCTTTCACTATAAGAGGCCTCTCGAGCCATTTGTTAGATATAAATAGATGGAGACAAAGAATAAGTTTCATTTCGCAATCATTCTCCTGGAAACGAAAATATTTTCAAAGTAAAAAGTGATTATTTCGGGAAGATTAATGTGAAAAAGTGGAAAACTGAATGGTGTGTTGATTGCAAGATGAAAAAAAATGTTTTCCTCTGCCCAAAATGGTCTAAAGTGTACTTGATAATTAAAAAATATTGTGATAAACAGAGTGTCAAAAATTGGACACAATGGAAAAATGATAGATGGAAGAGAATATCTGCCCGTTCATTTTTTTCTTTTACGCTCGGAAAAGAAGATAAGAGTGTCATTTGTTGTCAGTATGTATCTACTTGGCCTTTGGTACATCAACGTCCAGCAGTGACGTCGTATTTTTGTGGTCGTGATTCTCACGCTTGTCTCAATCTTTTCTCGTTCTGTTTTCGTATCTCGAGCTCAAAACGTTACATCATTTTGTCGAGATAAGAAGGAAAGAATGAAAATGAGATTCGATTACGTATTCGACCCTCGATGTGGACATTTTTTTTGAAGCATCAGCAAAACTTCATTTTCAAATTACTCAACGTCGCCATAGCTTCTTTCCACACAAAGTAATAGTAGACTTTATATTCTCTTGATTTTTTTATACCTAGAGCCAACAAACCAAGAAAATTACAATCTTATCTGAAAATGTAAAACACTGAGAAGATTTATAGTTGCATTTAGATGCAAATCGTGCGACTACATGTAATTAATTCTTGTTTGTAATTAATTCACTAAAGCCAAGAATGGACTGAGTGACCATCCTTGCCAATATATTCAAAGAATTTAATACGCAAACGATCTACATTTTTCAAGTGGTCTTTCATTCTGAGAAGAACGTTTGAGAAAAATTGGTTTCAAGCAGCTGGTGAACTACCATCTCTTCACCTTCACCCTCTCCCCTTTTATCAACTCATCGAGCGACCATAGCGTCTTGCAAGGGTAAAAGTAATTTTTCTCGACAGCCTCGACGGTCTGTTCAATTTAAAGAGGTACATAAATGTTCAAAAGATGAAATGCAGACAATTTTCCTTGCGAAAGATCGAGGCAGAAGGGTGATGAAAGTAATCACTCTCTTAATACATCTTGAAAAGCACTTCATACTTACCATTTGATTATCGATTTCATTGGTCTAGTCTTGTAAACTACGATGATAGATTGCAAAAGATTTCTCGATTTTACTTGTCCTTATATTTGTAAACGTACAATTTCTTGAAATTTAATTGGATTTAGTGGATTTTTTTTCAAAAACAGAAAAAGAATTCATAGAACCGAGAGGAACGACTTAAACCATCGGGAGATTAGACTGTAGCAAGGAGTTTGGCAGTTTTGAATTGAAATCTGCGAGTCCCTCTCATGTGATAGTATCAAACCAATAGAACCAATTTGTCACTGTGGAATCGTAGTGATTGCTGTAGAGCTGCCAAATGCTTACTCCGCGTGAAATCAGAGCAAACCAAGCTAAAGTCGATCTCGAATTAAGCCAAATGAAATTAAGCCGCAGGCTCGTCTGAAGCTGGCTAAACGGCAAACTTATCTAATTCAACTTCCGCTAAAAACTTTCTGAGGCGTTTCCCACTCTTGGTAGGTTCGTGAGGCTCGAAACGGTCATGCCGTTTTCCTCCGAATTTCATCAAAAGAAGTGTTCTTTCAGAATAGGAGCACCAAAGCTATTCTAGCAATTGAGAAATTATACCGAGTTTGCCAGTGGCGTTTCTTTTCGTTTTATTTTTATTCCGTTCATCTCCCTTCCAGTGGGAGTAGAAATTTAGTTCCGAGTCCTCCCCACTTACTAAAACTTTTCAAAAGAGTTTCTTTCATTTTGAAAATTGGTTTGTTGCCAGCGGAGAAATCAAGTCATTGTTCATATTGTAAAAAATTCAAAAAGTCCCATTCTTTAATCTGACAAAGTGGAATTCTTCCCACTCTGAATTTGAAAAAATAAGTCGCTGCATCATTTCTTTTCGTCATGAACATTAGATTTGTCGCGATTTCTTCATTCGCGCCCTCTTTCTCGCCAGCATTCTGCAGAATAAATTGACTTTGTCAAGTAGCCCCATCCCCATAATCCTCCTCCTCTTCTTGAAAGAGAAACCCCGGCTTCAATCTCTATCACATTCGCAACATTCTCGCTCTATTGGTGCGACCCTGGCTGGCCGAAAAGTAACCTGGCGATGATTTAGAATTCCCCGATGAGGGTGGAAACTTTGTGCAACTCGTCATTTTTTATTGACGTGCTTCAATAAATCAGCCAGCCCTTGCGACCTCGCCAAAATTCATTCTTTGGTGCTACTTCGGTCTATTCTATTGGGAAAATGGAACGGATGCAGCAAACTACTGAACTTGAATATAAATAAAAAGCAGAATTTTAAAAAATATAGGAAAGAGAAACATTTCAATACATTTCTCTATTCATAAATAGAAATAGAGATGTTAATATCTGAGTACATATCTGATGATGCTCTGTTTACAATACAGACTCCTTATTCTCTATTTCCAGAATCTTTATAGAGGAAATTTATTCTATTTCACCTAATTAAGCCTTCTTTTTTCATGATAGAATTCGTTTTTTAGTTATAAAAATTTATCTCCTCGTGAACCAAGAACATGAGGTAAAAACTCTAAGGGAAATTCATTGCGCGGAAGAAATTTAGCTCGCTAACGAATCGCAACACAGTAGATATCGCCAAGACGTCGGCTTAATTTTCCCAATCCCTCGGGTAATTTGTTCCGGATAGCAAGGACATTAAGTAGACGTAGGTTCCGGGCTAGCTGTCTTTTTCCCTACCCCTTGCCCTCTTTTCCACATTTTCCTCCCCGTAGGTGGTTTCCGGTATGGGGGCATCTACGGACTACACAGAATGGCCAAGGGCAATTTTACGGAGGCCGAGCAGCTCAGCCCACCATGACCTCGTCCCTCATTCTCGATGATCTCCTTCCCTATCACCACCTCAAACTACTTTTTCTTCCTTTATACTTACAGAGATATATCCATAAGGTTTCAAATTCTTTTTCTTTTTTAATTTTACTAGGAAATCAAACACGCGCGCTGATTATTTTGTTTTTCTTCTTACAACTTCAAGTCATGTCAAAACCAATGAGATTTGAAATTATAATATATGTGAGATTTTCGAGATATTTTTAAAGACGAATTTCCAGGGGTTTTTAAGAATTTTAAGGAAATTTTAGGATTCTTTTAATATTTCTAGGAATTTTAAAGGATTTCAAGACATTTCTAAGATTTTCGTGAAATTCTAAGGGATTTCAAAAGGAGTTTTAATGTCCTAAAATTTCGAGAAATTTTCAGATATTTTAAAAGGTTTCCAAGAATTGCGAGGGATTTTGTGGAATTTTAAGAGATTTCTAATAATTTTAACTAATTTCAAGAGATTTTTCTTATCTTTAAAAGCGTCAATTTCTTAAAATTCTTGATCCTAGATTCTTGATCCCTAAGATCCTACAAAATCACGTAAAATCCCTTAATATTCTATAAAATTCAAATATATTTCATAAAATTTTTTTAAATTCTCTAACATTACTTAGAATCCCATGAAATGTCGTTAAAACCCTTAAAATTCTTGAAAACATGTCTTTTGTTGTCATGTCACGAGCAGCCCTGAAATTTCTAATGCAAGATTTAAAGGTGCTTGTAGAAACATAATGCGTTGCTATATAACAACAGTTGTGGAAGTAATGGTTAGTAATTCTTACAACTTTGGAGTGTAATAAGTATGCATGTCCTACATATTCACTTAAATTATTCAAGTGCTACAACATAATGTCTAACGTGTTTGAAATTGGTTATGTACGCACGACCTAAAGGTTTCAACATAAGGTGCAAGAATAATAATTACTTAACGGGTCTTAATGTCGCGTCGCAACGGATGGCAGAGGGGCTTAGTTCCATTTGAAATTTATGGCATCGCAGCTTTCACAATACATATTCTGTGAGCTTGTGCACGCTCGCTTTACTATGCATCGTGCAACGCTTCCTAGACAGTGCTCTTTGAGTTACAGATTTTATTCGACTAGTTTCATGGGAAAGCGACACTTTCAAATGAAAGTAAATAAAATATGAAGAAAAAAGTTTTTGCTTCGGTGGCGAATTTTGCATCACATGAATTCAATGAAATATTTAGAAATTGTGTTTAATAATTCAGTTTTATTTGGCCCACGACAAATTGGAACATTTTTTACTGTGTGAGCTAGAAGGAAATCTTTTTTTCGCTTCAGGTAATGCAAGGATTAAAAAAAATCCTTATTCCTTAAAATGATATATTTGTGAAACCATCCAGCATCTAAATTATGCCAATGAACACAGAGTATTTTATTTTTGAAATAAACTAAAGTTGCTCTCTGGATGTCGTTTCGTTTTAGTGCGCAATTACTGCAGCACTAACAATAAAATATTTCCGCGGCTTTTCATTAAATAATTCCTGGGAGCTCACATTTTAATCGCTGCTTTAGGGGGTGTGTCATTAAAATTTATAGGAGGAATTAAACAAACGGGCTTTGCTATTCGCGATGGTTATTCGATATCGTAAATAACAAACGGTATAAATTTTTCTCAGTGCATTATTCGACCTATCGTTGTACCTGCAATCCTGCGTACAAGTTGAACCGCAGCAAAGGATAAATGGTCTCTTCTATTATAAGTGAGGTCGTACGGGACAGAGACTTTGCTAACGCGTTTAACTAAGCGACTAAGCGAATGTAAATGTATGCAGATTGCCCGTCGACAAAAATCTCGCGTTTTCGAGTAGTCTAGTTGCTCTTGTAGAATCCTCCTGATCGTAACAGTCTGAGCTCGAGTCTTGATTCCGACATGGCCAGCTGAGTGCACCCTAGGGATGGCTTAGGCCACTAATGGCACCTGTTCCGAGTTCCTCTCTATCTTTTTTTCACACAGACGAACGATGACTTAGTAAACTGCTTGAATTACTCTCCTCTCGTACCTATTCGTCTATCCTTTACCTTTTTTCGCATCCGCTTGCCACAAATTGTCCTCCCCAAGGAGGACAATTTTCTTTATCTTGATTGAGGGGGATGATGTAAAAGTGAAGGTAAGTTTTTTTTTTTTGTGTTTCTAAGTCTCTTTTTTCTCCTAACATCAATTAAACTCGCTCTCCTTGCGAAAATGGAAAATATTTGAGAAGATTTTATCTTAAAAGAAAGAACGTGTCTCAGTTGGAAGAAATTTCTTGCAATTTTGTTGATAATTTTTCGATCAGCCCCCATTTTGAATTGACTTCATCTTAAGGAAAAGTAATCCAATGCAAGCAATTTGCATCGAATAGTTTCCGACTCTCTTGTATCCTCCTCTTTTCTTCATATAAAAAGAATGTCCCGCCAAAGGCAAGAAGACCCTTGAACGATCGTTTGGTCGATCTTATAGCGATGCCCTAGAGCTAGAGGTTACTCTCGAAGTCAGCGGAGAACCAGTCTGAGTAAAAATGCTCTTTTGCTCCACGAGGAAAGAAAAATAGAACGAAGAAAAAAAGAGAGCAAGACGGAAAGTCGAACCAAAAAACTCTTGAATTCATGGACCGAGAGAAGTGCAATTATCTCCCTGTGTAGTGAGCGTCGAGAATCGCGGGATTCGGTAACTTTCATATTTATGTATATTCATTATCTTTATATTTACCATAGTGCAACCGGACTGCATGAATTTAAAGGGCAAGAGTGGCTGGTTAAAATTTTAATCAAGACTTCTACGTAGAGCCATGGCTTGCAGCCGCCTTACTGAATACAAGCGGCTATCATATCGCCCCGACAAACTGGGGAAATCCGACCAACCCCAAGCGAAGCTTCTTTCTCTTTTCGTTGTAGGTATTCACCGTTTCTGCATCGCTTGGCTCGTTTCTTTTCCTCGTAAAATGTATATTGGAAATTTTATGACGAGACCGCCAGCGACGATTAACCTCTCGAGGAGTATCAGTTTTGAAGTTTAGCGGAAAATTGGCAATCGCTGTATTTACTCGATATATCGATACTGACACCCTCGCAGGCTTCAACCAGTCTTTTTCTATTCTTGAAGCTTTTGCACGATGAAATGACATTTTTTTAATTCGGTGGAAGGTTTAAAGCCCTGTCGCAGAAAAATATAGTTAGTAGAAGACAATTATTTGGTCATTATGGAAAATTCATTTCAACCAGTCAATATTCCTACTAATTATTAAATCACTAATGCACTAATTACAAAATCTGCGGGGTCTCTTATGTAATTACGAAAAAAATCTCTGCGGTCGACTTCCTTGGGTTTTATTATTTTAAATGTGCAGCTTTCAGCCTTTCATTTACCCAAGCGACCACGAGGAAGGACAGAAGAACTCGAAATTACAGTACATTTGTAATGCTCTTGTAATGTTTTACCGTTTTAAATCTACAATCACGCGATTTTTTGCCAAGCGTTGCGAAATAATTATTGTTCATGTGGTAAAACTATTCACTGTTACTCTGTCACTTTTTTGTTCGCACGACTACCCTTTTCGTTGTAAAGCGTTGCGAGAATAATTAAAATTCTAGCTGTGACTTTTAACTTGATTTGACAGACGGTTCTTTTGCTTTCCTGATTTTACTCGAGAGTTTCACGTACTCACGGTTATTACAATTAAAAGAAATGCTTCAAAAAAGTAAGCGTAAAACTGCGTTGAATATATTTGGAATATCTATAGTTTATCTAACTAGATTTTTTTAGAATGTTTCTCTTACTCTATAGATTTTAACACAGACATAAATGTTCTTTACATACATCTTGTTCTGGACATAAATGGTCCAGTTTTTAGCTAGAGAAAGTTCGCACGCACAGGGGTTGGGTTTAATAACCAAAGGCTCGTGTCTTGTGAAAAAAAAAAAAAAAAAAAAAACATACGAAATGGAACGGATGGGTATATCGCTGTATATGTGGAGCTACCTGGGGAGGAATTGGCTCACTAGGAACGGACAACGCCGCCGTGCACAAAACCCGTACGATGTAAATGTATGTAGATTGGCGGCTCTTTTTGCCGTACAGTGTGTGCAGACTAGCACCCCCTCGTCGTTTCGGGTCGTCGAGTTGCCGCACCACGTCACGGCGCGTCGTATAATCAGCCCCTCTCGTAATTACACCCCACCGCGCTACGTCGCCTGCCTCTGATCCGAGCCTGATTTATGCCCGACCCACCAATCTGACCAACCAAACTGTCCAACGACAACGTCATCCAAATGCACAGTCAGGCTATGGATGCTGTGCTATCGGAGAATCAGAGTTGACTAATTTTTTATTCACATTTAAAATCATTGAGTGAATCATTTTTCGTGTAGAAAATACTACATTTTCCCGAAAGGAAATGGTTGAGACGCTGCTCAGGCCACAATTAACTAGATTAAACGCTGTGTCGCTGATTAGACTGACTTAGAACCTTTTAAGTCCCATAAAATCTTTTGAAAGGTACCCCTATATTTTATTAAGCACCCCTTGAAATTGAAACCTGATCAAAGTCGTGAAAACCTCTTAAAATTTCCAAAAACTTTAAAATAGGTTGTCTTAAAGTTTCATATAATTGTATTTAATTATCATATATTTCATATATATTTAGTGAGTAGGTGCAGAACTTTTTTTTAAAGGTGCTTGTGTTAGACACTGAAACTAGAATACTTTAGGTTGATGTGATTGTAACTGCCTGCTGGCGCTTTACGTCCGACTATCTTGAAAGCAACAGTTCTTGAGTTCACGATGTATCAAATACGAATTTTCACAAATTACCTGACACACAAGGAATTTCACTGGCGCGAAACTCTAGCTGTTACCGCTGTCGCAATAAAACGTGAAATTTTGAAATGAAAAATTCTACGACCCTACCTTATCGTCACGTACTTGCGCTCGTGACATAGAACTCTACCTAAATATGTAGTCGTATCTGTGCTCTCACTTATACAAACATACAATGAGTACACTCAGGTTGTAGTTCGTAGTTTCCCACTTGTTTTACGGCATTCGATTCTGGAACTATACGAGGTGAAACATTCGCTCGCTTCGTTTCGTTTCGTTGTACTAATATACCTAGTAAAAGTTTTTCAACGATCTCCGTCATAAAGTTTAAAGCCGTTATTCTTCTTGGCATAAAATAAACGAACACATATGAAAGTCAGACCCTCAAAAAGGCTTTTGGGAGTCTGAAGAAGGGATGATTTGCGATATCAATACTGACAGAATCGCGTTCGCTTTCATTAAATTTTATTAAGCACCTCTCTTCCATAAAGCATCTCAGGAAACTTTAGTTATAAATCTCGTGAAATCAATCAATGTCTCAATTAATATAAAATTGGATACCTTTGCAAATTGCTTCGAAATGAATCTTTCTTTTATCGTGAAAAATGTTGTGTCATCAAATTTAGAATGAATGAGAAAGGTACTTTCTTAAACTAACTTTTTTATGAAACAGAATCTCCACACTAACAATGTTTTAAATCACTTCCTATATTTTCAGAAACGAGAAATATTAATTCGATAAGTACAGCAAATTCGAAGGATTAAATAAGAATGATGTTAGGTGGAAACAATTTACTTCTCATTTTTCAGAAATTGATGCTTAAGGTTAAATCTGATAGAGGTAGTATCTTATCTGTCGGATCCCTATACGGAACTGTGCTTGATCGTACTATTTCCTTCTTCCGAAGCTATCTGCCGCCACCGCCCACCGCCACCGATGTGCTGTGGCGCGACAGCTCACGAAGCTCGCCAACTTTCCACTTAAAGCTTTTTAGCGAGTTGCAATTTTTAGTATTTGCCACGCTTCGGGTATATTCCTAATATATAAACCATTCTGCCACAGTAGAAAAAGTCACCCTTTCCCAGAAACCACATATTTTACATACATCACCGATTAATGCTTCAAGTATTTTAAAATATACTATTCCGAGAATTTAAAGATGTGAATAATTCAACGTTTATGATTGGTCCTATTGCAAATAATACTATACAATATACTGTACACATGCACACAATTATAATTTTGAAAATGAATCATCATCAAGCTCTCTGATGCTGTTAGCGACAGCGATTCGTATTCACGATCGATCCTAATTGAGTCTATTCCTGGAAATTGCCAGT
Organism: Synergus gifuensis; assembly: GCA_904066015.1. Classification (NCBI taxonomy): domain Eukaryota; kingdom Metazoa; phylum Arthropoda; class Insecta; order Hymenoptera; family Cynipidae; genus Synergus; species Synergus gifuensis. Next base: position 479,042 of record CAJFCO010000170.1, read on the forward strand.
AAATTCATGCCTATCTAGTAACCAGCAATTTCCGATTGCAGTTAATTAACCGGATAAAGCTCCGTTGGTGTTAGTAGTGGGGTTGGCGTTTACGCTTGTACTTTTCATTGCTTAGTGTCTCCATTACTGACGACGCAGCACACCTTAGACTTCGTCTATCTTGTATTCACCTTCCTCATCCTTCAAAATTGTATGTACCATACAGTGTATGCACATCATAACCCGATCGGTTATCATAATGTCTCATGTTAACCTAATATATACAAACAAGCATTGACTGAAGCACCGTTTCACGTAGCGTCTGTATACCTACTTAACGATGCATCTAAACAAGCGACAAGCTATAGGTGTTGCTTCTTCGGCAACTTGATAATGTTGCTTTTCATGACATCCAAAGGCAAACTCAAATACCTTGAACCTGTTGAGGACCCTTGAAAGTCAGCGTGAGTGCAAATTCTAGTTCACGCTTTGAATTTAAACTATTGAGATAAGTAGCGTCTTATTTAGTTGATCAATAGTTCTCAAAGTCAAAGGTATAAACGATAAAAATATAGTCTTATTGCTAACAAATTTAATTTAATTTATTATGTTTTTCTATTTTAAAAAATTCAGTTTGCTTTTCATTTCCCTCTGTAAAGCAATTTGTTGATTTTTATTTTCCAGTTACACTTCCACGCCATTGAATTCCGGCAATAATACAATTACTTTTTCAGTTGAATTTTAATTTTGTTTTGTAAAGTTCAGCTTGAAATTGCATTTTTATTGCAGCATGTCGATTTAATTAGATGAGATGCTCGACAGCACATTACACCTGCGTTCTAAAAATCGTAAAAAATTTCGAGATTTGACCGCCTAGCGTTGGTTAACGCTTACCGCAATTTATTCGCTTAATATCGTCGCTTTTGCATTTACCAGCAATACCTTTATTTAACTGTATCTCTCGGTATAAGCGGAAATATGTGGGCGGTGAAGCTAGCCCCATGTGCGTTCATTCGAGTGCGGAAAATAACGTTCGCACCGAGGCGTTAATGAGATTTAAAAATAATGGTGATTACCAACATTTCTCACCGAACCTAGTACACGTACTCACAACACTTTCGGAAGCTCAAATCCCACCCCCACCCTCAGGGTCCTATGTGTATATGTAATAGTGCAAAATTGGTATTATTCGTTTTTAATTATTACACGAAATTTCCAAACCTGGCCCAGACTGGCGATGAAACACACAGCCCGACCGGAAAAACGGTATAGTTTTTGATAATTCGACAAGTGAGTTTATTTGAAAATATCCTGTTATTATCTTCTCACTTATATCATATTTTACAAATGAGCATACTCACAGACAATTTATAAGAATCCCTTTCATCTGCGTAAGCATTACGAAACGAAATCATAAGGAAAAACAATTTGCAAAAAGGAAACTCGTTAGACTTTCATTAAAATCCTCACTCCTTATTCAAGGCGTCTTACGTCCTATTCTACACGCATTTCTTTCATAACAAGAAATTGCTATTCACCGCGAACAAATATCATGGGTCTGTAAGCCTGCTATATAATCCTACCATGACTTGCTAAGTTTACATACAATAGTGGTTTCTCGTGAAGAAAGAAATTCACTGATGCTCGGCTTCTCTGCCATAAGTGGAAGATATGCTTAAAGGGAATGTTGGCTTAAAGTTCTTAGGTCATCATAGTGATTTTGAAGCAAGACCCTCTATCTTTTCAAGAAAAGATAACTTACACCAGTCATATATTTCTCTTCTTGGAATTGAATTACCTTGAATTTACATATTTTAAACATCTTTGAAAACTCATCATTTTTGCATTATATACACTTCCCCCTGTGTATCTATGTGGAAAAAATTTCCTGGCGTTTTACTGGTTCTATCTAGTCCGCCTTGATGAGTCTATACTGGCGTGGGACAGCCTAACTAATCAGCGGCTAGCATAAGAGCTTTTATGAATTTTATTTTAGATATAAAAAAGTTACACGTGACTTATCCAATCCCCAGTTACGGCTATTTTCCTTTGGAGGGCAGAAATAGTCACGTGCAATAAGAATTATACTGGCGTTAGCATGATTTAAAACTGCTATGAAATTTTTCCACATGGGCAGCTGCAGTATTCCGAAAAAGTACCCTTGCATGTAACGGAAACAATTTTACATCGCAATCCCCTCATTACTTACATCTAGTGTCTAATTTTTATTCCCATACTTTGAAAAACTGCGAATACACATTTCCGTGTTGTGCATACACAGAATCGTTTCCTTCTCGAAATTATCGGGCGCTGAAGCTCTAATCTTTATTTTCCTATAATTTAGAGGAGTCACGAATTCCGTGGTATGAAGGAAGCACGAAGATGCACTTACGAATAGAGATGGTGTAGTGCGCGTGTCGCATACATGCTTAAAATTGCACGTGTTGGATTGACAGCGTGGGTGTACAAGACGCGTACCTTGCACATACGCGGTACTACACAAATGCCTACACACAACCCCAACCGCAAGCTACGGAACTTGCAGAGTGCCTCCGCGCTGCACCGCACGGCACACGGAACTCGATACATATACAACAAGGCTGGTGAGATGGAATGGGGCTGGCTGCGAACGGCGTGATCGGGAGGTGGGGATCGAAATAGGGGATGGCCAGAACCGTTTTATGCATACCGAATGAATGCCAACCCATTTCGATGCATCGCATATATGGACAATTGATTTATCACCGAAATAAAGCGTCCTCCTTTTCGATAAATAGAAAACTTCCATCCCACCCGATGCGCTACTCACGTTACAGAGACTTTTGTTCCGATTTTCCAAGCGTTATCCTTACCATTTTTCTTCACTTCAAAACGATCTTTGCCTCACAATCCCTGTGGTATCTTTTCACCAATATTGATTCTATTCTCTTTATTTTGTTGCAGGTACGTGCATATCATTTTAACTATCACTGACTTCAGTTAATCGTAAGTATGTCAACAACATTACAATATTGGTTTTACGATACTGCAGGTTGTATTATTTTCGATTAGTCGACAATCAGTATTCCACTTGGCTATTTGCATCTTCGCTCTAAAAAAATATTTGCCGCGCAAGTAACGCAGTCTCTTCATGTCGCTTAATGACTCCCAAATTACTTTTACATCACATTAAATAACACTCATCAGAATTTGATCACATGCCAGCTCATTAATAACTGCTTCAATTTGCAAGCCGTTACAATCTCATTTTGTTACAATCTCATTTTGTTACAATCTCGTTTCAGTGTGACGTGTTCCACACTTGATAGTATTTGTGTTCACCAATCAGATTTTTTACCCTCGAAGTATAATTTTTCTTTTTCTTATAAATTGGATGAACCAAAATTAGAGAAAGCAGAAATTTCGCGACAATTCAATAATATCCTTAACTAGTTTCGAGATTGGTCCGAATCTCTGAAATAGGAATCGATTGAGGCCACTCTCTCGCGTCTTTTCGCTGCTACCAGGATGGAATTAAGGACTAAGCTCACAATGGCAAGGCTACAGATCCAGCGCTATTCGAATTCTCACAAAAGATGTGAGATAGCAAAATCTTTCTTCCAGAAGCCATAGGATTGTCCCGTCGATAGATTTATTGTACTCTTCTTGTGGGGAAAAGTTTCCTTCATCCGTTTCTTTTCTTTCGTTCTCTTGCCTTTCAGTTGTGGTTATCAGGACCATCAACTCTCCTTCTCGCTTTCTCTCTCTCGCTCTCCTCTTTATTAGTAAGCATCCAAACTATGCTATTCCTAAAAAATTTAGGCACAATTTTCATTTTTTTGAATTTTAAAATTGGCGTTGCCAACTTCCTGCACATGAGATTTAGGCCAGAAACACATGGCACGTGACTCAAGAATTATTTCTTCCCCTTAAGGGTACAATTCGTGACAGACGACTATTGAATTTTGTTCTTGCAGAATTGCAGAAAATACGAGCTTCTGAGCATTACAGAAAAAACCATTTTTCTTCGATAGACATATTTTTGTAGGTCATACAGATTTATTAGTAGTGAAATATTATAACCGCGGTTGGCGCCAATCCTTTTAGTTGAATGGACATTTTCGTTGAATATTTATTCCGTATATCTCTTTCATTTGATTACTAATTCAATTAATCGTGAATTTATTAATACGCGACTATTCAATTATCCGTTAAACAAAGAGCAGGACAGGAACATTGACAAGCTTTTCTTACCATATAATACTTCAAACTCCGGTCCGGTCAAATATAAATTTTTGAAATTACCAATTGTGGAGCGTTGAACTTTAATAGAATGTAAAGTAGTGTAAATGCAAATTTAGAATAATACAAATCAAGGGATGTGGAAGTTTCAGAGAATGCAAATTTAGGGAAATGCAAAGTAGAAAATATACCGGTTTGCAAATATGGAAACACAGAAAAGTTGTGATGTACATTTTAGATAATTAATTCCGGAATAGAAGAAATTGGAAATATAAATGAATATAAAGTATCTAATATATTTAATAAGTAAAACCTAAATTAATTCCGAAAAATAACTGGTAATTTTATCTTAGAATTTAACCGCCATCTAGTTTAAGTCTTGCTTATCAGCTATACAATAGCTCTTTGTTTTTGTTCGAAGCGCGATGAAATTTACATTAAAATTTGTTCTCTAAAATTGCCCTTTGGAGGAAAGAGATCGCTCGGAAACACGAGCGGAATGTATCCTGATGCATGCATTCATTATTCGCGTTCGCGTTCAGTATCCATTCGTATTCATATCCGAATGATATGTAATTGCTTTTGCTGTAGCAGAACGTGAATAGAGTGTTGTAATGGCACTCGCACACACCATGTGCATTGCCATTTATCTGGACATATATAGTGGTTATGTCTATCAGTGAACTGAGCATATATTGATAGGGCCGTGAAAAGCAGTCGAGAAATCATTGTCTTTCATTGAGGACCATAAACCTAATCCCGGAGTCATGAATTCTGATCAAAAATTATGTGCTTTGCCGATTTGCGTCTGTCATCCTCATGAGTGGAGTTAACGAGTTTGCTATCATGCATTCTGAGTATTCTGCACTAAGTTTCGCACCCCACAAAGCCAACAGGTGAATAGTCGACTTTGCCCGGATTTTCCGTTCTTCCCTTTCCACCATTCTTTTGTTTCTCACGCGGCATTATTTTCTAGTTTTCTTTCTTTACCTCTGAAACTCTGAAACTTCCGTACCCATCAAAGTTTTACTGAAACAACAAACTTTGTTATATGAAACGCTTATGAAAAGAGCGGAATTTTCATTTGTTGATATGCGCGATTCTACACAGATTTCTGTCTAATTATTTTAGTTGCCTCTTGCTATTTCCATTCCTCTTTTGGTAGATTTCATTGCCCACAAGCACGAAATGACATAATTTGAGTAATTTTTATAATCTTTTATAATTTTTATATTCTTTTATAATTTTTATAATCTTTTATAATTTTTATAATTTAGACACTTTTATTATAACTTGAAATTTTGCAAATATGATGAAATTACCTCATTTACATTCGTCTGAATAAATTATTATATTTGAGTTGCATTAAAATTAGATTGACCTAATTAAAGTTTTTGTGGGATAAGAAGTACTTGTTAATTTGTATTCAGTGCACATCAGAAAGTATTTAGACCAACTTGGGTGCTAAAACTGAAGTCGGGGTTAATGCATACTAGTGTGAATTTAGTAGTAATGCACCAGTTAAGTCAGACTAAATTAGTTCAAGTCTCATCTGGGAATATCATGCGCTAAGGTCGGATAGGCGGAATAATACGACCGCCCTTTCAAATGTCGTAATGGTTTTCGAGAGTAGACCAAGTAAAAGGGGAAAAGCAACAGCAATTGCAGCTGCGAACAGCTGCTTTAATACATACAATCCCGGATTAGAATTGAATCCTCTTCTGGGTTTACGACTTCATAACTTTGTTGTCTAAACATTCTTGTCAAAATCTGGGGCAAAAGTATATCCACATACACATAAATTTGTACAGTAATTACAATATTTTGATGAAATTTTGTAAAATAATAGGGAATATATTGAGACACATCTTCATGATATTAAAATCCAAACAGTTTGATTCACTTTTGGATAAAAAATTGACATCTTTGGATATATATAGTGTGTATATATTTAGTGTGTACAATGTATTTAGTGTGTACAAGTATTGTGTATTGTGTACAAGTATTGTGTACAAGTGTGTGTGCAAGTGTGTACAAGTATTGTGTACAAGTGTGTACAGTGTATTTAGTGTGTACAATATATTTAGTGTGTACAATGTACATATAGATTGATCGAAACACCTTGGGCTTTAATTTTTCTTTCACCCTCTATATGTGCGTGACTAGAGGGTCACGGTTATGATTCGCATTCGCTCCCTCGCACTCCTAGACACTCCTCGTGCCCTTCTTAATTACTCACACACGCGAAGTCAAGCCACGGCGTTGCACGAAATTATGGCAAGAGGACAGAGGTTGGACTCGCGGTAGGAAACACGAACAGCCAAAATAGGAAATACTGTCTTGGTTTAGTGTTTGCCGCTTTCCGTGTTATGCACCAACGGTTTAGACTGCGTTTAATCAACTGAGCATCGCATCCAAATTGTGCGGATGTTGCCTCTACTGTTGTTGCTTTACTTGCACTGATGCTGATGCTGGTGCTAGTATTAGAGGTACTGCTGCTGCCGCGACTGCTGCTGTTGCTGCTGTTGCGGGTCTCGAGATGGATTAAACTTTCGCGATATATACATGTTGTATGCAAGTTGTTCTCCCGCGATATAATTGCTTGCACCGGCGAGGAGGGTAATTATTCGAGCCTAAATTATAAAGGTGCACTTCATAAATACTCTTTTTTCTATCCAAAATTATGTAGCTGTTAATTTCTTGTAAACAGGCATAAATGTTATTATATATGCTTCACAAACGTGAGTTGATACTCTATGGATAATCTAGTGCTATAAATGTTTTAGTGAGTTTACATTCACCCTTTATGTCTCGTAAATGTTCCGAGCGCTACTTGATCATGATCAGTCACAATTCGAATTGTCAGTTGTAGTTCGAATTCGAACTACGCATTCGTAATCAAATACCTGTGATTATACTCCTCCAATGGCCTAGGAATATTTGAATTTTTCGTATTATTAGCTCTCTTTCAGTTAGTTTTTCTTTTAAAACGTATTTTCTTCGTTTTTATTGCAATAGCTATGTTGCTAGACCTTCATAATTTTCCACCGTTCGCACTTATTGTAAATTATCCGCATTTACCCAATCTCTTGAAAAATGTGAGGAGTTTTTTGCTTCTATAGTCACAAATTATTTTTCGTAATTACGAAAAACTTTCTTCCGACTTAGGACTTTTGCAAGATGAAAACATTAGCAAAGACGAACTGACGGGACTTACAAGAGACTTTGGTCGTCGAGCGAAGGAGCATGATAGAAAAGAAACTCGCTTTTTCGGATTTTCGCGTTCTTCTAAGTTAGCAGCCGGTCTCGGCTCAATCAGACCCTTGTTAACTCCAGCTGCCGTTACTGCGGATATCGAAGTATTGATTTCGTTCCTCCCTTGGAAATTTTATGCCCGTATTACTGATTTCGTGCCCCCACCACATTCAGCTCTCGGCTTTCATTGCCGCATTCGTCCATTCTAGGTCCTAGATATTTGCATTTCAAACGATTGATTAAAAATCTATAATTACACTGACAGCGAATGCATAAACGGAAAAAAAACATGCAAAACGTCAGACCCGTAGAAAACCCAACGCGGTTCGTTTTGGCTTTAGGAGAATTCGCCGATTGATCAGTGATCGATCTTTTGCATCAGTGATCACAGATGTAAAAGTCTTCTAACCGTTTCACCCTATTCAGAATCCGATGGCGGTTATAAGATTGGCGAGGATGAAAATAAAATTTATTTGATGGATTAAAAATGCGCGGTCGAGATTCTGGGCGTAATTATGTCTTTCGACGACGATGTCATTACTTTAAAACGCCATTACAAACCTCGATCTGAGACTCGAACGTCGTAAAATCCTACATCCGATCTCTGTCACCAACGAATACTGAATCTGTTCGATGGAGTGAATTATTTACTTAGAGTCTCGAAAAAGGTTTTTTTATCATTCCCAGTGCTTTTAATAATTAGAAAATTCAACTGAAGTTCGCAATAATTATAACGAAATTTTTTTTATAGAAGAAAGAAGCCAAAAGTCTAAAGAAGCACAGAAAAGTTTCATCCACTTACCTCTCAAGGATCACCCCCAAAAGCAGCCTCTAAGAATAAAAAAATCTTTAATAATCCCCTAACTTCAAGACCTAGAATTGTATTATTTTAAATGGTTCCATTTATTGTCCAAAGAAGTCCAAAACAGTTTCATCCCCCTAACACTTTGGGATCACTCTAGAATCACTTAGGAGTTGATTTTAAGTGTGATACTAGAGTGGGGAGGATGAAACTTTTTTGCCCTTCTTTCAACATTAAATGGAAACACTTAAGGGCATGTGATACTTTACCATAAGAACAAATTAGTTATACCAATTATACATTCATAATAATAAATATTTTTAGTAAATAAGAGTCAATAAACCTTCCTCTTATATAGACGAAGGTTTATTGACTCTCATTAGCTAAAAATATTTATTATTATGAATGTATAATTGGTATAACTAATTTGCTCTTATGATAAAGTATCACATGCCCTTAAAACGTTAAAATTTTTGGTCTCGTGCTTTTACAAGAAAAAATTTTCATTATAAACTTTGCGAACTTTTCATAATTAAAAATGAATTTTTTGTTTTAGTCTCGGTTTTGGTAGAGTGAAGTTTAGTTAATGCATATTTGATATTGGATTGTTGTGCTGAATTAGTTAAGTTTAGAATTTTGGAATGGGATAATGGAAGGTAAGCTTGCGCTTCCGGAAACTTAGCATCTTCCAACTGAGAAGAGTTTCCTCTTGAATCCACTCTGATCGCATTAATACAAATGCGAAAGTCGGCGCAGAGATCGTTGGGACGTTCGGAAAGGTGCATCGAAGGATAAACGTGCCGAGCCTGAGGAAATTGCATTCCCTCGCATCAATCTCTGTCGAGAACTACCGAGAAGACGGTTGGGGCTGTGGAATTTTTCAATATAGGTAGATACGTACCTATGTCGTGCCTTCCATCGGTGAGCTAGAACCGCACTTCGCTTTATCCTCGCGCCCTTCATCCTGAAGCGCCACAACCATCTTTCCTGTAATTACACCTTGATAAACGTAGCAATTTCCCATCCGTCTACGCACATTAAGCCAAGAATCTTGCTTTGTTTGCTTCCCTCGTGGTCTTCTGTATGTATAACGCATATAACTGCTGTTTCACGCAAATATATGTCAAAGTTATACAGTAAATAACTGTCTAAAACTATCTAAATTGATAAATATGTCTCCGATTTATTATACTATGCTTAAAAAAAGATTTGAAAGAAAAGAAAAATTATTCGCGATTTAACTTCATGGTTCAATGCTGGGTAATAAAGTTCTCCCGCTTTCAAGATTTAAAGGCCAATTTAAGAATCAAAACTTGAGCTGTTCGGGTAGTCAGGTCCTCAATTACAAGTTTCATTTATTGAAGGAAATTCCAACTTCTTACAATATTCGCGGAGAGTGCTAGGAAGTTGCTTGAAAATGCAGAATGAATTTGAAAATCTAATTCGGAGTTGAGAAAATGCAATTAATCTAGAGAAAGGAGCTAACCTTTCATGCAAAGAGTTAAAACTACCTTCCACGATGACATCTGTGGAACCGCGTGTGCATTTGAACTAGTCTGCCGTGGAAGTTCCAAACAGGGTTGGAAGAAGTATGGTTTTTCGCCATAGTTCTCGTTCGTCGTCAGAGTTCAATGGGTCGTTGCCGGCAATATTAACTTTGATATTGGATGGGATTTAGAAGAAACAGAGCCAATAACTTGGCCAAGCCCGCTGCGCCGCCGTTGGCAAGTAGCTCTTGCCACGATTTTCAATAATCGCCAGGACACATTACAATAAGAACAAACTATGTATTATGTGACGATATTGAACTCTTTCTCCCTTTCTCTATTTCTGTTCTCCTTTGCTATTTCCACTCTAGTTTATCGTTTTAACATTTTAGCAATAGTTCTGCTCAATTAATTAGAACGAATTTTCTATAATAATTAAAGTCGATTTTAATTGATAGATTATTTGAGTTTGGAAGTAAAGGCTCAGAAAGGGTCTTTAATACTCTTCAAAGACTTTGTCTTACAAGCTCTAGATTTTAAGTGCTTATATATTGAACTTCTCAAACACGAAATCTCTCTTTATCTTCTATTTTCTTCTTTTTCTTCTATTTTACGCTTTTTCTCTCTTGCTGACGATTTTCGTCCCTCCGATCTTTCGCTATTCACGGTTCTGTGCACTTTTAATTTCACCGATCCGCACATCGCGCCTCGAAAAACGAAAGCAACAATGTATTTTCAGGCAGTGAACCGATTTTCTTTTCCTATCACGGTTTCATTCGACTCTTTCATGCTGCCATCATTTTTTCTTTTATGTAGTGAATAGTAAAACTTACTTTCAATACGAAACTTTGTTTTAAGAGGAAACCAAAACTAAAACCCGGGAGATGAAAGTAAGCTTTGGTCGTAATGAACTTTAACTATGTCGTTTGAAGGAAAAATTGAGTTCATATTAAAAAAAAAAAAAAACTTTCTAAAGTACATTATACCAATTTAAAATACCTAATCTTTGATGCTTGTTTCGTTTGATCCAATTTTACCATATTATACATTAGTGAAATGATTAAAAATCCTTCTCTTTGAAGTTATTTTTATTTTATTTATATTTGTAAAGGAAGTTGATAGTTGATAGCTTTCCTACTAAAAGTTTTGGTTGATAAAAACCGTTGACTTTTCTATAGAATGAAAGTATCGTTATTCTTCTTTTTTTTGTCCCATCAAAGGAAATCTTATCGGTCAGAACCTTCGTTATACTTTGGTTGTCGTCTAATAGCATTTTTTACTTCTGCATTCTTTTTTTGTTTACTTTCTCCACACAGAAGAAAAGTTCTTAAGTGCGAATGAGGGGTTGAATTTTGGTGATTTCTTCACAATGCTTTTAGAGCTCAAATCCGTTGCTTTTCTTGCGTTGCTTGATATTCTAATTTAATGACCGAAATACCTGCAAATTATCTTCTTAAATTCCTTCGTTCGTTTCCAGTTACACGTTCAGCAACAAAGAATCTTTAGTTATAGCAGGCCAACACTATTTCCTGTATTCTGAATCAGAAAGTAAGGTCACGTATTACAATATTTTGCAAAAAGAGACGACAGCAAGTAAGAAAATGACAAATTGTGTAGCTGCACCAGTTTCCCAACAATTTTGAAGTAGCTCAGCCTCTCAATCCGATTGTTGAAAATAACGCATGGTTAGTATTTGCAACCCTTCTGATGCCTGCGCGTAATGTATTCAAATAGAATTCAGATACAAGGACTGCTGGCAAAAGCTATAAGATTGAATAGAGGCACGATGTGTAAATTGCACAAGGTCGAAGTTAGCATGTCTGTTGATGCCGAAGGAGGCAAAGGAGGCAAAGGGTGTCGACAGAGGTCTGGTGCCTCTCGGAGAGGATGAAAGTTGACCAGTGTCAGGTGCTGTGCACGTGACCTTTTTTTACAGCCACATTCTAAGTCCATGTGCTATATATTTATTGCCCTCCTCTCCTCCCTTCTTCTTCTCTCTCTCTCACTCTCTCTTATGTTTCCAGCTTCAATCGGTAAACTGAAGTCAGCGTTTTTTGCGAAGCAATATCCTTTCCCTACATCTTAGAGTTTTTCTGCGAAAAGAATGACGGATCGTGTTCCCTCTCAATTACTTCCCATTTTATAGTCCTTGGACGTGTCTTGACGTGTGGACGCGCCTCACAGTCTGCGTCCGAATGTCTTTGTTCCAGATAGACCGATGTCTATCTTAATGTACAACAAAAAGAATTTTGTCTTGCCTTGCCTCACCTTATTCTCTCAAAAGAACTTGTCTCACCTTTCAAAATGGCAAAATAATTTATGTAGAGGGGAAAAATATAAGAAGACGAGCAGCGTTTCGAGAAAAGTTAGACAAGTATCTAGGTACTACCTTGGCTTAACCGAATTCTCGGCAGTTAAAAATGCCCGTTACCGAGACTGGTATTATCGTTATTAGGAGTCGAGAGCGAGGGCTGCTTGAGTTACGAGGCAATTATGCCGCTGGGTAATACTCGTACGTCAGTCTGAAACAGTCCAGAACTGTCCCCTCGACACTTCATCTAATCCGTACATCGCACCACTAGTTCCACTCACGAAATGACTTTCTTTAACTTTGAGTCAACCAGAAAACTTGATATATTTCTGTCACTCATTTTTTTTTATTTCAAAATTTATAGTTTTATATTTAGATAGCTAATTTCATTGGGCAAGTTCTCATTTTATAAAAAGCTGACATTGTGGTCAAAAATTATCGTCTCTGCGGTACTTGAACTTCTGGATAAAAATTTTAAAGTTTAAACTCGACATTTCAAGTCATGCCGGTGCATATTTAACTAGATGTTTCATATTAGCCAAGGTTCCTTCCCATATTTAAGAAAAGATCCTAAGCCGATATTTGAGTAGAGAATATGCATACTTCGATCGGTGCAAAACTCTGAGAGCCGTGCGCAGGCAGCTCATCGTCTTTTATCTGGTCCTAGAGCTTTACGGGAGGTGTTTCATAATCCAGACGAATGTGGATCAGACTTTTCGGTCTCTCGGCTCTCGATCGCTTTACCTCCTTCTAGTCATTTTCATTTATATCTTCTCCCTTTGCCATGCTGCAGTTTCTCTTTTTTCATCCGAGCGCCGAGTTCCTTCAAGATTATGCAGATTCTACCGTTCTTGCCACCGTCTTCACTCGAGAAGCTAATTTTTCTACTAACCATCTTTTATCTCGCTTATAAATGCGAATATGAGCGCATTTCCTTCCTTAGGTGTTTTAAGATGTTTTATATTTCATTTTGGCAGTCGACGTTCCAAACACTTTTTTTACAAAGGTCCTATTTCTTAAGCTTTCATGATTTAATTAAATCGGATAAAGAAGGTAAAATATATCTGGCACCTCTTTAACAAAGACGCTTGTTCTCGAATCGGAAATTCTCTCGAGTATCTATTAATTGCAAAAAGGAAGAGGCAGAGAACTCTAAGATTTTACGCGAGATTTTGTTATCTGCTTAATTACGGAGGAATTTATGAATCATTCTACTTACCTTATTCACTTTTAGAAATATCAAGTGAGAAAAGTATTGAGATATTAATTATTATGTGGAGGAGGGTGTTATTGATTTTAAAAAGAAATTTACTCTTCACTTTCGAAGAAGATCGATACTCGTTTTAAGATGATACCAAACAGCTTGTAACGTGATGCATCTTCTATTACGAAGCATTTGATACACAAGATACGCAACAAAGTTGGCTTTAGGTCTAGGGCCATTTGAAAGCTAATCGGCTAATTATTAGCTTAACCATTGCCTTAATTAACGTCAGTAGAGTTCATGGAATTATCTCTGTTAATTTATGCGAACTTGTATATTCAACACGGGGATAATATCTATAGGTGATTCTAATAGTGTATAATTAGCAGAGCAGGACTGTATTTCACGTGAAAATCATGAAATATACAACAACTTTCAATAACACGCGTTGAACTTTGAATGCAATTTGCAATTTGCAATAGAATTAAATTACTAGATTATAATTTCCAATAAATTACTCTCAAATAATTTATTTACTGCGCGTAATCCTTTTTGAGGTTGAAATATGACTATGAACATTGTTTATATGTTGTCAGTTTCTAATTTACGGTCTTTATAAAAAGATAATTCATTCACATCTGCAACAACTTAATGATTCTCGTTGTCCTTGTATAAAAATAAATACTGGCGCAATCTTTAGAATGTTCCATTGCACAATCTTTAGCATTTGTTACGAAAAAAGCAACATTATTTATTTTCAATCACAAAACATTAGTTTTCTACCAATAAAGTTATGATCAAAAAATAAAAGTAGGAACTTGAAATAGAACTTTAATATTATATCAAGTTGGAACATCTGTGTTTCGGTGTTCAATACATTTGAATGCAACTTTCCTACAAGGAACTAGTTCAACGTTTAAAATGTCTCCAATCACTCCGAAGCATTTTCCACTGTAGCTAATTTGTTTAATTTTTCCTCCTGAGCACGACACTAAAAATAAAACCAAACATTTATGTACAAATTTAATAATATAATTTTTAATTTGTAATATTGTGAAAGATCATTGAAGATGATGTAATTTTTTGTTATATCAACTTCTTTTCACTCTGCAAAAGATTTTCTTTTTAAAAGTAGTTTACAATACAATCTTCAGCGCACTTTCTTTGCATTCCGAGAATACACTTTACTTTGTTTCCTGTTATCAAAGCCATAAAGTTTTCTTCTTTCGAAAAATATGAAGTTACGCAGTTATTGGATTTTCTTTCACGAAAATGGACAAGGACGGAATATTTTAAAAGAAAATGTACAAACATAAATTAGGATTACTTACTTGTAGCGAGAGTTTTCGATTTAAACGGCAACTCCTCAGTTTGAATGCGAATAAAGGAAACGCAAAGTAAGAAACTCGTGATGCGAATTCCAATGCAATCCATGTTGAAATCTTTTCAAATCACAAATACCTTTTGCGCTCATCTCTTCAATTACGTTGCACTTTATAATACTCTTCACACTCTCCCACTCCACAGTCTGGAAAGCAAGCTCGAGCAGGTTAAATACATACAATTATTGTAGAGAGCATGAAAGAAATACCCTCTCCCCTTAAAATACTCATTAATTAATTATGTACTGAGTTCATTTATTCTTTTACCCTCAGCTACTTGATACAAAAGTCTTTTAGTTGAAAATGAAAAAAAAAAAAAAAAAAAACTAACAAGTAGGATTTAATGGACTATCCTCGGAAATATCAGAAAAGTCAGAGTTGGTTTCATCTTGGGAAATCAACTGCACGACTTATTTTAGTACTTCAATCGCGTCGTTTCGACAAGTTATAAAAAAAACAACCCGGAATCGATAAAAGTTGTTTCCACGATGGGTACACTTTAGATGAGTGAAACTGAGATAAACATTAGGAAGTTTTAATTACGGAAAACTTTCTTCTTTAACTTGAACGTACCATTACTCTTAATAATTCAGGGAAATCAATTAATTCCATGAATAAAACATTGAGAAAATAGTGATGAAACTTTCTAAAATAAATATTTCATTAAATATAACTTTTCTTATACATATAATTTCTCAATGCTTTTAGGGTAATATTCTTTGCACAGAGTGTAGTAGTTGGGAAAGAAACTTCAAATATTGTAATTCCATAGCATATTGGAATACTGAATCGGAAGGAATGGAAGCAATTGCAACTTGAAACTTGCATGCTTTCAAAAGTAAAATTGTTCTAGTTTGTAACGGTATGGGATACCGGCCCAGAAATATGCCTGAGCATAGGCAATGCACCCAGCAAGGCTCACCATCGTCCACTCATAAAACAATATACCTAACAATGGGCAAAGGAGCCAAGTACCAGTACAAAGACTATTTGCAATTGCATATCTGACTGCAATCAAATCAAATAGCGGTCAACAAAGAAGGATTAAAGCAGGTAGTAAACCCTATATCTGCGTACCTGACCACAATCAAATCAAACAGCGGTCAACAAAGGAATTAAGCAG
Organism: Synergus gifuensis; assembly: GCA_904066015.1. Classification (NCBI taxonomy): domain Eukaryota; kingdom Metazoa; phylum Arthropoda; class Insecta; order Hymenoptera; family Cynipidae; genus Synergus; species Synergus gifuensis. The sequence continues at coordinate 494,806 of CAJFCO010000170.1, forward strand.
GTAGTAAACCCTGTACTCGCACACCTGGCAGCAATAATGTCAAATTCTGACAATTGCAAGGGGGTTTTCATCAGCCGCTTCCACCTTTTCCAAGGTATATAAGGCGACTGTCGGCCCACAGCAATTCATTCGATTCAGAATCACCAAGCCAGCCAGGTTACACTGCGGACTAGCTCAGAATCCCATCTTCTTCTGGATTGACAACGCAGCTCTTGACGAAGACGCCCACCAGACGTGATCAGCTGCACAGGGAGGCAACTATCAGCTCAGCAGTCCAGGATCATCCTCGTCATCTTTTAACATCAGGTAGTAGAAAAGGGGAACTTCGTACGCTGCTCCAGGCTGGGGTTCTCCTCCTTTCTATATTTTCTCCTGCATTATTTTGATCTCGTTGTTGGATCTCTGTGCACGCTGCTCCAGGCTGCGGAGATCTGGTGGCGGACTATCGTGAGGGAAATTTTATTTTGCGCTAGTTATTGCCGGGCTAGGTCGCGAACTAAAAAGGGCATATTAACGAACGTTGTTAGTAATTTCGCGAATATCAGAATAATTTTAAATTTGCGTTTTTCTGCGTGTCTCTCGCAAAAAAGGGAAGTATATTTGTAAATACCTGAGTATAAATTATTAATGAATAAAGATTGCTTGCCAAACTCAGTTAGGGCTGCGAGAGAATAATCAACGTAATAATTATTTAAACTTATGTACTACGTTTGATTCCGAGCTATTCGATTCATGCGATTTATGCGATTTATTCGATTTATGCAATTCATACGATTTATGCGATCTATGCAATTTATGCGATTTATCCGATTTACCGATTTACTTATTTGTTTTATTCTTACCTGAGATACCGACTTTCACCTTTAAAGAACTAATTAATGAGATAGATTGTTTAAATAAAAAGAAAGGTCAATTCTATTTTACACTTTAAACTTTCGTTGATTCGTTATGCGAGGAATAAAATTAGTTTATATCGAGTCTTAAATAAACAAATGAGTTTTTGATTTATATAGAGTCTTTCCGCATACGGACAACGATAAGTTTAATTATTACTCGATGTTCGATATTTCAGAAATAAATATTACTTATGTTTTTATTAATTCTTCGCGTAGTTTTCTACCTCCCTCGAAAACGTTCCCTCGACCACCACGTGACGAGTTTGTTAGCCTATGAGAGGGCTTAAGTCGTTATTACACGAGAAAAGATTCGATCCTTATAATAATAATCCTTATAATCTTTAGATTATTTATCTCAAACATTATTTTCTCATAACATTAAAAATTATTAATATAACTTTCTCGTTATATTAATAATGTCAATTTTCTTGTTACATTTAAAAATAACCATTTCTCGTTCCCGAACCATTTCTCGTAACAAGTTTAGATTGTTTCCCTTCTCTACCCATTCCCGAAATTCTTTCTAAAGGTATGGTTTTACAATTGAATTGTGGTTGTTCTCTTAAGTATTAAGTGATTCCTCAACTATGTTATTTACGGAACTGAGAGTGTCAAGGTATGAGAGTTCATACAACTCTTAGCTTATAAGCTGGTAGATAGCTTATATATAAAGCTCGAGAATAGGGTAATTGAACTCAATAGGAATCGCGATAGAATTTATACCTAACATGGAATTGGCCATTATGGGAGAATGGGTGCCTCGTCTCTTTTGTACATCTCCAGCGAATAATTGGCAGATCTTAATTAGTATAGATGCAGTGGAGACAAGGATGTTAGGAAATAGCAGAGAGAGAAAAGCGTAATAAGCAGATATGCTTTAGAGCAAACTAGTAGAGACCATTGGCATGGTCTCCACATTTGAGAGGAAATCGATACTGAAATTGGAGATGATCCTTGAATTAAGGACCCGGTTGGAAGATCTTGGATATGATGGAGACTGTTGTTTGCCAGCGAATGTAGGATTTAGGTACAGACACGGCTTCGTCTCGCGGTAATTAGCCCAGCTAATCACCCCGACCACGTTATCTTAATGGCTGTCGTTATGCAGTGACATCCAAACCGCCCTAAAGCCTCCCACTCTCCAGTTCCCTCTTTGTGTTCACCTGACGCTACAAACCCGCAGTTTAATCGCACCGACAGATTCATACTTCGTCGCATCGAATATTCTCCCTAATGTCAGTGATGCACGAAAACGTGCCAAACATCCACCAAATGTTGCCAACTTTTATTTCACGAAGTGCATTAAACAAAACGTAACTGGAGTAAAGGTAATTTCGACCAAAAGGGCAACGAATCCATATGTGTAGTATTGATTATTTGAGATATACTTCTAGATTCACAAATAGGTATTAGATCTGTTCAACTGAAATTTATTGATTTATAGGGTAGGTAAATTTATTTGTAGAATGGATTGATATTTGTGTATCTGTTACAAGTAAGGTAATGTGAAAACAGTTTGCATACTGGACTGATATTGCCTGTAACATATCTATAGAAGACTAGCCTCTATGTTGATGATGATGCTATCATGTTATTGCAGCATTTATCCATTAATTCTGTAATGACCTACGCAGTAGAGGTTAATAATAAGATTCAAGTTTCGCTGATTATAATGATCTATATAGGCAGATAATGTAATAGTGTATGTGGTGATTCTGATAATTATGTAAGTTTAACGACATTTTTTTCTCTTTTTGTTTCAGGTAAAGTTCAGTTTGAAAAGAGTTACTTTCATGGTTTCAGTGAGTATTTTTTTATTTGCAATTTAGTATGTAATTATAATTTAAGGAATGAAAAAATCCTGATATAAAATCGGGTAAGCCAGAATAAGAGGTAAGATAAGATAGAAAAAGTAAGTCAGACAAGACTAGCGGCAGAGGTTTTGCTTCGTTTCTCTCTCACCCGGTTATGCATCCAATTCCATTTCCCATTTCAACTTTTCTCATCTCTAACAGCTACCTTCAGCCATGCGATGGCGGGGAAAGTTAAAATACCGTTACCGTAATTTTCAATCATTATTTCAACTATTAAAATAGCTCAAAGTGCGAACAAAGTGGAGGACAGCGCTGTCTGCACCAGTAGGAATCAATTTAGCTTCAACTGTATTTTTTTTTCTTTTAGAATTTTGTTTTCATTGTTTTCCTTTCGTCCATCGTAATTAGTCAAAATACAGAACAGGCAGACTTTGCTTTATGAACCTTCCTTGTTGAATATGCTTTTCTCTCTAAAGTTTGAATCGTAATTAATCTTCCGGAGTTGAAAACTCTTTTTTTATTTTTCGAGCTAGTTTCCTAATTCTCGTTATAAAGTTTAAAGTATTCCTTCAATTTGATTTGAAATTTACTAATGAACTACTAAAAAATCGTCAAATTACATCGTTTGTAATCTCTTGAGCGAATCTAAGATAAAATTACAATTTTTAAAGAAAATTCTTATCTATAATCCAAAAAGTAATTAATAAATTAACGTCTAGAAATAAATAAATTTAAACTTTGAATAATTTCATCAGTTCGAGTCATAATGAGGAATGACGGATATCTATCCTCATTAAAAGTTGGATGATTAACGAAGGATTGAAGTGAAACGACATTTCCGGAATTTGAAAATCGTTAGCTGTTTTCCGGGTAAAACAAGGAGGTTCTATAAGTATCGGGTTCTTGCCTACGCCATAATATACGATGCAGGCGTTACGTTTGACCCAGTTTGGAACGTTGCGAGTTAATTGCGTTTACATGTAACCGAAGTTTCGCGCAGTACAAGCCAGGATAGAGACGCCTTTTTTCGGCGCTGTTCAACCTAAAACTAATAGTCCGTATAATGTCGTTAGTGATAGCATTTTCAGAGGGACCGATCTGGGTCTTCTTATCTGGGTTCATCATGGTTTTGTTGCTTTCCCATTCAACAGTAATCACATTCCATGCATGTACTTTAATGTTCTGTCGAATGTCAGTGCCATTCTGTAAATTCCAATTCTGCAAGAGGGTAAGAGACATTTTCGTGTCTAATGCCAGAAATCGAGACGACAATCACGTTACGTTGTACACGTGTTTCCAACCTAAAGGAAGAGGCGATTTGAACACGAGCCAGAATTTGAACTCTTTGAATTACCCACATAGAATTTCCAGAGATAGAAGTTCGTGCCGGCCATGAAATTGTTCGTCACCAGCCTGCAGTGCCGATGCCTCCGTAGCAACGACATGTTCCTCTTCTGTTCACCCCCAAACTATTGTTCATGGCTTTCTCTTCCAATTCTCATCTAAATGAACTTTAAATAGTTCATGAAATATCTCTTTAATTTTTTTTAATCGTGAAAATCTGATGCTACTCAAAATCATTTTTTCAACTCTGTGTCTCTTTATTGCTAGCATTTATTATTTTTATTTATTTAGTGTTGCTTAAGACGGAAAGCGGAGGAAGCATAAAAGACCATGATGACAAGAGAAAATGCAACCTGAAGGAAATGTATTCTATACAAAGTTAGAAACGTGTGCATTTCTCGTCTCTCTTCCTAGATCCATGAAACTTTAGGCACTCTGAACTATGTACTTTCTTCCCGCATAGATCAAGGCGATATGTATTCTACGGAAAAGGCACTTACGTTTCTCGAAATTAGAGAATTTCTAAATACAAAGGGCAATAGGTATAGTTGTTAACCACCCCCTTCACCCTTCTAATTATTGGTCAATTTCTTTAAATACGCCAGCTTTTCCCGTATTTTCTTACTTTCCTTATTTAATTCAAAGACATTCTTTCTTTGACCGTATATCAAAGAAATGTTTCTTTGATTGAAATAAACTTTTTTCTGGGTGTTGAAAGTTATCGTCAAATTTTTAGAGATTTCAAGAGGTGTTTCTAATGATTTATAAAAATTTGTGAAATTTTAAAGCAATTCATGGTATTTTCTGAGATTTCTAATAATTTTAAGGAATTTCAAGATATTTTTCTGATGTTTAAAAAATTTCGTAGAAATATTCGTTTAGAAAAGTCTGGAAAATTGAAAAAAATGAAATTAGAAATTTATGGTTCTCGTAATAAAATACTTTCTATGGAATACCCCATAGAACAAGAAGAAGCGAAAAGGGAAGCAAGTGCACGGGTGTGCCTGGCTCGAATCATTGACCGTAAATTCGAGAGAACTCGAGCACCCGACGAGACGGGTCGAAGAATCAGAGGCGGCTGGTATCCCTACCACTTTATCTCATTCGCAGGGATGAGGTAAGAGAGATAGCGAGAGATTATGTATTTTGCAACCAACCTCCTCTGCCTCTTTCTCCTCGTACTCGTTGGATGGTTCTTCGTTTCAAGAGGCTTTTCGTAACAACGAGAGATTTCACTGCAGGATTAATTCGCCCTGCACCTCTCGCACCATCGTAAATTCAGCGACGGTTCTGCTCCAACGCGTCAATTAAAGCAGCAGGTTAGAGGTACCCCCTACAGATCGTATAACAAGCCTCCTATTACAGGCAAAATAAAAGTAAGTGCGCTCTCAACTAGATGAGGGTTCTTCATGAATCAAATTCACACTTCTGTGTCTGTCACACTCTTTACAAACTACACATTTTAGTATGGAAAGCAAAAAGAGAAATTGTTCGATCCGTCATTCTTCTGAAAATATGAACACTTAACAAGGCTTCAGAATCATTCTCCCTTTTTGAATAAGAAAATTGTTGATCAGTCCTGTTGACCTGTTTTCGTTTTAGAAATACCACTTTTACGCTTTCAAGAAAATTTTAGCTACTAATTGATGCTCTTTTCAAAAGCCGTTTCCCTGAAATCTAGGTCACCTGATTTAAAAGTAGGGTCTCCTGATTTAAAGTTCGTACTTTGAAAACTCCTTTGTTAAGTGGAGTTTTTACCTGAGAACAACTTTTTTCACTTCAAAAAAGTTTATTTGTCGTTACGACTCACATCAGTTTCGGATTAAGCCGAGCATAAAAGCGATTACTCGTATCGAACGAGAGACTCAGCTCCCTATTTCATTAATTAAAAGAACGTCGTTATGAGCGACGGTGACGCGATCACTGATTTAATTCAAATGTCTGTCGCACTTTATTCTAGGAAAAAGAGCACAGAAAACGAAACGTCAACACGACTTTGTCCTTTTATGCTCTCTGCCTCCTATTTCACTTCATGTTGCGACTGTTCAACAAAAAAATGAGTGAAAAGCCCTTCTTTTGTTTCATCAAGTTCCTTAACGTTAGATGTGTTTTATGCTAGCTATATCATGTACTATATTGATCTATATTAGAAAAGAAATTAAAAATAATTCCTCTGAAAACATCTGTAATAGTATTTCCGACACAGCAAAAACAAGGACTGAAAGTGTTTAAGTTTAAGTCAGTTTTTAAGCTGAATTTAAGTTTAAGTCAGTTTAAAAACCAACTTAAACTGTAAACACTTTCAGTCCTTGTTTTTTCTGAGGACTAGTTACCGCTGAAGTATTTACAGTATATATATATATTTTTTTTGTTAGTCAATTCGTAACATTTTTTTTGCGGTTTATGGCTTTCCGGATAAAAAATAGAGGATCAACTCCCATGTGCCAAGTCATCACTTGTCCAGTTTTATCCGAGGCACGTACCACGTATGTTATTAAGCCTCTAAATCCTATCGAATCAGAAGCTATAGATATACCGAAAACACACTCCAATCACTGAAAAATCTATTGTTATAAATGAAATCATTGGTTCGACTAAAATTTACGCTCCCAAAAAAATGTTTCATTGAATTAAAATAATCCTTTGTTATTCTGACGGTACATATGATATTAATACATATTCATTCCTCATTGTTAGTGAATAACAGTGATTTTTTAAATTGAACAATAGTTTCTCTTTTGTGCAGTAACTTTGTTTGTGGAATAATATTACTTGGTAACTATTTCTCGATAGTAATATATGCGGCAATAAATTATTCATAACGAATAATATAAGAGATGTATAAGAAATTACTCATTTTATTAAAAAAGTACATAGAATCTATGGAAGTTTCATCCAACCAAACTGCTGCTAAGTAGTTCCCATTTTCCGTAGAGCGCAGCACCGCAGGGAGACATATAAATTTCGCGATCTCTGCGCTCATTACAATTTTATCGTTATCGCGGTTGATTTATACAGATTAGCTAACTCGTCCATTGTGCTCGACTATACACCTAGAACACCACATTGTACCCCATGGTCGAGTAGAAAATCCCAAGTATATCACCTGAATAGGTATATATACATATATAGACTTTATCTATCTAGATTGCAGATACTTATTGATTGCAGATACTTATTGATTGCTGAATACCCATTGATCACTGAAAAACTACTAGAATTTCAGTGAATAGTCACTGATTTTCCATTTTTTCACTGTGAAAAAACTTGACAAATGATATTAGTTTTCTTGGGGATGACTTTATGTGGTAGGCACTCATACGAATATTTTTCTTTGAGGTGTCTTTTTTTCGAGTGCCCTTATCTCGCACGTCTCCTCGCCAACTTGACTTCTCTTGGCCCCTTGTTTTGCCATCTCAGTAATTATTTCGCGCTCCACCGTAGCGCCAAATAATTAACTCCGTCTGCTCTCGTAAATCCAATGTGTTTCCCGAGTTTCTGGTCCTCGGCACTCGGTCAGGTCCTTCTCCACGTGCCATTTAACGAAGCATTTTTAGGGTGGAACCGGTTAACGAGTTTCCCACGCCATTCTGTTATTGCAGATTTCCCTCTTCCTCTCGCCATTCTTTTCGGGAAACGATAATTGCGGGGTCGTCGCAATTGTCTCGAAACTTAAGCATCGACATTATTTTGTGCTTTTTTGCGATTTCACGTTCGTCAATTGCATTTCATGCAGTCTTTAATTCTCATCAAATACCAAATTTTGTATATTTTAACACTGTAGTGAAGTTGGCACCCCAATTATAGAATATTCAAATTTTTTTTAATGGAATCCTTTGGTGGTCGTTTGATGATGTTTGGTCACTTTCGAGGTTTGATGGCTAAATTGAAAAGTACTTAAAAATTCAGTGAGGAGTCAAACTCAGGGTATCACCGCCCCTTTGCTGGGGATTTTTCAATTTTTCAATTTAGACCAATACGTCAAAATCGGTTTTATGTCAAAACATAATTTATGGGAAATGTTTTGCATTCTGTAAATAGGAAACTTTTTTTCTTTTGTTGTGTATTGCTTTTCCCAGCGATTGCTTTTAATGTCGTTGTAAATTTTTATCCAAATTAAAGGAAATATTAAAGTGGCAATTTTCTACTGTATTTATAAAGGAGTAAAGTGCGAGAGAAGTAAAACGACTTGCACAAAAGATGGTGAAAAGTTAGTGTACTCGACTTTTACACCACCGTCATTTACGATGCATATATAGTACGTAGATATTCTTCCGTTTATATCGTGAGAGTACCGATCGCTTGTCTCACATCCGCATAGAACGACCAATGGATGGTCGAGAGTCTATAATGTTTTATCTTCTTCCCCATACTATCTGACCGTCGTAAAGCGAGTATTGCACATAGCTTCCACCTATGTGAAGGGTAAAATGGGTACATTCTCGAGTCTCTATACTACTAGTAAAATGAATTCTTCGTATAAGCAGCAAACTCTAAAATATGATTTATGAAAGTTGTGGCTTACGTGGATTTGAAATTGAGAGGAAAGATGCCTTAAATTCTGTTTTTAATGGAATCTACTTAACGTTTATCACTGTTTCTTTATACTTTTAAAGTCCCAACTTATTGCATTTTACATTCCAAGTCCTTTCGGATGTCATTTTATATATACTTTCTTTATAATTTTAATATTAAAATTGCCTCTGAAAAGATAATACTGAGGTTTTCGGATCGAGATAGAGTAGTATTTTTCAATTCCTTTTAATAGAAACAAATGTTCTATTTTCATAATAACTGGGAGTTCAGAAGGTCAATTAATATTCGGAGATTTATTTTGATTAGTTAAAGCTGAAAAATTAAAGAAAAGTTATTGGAAGAGAGAAAGAAAATAAATAAACTTCTCTTCTCAGTTATGATTCATTGATTGCTTCAATTTTTAGGAGTAATTTTACTTAACTAGTGTTTATGCGCTGAATAGACTTGATATTAACCACGAAAATAAATGAAAATATTACTGACGTAAAAAAGGTGGCTGCATGAAAAAAATGCCGTATCCATCGTTTTCCCGTAAAATCCAATTAAGTCGAGCTGGAGGCTATCAAATTCTCGTTTACATTTTTTGCTCTAAAGTCGATACTTCCTGAACTCAACTCCTAGCTTGCGAGAATTAGCACCCACTTCTGAAGATTAACGGCTTTTAATGCTTCTGCATTAAATTTCATAATAAGCCACAATATTCCGAACCCTATTTTATTGCGCTGCAAAAATATATAGATATATTTCATTACTTTTACATTTTAAAATTACTTATTCTCGATTTTTGAAATATTATATTAAGAATAGTGTTCCACTTGTCTGACCATACATTGAATTTACTACTGAAATCGTCTCAAGACAGTATTTAATTCAAATCAACAAATAATGATAAATGATTCGAGATTTTCACATTCTTCACTCAAAACGACCTCTCTCAGTTTATGAAATTGCGTTCTGCAATCTCTGCAGAGTAATCCCAAGTCGTAGTCGTTCTTCAATCGACACTTTTGATTTATGCACTCGGTTCGTTGGACGATCCATCCTCGGGGCAACTAGACGAACAAACGGATGCTCCTAATATGTCACCACGCGAGCAGTAGACTTTTATTCTTTTTCAGACGTCCGTCAAATCTGCTTTCGGAATTCCATTACAGTTTTATTACTACTCTCATCAATTTCCGTGTTTTCAGTTTTCCGCATTCAAGTATCCAATTTTCTAGATTTTGAATTAAACTGCATTTCTGAGACTTTTAGATACATAATATGGTTGAAAGTCTCGATGTTAATTTGAAAATTACTTCTTTATTTACCTCTATCCATTTCAAGGAAAAACCGATAATGAAGCTGGGTTAGTTATGAAAGGCCCTTCTTTGAATCTTGATTTTTCCTCATCAGATCTCAGAGATTTTGGCATGGAACAGTGTGTTATGCCCACCCCGCAGTTTAGCAAGAAAATTAGGCTGCCCTTCTTCCTTTCTTATTCATCGATTCTAGTCTTTGCTTTATCCCTGCTATCGCCGAGATGAATCTCCCCTTCTGTACGGAAATCCCGTTTCATGGGGAGAGCGATACGAATCAAAGCGTCTTGGCGATGAAACGAAGAACTCTGAGACGATATCTCCCTGCACGACTCCAACAAATTCATTTCGCTTCATCAGAAATACGATAGCGTCACGTCAATTTTTCTTATTAGAATATACTGATAATCTCAGATAGTATGTTGTCATTGTTATTCAGCAATTCATGCGAAGTATTTAATTACTGCCATTTCACAACTGATTCATTTATTAGATTTCTTGTATTAATTAATCAGTTTCATCGCAATAGTCGGAATATTTTCTATTAATTTTAATTTTTTTTCCATTTTTTTTAAAAAAAAGATTAAGACATTATTTCCTTCCTCGGCATAAAAGCGTTCGACAATCCTCGTGAACTGCTTTTCCCACGCATTCACCCTTATCTACTTTATTGCCATCCATTCACCTCATTCTCCTCACTTAGCACATTCATCTCACCCATTCACCTCATTTATTCAAATCCACTTCATTTCACCTCTAGTCACTCTTCTCTCGCCACATTTTTACTGCCTTTTCAGTTCTTTCTCTCTGGGATAAGGAATGCGATGCGATGCAGATATTTGGTTGTATAATTCAGCAAATATATGTACATTGGCCAGTCTACAATTTTTCAAGATTAATTTTATATTTTTCTCGTTACAAATTTATTTGCTCCTTTCTATTTACCACCACCCGTTTAGAAATTTTCAAACCTGGCTCTCAGACCTGGGATAAAGCCCTCTACTCGAAAAAAAGCTTCTCAGGATGATCCATAAATTTTCCATTTTATTTCATATTGGATTTTCAGTTTTGAGTATTCCCAAAGTTTTCATACTTTATTTCTTCTTCACACATTGTATGTTGAACCTCGTTTTGCACGCGTACTTTAGCTCCGATGGGATTAGCTGTAGGATTTAATAAAGATCTAGTATTCTCTAATCTTCCACACTCCACTCCACTCTATTCTCTCTCGCACCACTTTCAAGTTGCCTTCCCAGGGAATTTATGCAGAAAATCGTGAGATCTTTAATTTATATACCAGAGAGGAATCTGGGATTACATAAGATTTCAAGAAAATATTTTAAATATTTCATTAGAGAAAATCATCGCTATATTCTAAGCTTACATTCTTACACATCATACCATTTTGTAAGTTAAAAACTGAAAGCTTGCTTGACTTGAATTGAAAAATTTCATGTTTACTTCCTTTATTTGAAAAATTTGATAAAGAGAAAGTACCGCCATTACCGTAATGTTCAGATATAAATCTTTCTATATTTATGCTTTCAATAAAGAACCTGGTGCAAAAAGAGTAAAAAATTACATAAGAATCATTCTTACACTACATAGTTCTTCGAAGACAAAAATCCATTTCGATCTGAGTCGGAAAGCGTAAAAAAAGGAAGATAGCGAGGAATGCAAATTTATTGGAGAATCGAGTGCGTTTGGAGAATGGTGAAAGACGATTATTCGGGACTACGAAGGCATTATCTCATATAAACACTCACTCGTACATGTCAGTATGCATGAGCGTAACTTGCACCCCCGGGATTGGCCGCTGCACCTCTCGTGTTGTCGTAATGGGACCGTCAGTCGAAGTGAGAGGTATATAAAGGGTATAAATGGAAGGAGGTAAATGGGTGGTGACGTGGCGAGGTGAACTCGTGTTAGCGGGGTTTTAATCCCCGCTGAACCAGTCGGCAAGTCAGCCAGAGCTTCTCATAACTCCTCATTCACGAGGTTATGTATAACTATTACTTTCAACTACAAGTTTATCACGCGTACATTGCACGTCTACCGGGTGCACTTTCACACCCCCATCTCAAACCAAACTCTACACCCCTTCTTGCATATCTTAACTTAAAATGACTAATTTATGAAATTCAATTCTGCAATATAGTTACTGGTCTTATAATAACTCTGAAGTTCCTAATGTTAACGAATAACGATTATTTTTTTTTCAAACGGACAGAAGCTAATATTTTATAGCAAAAAATACTTTCGCACAACCATAAGAATTGCCTAGAATAGTTTCAACCCCTCAGCGCATGTGGAATTCACCCCAGTCACACCTAAACATTTTTAAAATTCAGTAAAATCACCCTAATTAAAAAATATGCCAGGTTTTTGCTGTTACACAAAAACAAAATAACAAATACACAAAAAGTTTCAACCCCTCAGTGAATATGTGCTGAAGGGTTGAAATGCTTTGCGTGCCCTTTTGGCATCAGTTGAAAATATCAAGAAAAAGCTGGCGCATTTTTAAATTAGTGTGATTTTTTGAATTTGTAAAATATTTAGGGGTGACTGGGGTGAGTTCCACATGAAACATAGGGATGAAACGTTTTGTGTGCCCTTTTGGCATCAATTGAAAACATTATCCGCGAAAACTTGGCGTATTTTGTAATCAGGGTGATTTTATTGAATTTTCAAAATATTTATGGATGACTGGGGTGAATTCTACATGCGCTGAGGGGTTGAAACTTCTTTAGGCAGCTCTTAGGTTTGTACGCAAGCATTTTCTGTTATAAAATACCAGCTTTTCTATGTTGGCAAAAAAATATTCGTTTAACATTAAGAACTTCAGTCTCATGTCTTAGATTAGAATTTATGAACAAAAAGAAATTTCATTTAGCAACAAAAAAATATTAAAATACATTTAAAAAACTTCGCAATTTTAAAAACGCATATGAAATGGAATTAGGTATAAGGAAGAACCTTCATTTTTGCCTCGGTTTGCTAGAAGTTAATTTTACACAATTTGGAAGGAAGTTTGCGTGAACCTGCATATATTTGTAAAGATTTTTTTTTTCTTTTTGAGGAAACCTTTTAAGTACATACCACTAGCCTTGAATACATACCATGAACCAAGAGCGAAAAAGTTAAGCTATATGCAAATGTATAAAAAAATGCGTAACGGCTTTAGTAAAAATGATAAAGGTTGTTTTTCTATTATGGATTTCTATTATTCAACTTTAAAAGTTTATAGAATTTCTATTGATGCATCCGCGGTAAAAACTGGTAAAAATCCGGTTTTCTGTGGGTTATTCAATCCGATTTGAGAAGATGACGGGTACAAGAGTAGTAGAACACCCTTGGGTACACATGCAGAATGCGCCTACCGTAACTGGCCCCTATTGTTCTCGAAATCGTCTCTCAACTTACCGTACATTGTACTTGACTACGGCCCGTTTACGTCTATCTTATACGTAAATATTTCCCTTTATTACTCACAAAGAATACATAAATTGAGGATCTGAATTTTTATAAAGGTTTTTCAATCTTTTATCTAGAGAGTAAACAACTTTGTGAAGGTGCATTTTTTATATATTACATTCTCATTAGAAAAGGTATTTGTTATACCTTATACCCCAGTGAACAACTGGGGTGGACAGACGAGAGAAATCAAATTTATACAAAATCTAATTTAATTTAACCCATGGTAAAAGATAAGGGCAGGTATGAAAATCTCAAAAGTAATAAAACCCTTCCTCGACAGATATACAATAGGGTGGTCCAAAAATGTGGAGCAAACATTTTTTTCATGTTGAAAGGACTTTTGATCACCTTATTTTCGTTTTTTTCTTAAAAATTATTTCCAATAGTCTAATGGAATATTTATTAACATTGGTTAATTAACTTTTAATTTAACTTTAATTACCCTATAGTAGACACTTTCCAATTTAATAACTCGAACGAGATTAATTTATCAGTCCAAAAATAACTCAGACTTCAATAAATTATCAACAGTGTTAGATCTATGTAAAGTTTTTAGAGGAAGATAATGACTCTCTTTACATGTCTTAAAATCCTATGAAATCCGATCCTTAAGAAACTTTTTGGTTAATTGCGCATGAATTCTAAATTGAAAATTAAAAAGCTTTATCGTTTTTAGAGCTGAAAGACGAATAATTCAATACCATTAATGGAGAAGCTGACTATGGTAAATGATGACTATTTACCGATCGTAAATGAACCGGTGCGTCTGAATTCGAAGCTCGAATTCGATTATAAATTCGCGCAAGTTCAGTGGAGTGTATATGTATGTATAGTAACGTTCCGACTTCGATCGGAGGTGGTTGATGACGTTCCGGGTATGAACCCACCCTAGTTCACAGACAGGATGCCGAATCTAGGCCACCGTCTGTCGCTAGTAAGGACGTCGGTGTAGGAGTGCCGCTGACATAATTATGATTAATTGTAATATTCTTGGTACCCAAACGTCCCAGTCAAATGCCAAATCTGCTCTTCGCTTGCACAAGCTCAAAATGCACTCTAGGGGGATAGAGATTGAAAATAGGTCCGAAATGTGAACGAGTCACATAAATTCAGTTGAAATCGACTGTCGTTTACGCCCAATCAGACATGAAAAATCTTATCCTTCATCATAAATCTTGCGATACAGCAATTATAGCTACAGAAATATATAACTTTTATTGCAAGGGAAGCAATTCATTCCAATTTGTGTCTTCCGAAAACATCTTATTTCTTCACGATAATAAAATATATATCTTTTAGATTTGACGAAATAAAGAAATTAGATAATTAAAAAAGTTTGCTTTCAGCTAAAGATGTTTTATAAATAAAAAATAAGAATTGATGCACGGAAAAAATAATTACTTCATTAATAGAAACATATCACTACTGAATATATAATAAGTGTTAAAACCAGGGATAACTGATGATAGTTAAAACAAGTGAATGTTTTTGTAGAACAGCAATATCTTTTATATGACTGTGTTCAGGCAGTTTCTTTATACATAATTCAAGTATAATACATCTCTATTTTAAACATTTGGATGTTGTCATTGAATTATGATTATTCCGAATATCATTAGTGTTGAAGGGGTTTTTTCTTAGATTCTGAAGAAAGAAGCTGGTTCACTTTCTGATTTTTTACCGGTGGAAATTGCAATTTATTTTTCTTGAACAGTTGTGGAATGAGAAAAAGAAGAAAATTCGTGGTCTGCATAGAATCTTCTAGATGTTGTATTAAAAGTATCGTTAGTAAAGTCTTGAAACAAGATGATGAAAAGAAGTGTAGGGGTAAAAGAGCGCCACGCTGGTAACGAAGAATGTAATTAAGTGCATTTGAGATTTACTGCTTTCGCCATGTGGTCGGAACCAGAGTAACAAAGTAAAGGTACTCTAAAGTAAGCTCCCAGATATCAATTTACTAGAGCACAAGTTGTGACATTGTGACAACGATATTCCTCAGAATTCATTCGTGATCAAGATGTTTTCTATTTAGCCCTTTGGCTTTATATTTATTTAGCCGGTTGTGATTTAAAATGATTAGCATTGAATTCATACTTTGAACTCCTGATTGTCGACTTCTAATTATTGAAAACTTTATCAAAGCAATTAGTAAGCGACTTGTTACTAATTCAGATTTAGAGGGAGAAGAAAGTTATTTCATCTTGCATTCACGCTCATCAGCCCTTCATCATGTACCTGTTTGCAATCGGTTCTCCTATAAATTTGCGTAATAATACTTTACCGGGTCCCGTAGACGATGCGATCGGAAGACTGGGAAGGAGGCCTCGGGGGAAACGGAAGGCTATTTTGCAGCAAACGACGGACTCTGGAGGGGGTTATCGGGGATGGGAAGCGGTTGGCTGACTGGATGGTCGTACAGTGGCTGCCTCCGATGCAGTTTCGCGCATCCGCGCAGCCACATATCATACAACTTCGCTCGCTATTTACCAGTCCGGAATTCTCGACTAGGGTTGGTGTTGGCGGCGGCGGTACCACGATAGAGGAGCACCATGAGGGACGGGGGATGGAATGGGGTAAAGGGGGACGACTCGAGGGTGGAAGATTCTCGAGGAGGGCTGTTTTCACGACCCAGTTGCCGCGATTTATGCAGACACTTTGCGAATTTCCGTAACGGTACCACGCGGCAGTACGTATAAGGTATAACGTTCGTATGTCCGGGGTACCGAGGGGGCCAAGGGTGCAGAATAAAACAGGCGTTGGGTACGCGCGCTCTAAACTGACGGTGCTAGAGACAGCAACTTTGCACCGCGTCGCAGCTCGGTCGAGCTGCCACAGAGAATTTGTGCTTTATAGCGAAAGTTTCAACCATCGCTCACAAACGGCAGCGAATTCTTTAGACACGATTCCCGTTCGGCTGTTGCTACGATTCCGGTTTACTTTATATGAGACAAGATGAACTTAGATGTCTGCATTTGGCTGGTTTGCTTCAGGAATCCTTCTCTGTCTTGAGCTACAAAGCCTCAAACTTTGTAATATTAATTGAGAAATGAGCAGTCTATTGGCTGTATTAATACGTTATGTAGGTAGTAGGAGGAGAGAAAGTTCCGTCGAGTTTGTAATGTTGTAGGTATAAACAGTTAACAGATCCTCGCACAAGAACTATCGATCAGTGGAGAGAGCGCGTCGGCCAGCTGGTTACTAGTGCGCCCAGTTTCCTTATAAGGTTCTTCTGAAATAAACCAAATTTCAGCTCGATCTTGTTTTACGAGGACATTGAGCATTGCCTTTAGAGTTATTTGTTAGCTATCAAACAGTCTATTCTTGTAGATTGTCTGTATTCTTATAGAGGGTCAATATATTTTCACTGATAAAACTGTAAGTCGCAAAGTTTAGAATGGATATGATTGATAAGACGACTTTCAATCGCCGGAAATCACAGTCTGAATCCGGTTCTGCGTTTATTCTAACACAAGGAGAATGGTGAGATATAGTACTTTCTAAGGAAACTTGAAACGATTCGCGAATAAGGGGGCGGCAGTGAAGGTAGTTGAGTTTAATATCAAAAGCGAAACAGCCCTGGAGTGCATTCCATCTATAAACAGAATGCGAAATGGACTGTGGGATCATCCGTATCTGAATGACCACAGCTATAGTTTGATGCGAATAATGATACGACCCTGAGATCGTAACATTATTCCTAAGCCAAGAGCTGGATTGTGCACACTTCGTAAATATGATACACGTCCATAAGCCGACAGTCTCCAAATGCCCACGTACCATCGTCCCTCATGCCTTGATATCGCACGTGCTCTATGCAGGTCCACGTTCCTTCCTCCTTATCCTCTATCCCCTGTCTTCTATCCTTACTCTCTTGTAATGCTTTCTTCGTATATCTGAGAACAATGTAGAACTAAAGCCGCTAGTGTAAATCTAAGCGTAAGCATTTAGGGTCAAACCTCATAAAAAGAGATTGCTTCTCTTGTATTCCATCCCATTCTCAAAGCATTACAGACGAAATTGTCCTAAGCTGCACATCATTAATTTAATTTTGACAAGAGAGAGCAAATTATATACTGATTAGAATTAACTCACGATGATAGTAAAAGTTATCAACTTTTCTTTCATATTTTTTACATGTATAAATTCTATGCAGATGAATTCTGTGCTATAAAGCATGAATTATAATAAACATACCCAAAGAATTTTCATGATTATAAACTCTCATTTTGTAATGAAAAATGTTTGAAATATTTCAGGTACACACGGAGAGAAAAAATATGGTTGGGCCAACCATGAATATTGAAAAAAATGGGGCAACCATATCTATGGTTGGTGCAACCATAGTTTAGTCAGCGCAACCAAAAAAATAGATAACTAAGCAATTGAATCGTTGCGCTGACCAAACCATGGCTGCAGCAATCATAACAATGGTTGCCCATATTTTTCAATATAATATGGTTGATCCAACCATAGCTTTCTCTCCGTTCACGGAAATATTTACTCGTTATTTACAATATGTTGAATATTATGCTTCATGAATTATTCTAGCTTTATAAGGGTTTCATTAAGAATTCTTAATGAAGTTTACAAATTTATCGCAAGAGAAAATATGGTATATATTCTCATCGGAGCGATTGCACATATGCAAAAAAGCTGGAAAGTGTGAAAGCGTAAATTTTGAATAGAACCACTGCATCGGTTTTAAAATATTCATAACGGTCGAACCACCAGAGCAGAACTTACGACATGAAGCTTACTCCCAATCTTTGGTGAACGCACTATGGAGGAAATCCTATGAATTCAAAATGCCGCGGCTGGAACAACTCGCTGAAGTACACGTATATACCAATATCTCTTACGAGCAAAATGAAATGCGAAACTATACAACCTAAATTCTTCATGTTAGGAGCATCAGCAAATTATTCTCATATGGAGCTTCCAATTTGTTCAACATGTAACCCTCAAGTTTGCAATCCTTAAATTAACAAATTTTATAGGTAGTGTATGTGGTTGACCCAAAATATTCTGTTGAGGAAGTTAATTAATTACAAGCACTCGCATTTGCTTTAGCATTTACTCAAGGGAGAGGAAATCGACAGAAGTACAGAAATCGAAATAGAAAAATAAAGCAAAAGAAGAATTCGGTAATAACTTTGTATTATATGCTGATGTTTCATAAGCCATACACTGATGTCTGTTGGACTCGATAAATTCTCGCGACTAACTAATAAACTGTCTTCGAAGCCTTTATCACAGAAAGACGTGTTATTTATAAATATTGTTATTTTCTGGACGCAAGAAAAAGTAATCCTAAGGTAATGGTACTCCAGTGGATTAATTCGATAACGACGCCCTTTTGTCGCAACGTATCCCGAGTGAAATGGCGATGCACTATCGAAGGGACTTTTTCGGATTAAACTTTTGATTTATACTCGAGGCGGGATCATTTCGTTCCCATAAAACGTTCCATTTTTTTCCTTTCCCATTTGTATGTAGATATTTGATCACCAGTAAACACGGGAAGCGAGTTCACCTGTCCCGCAAAAGGATTATGTTGCCAATTCGAATTTTTAGCTTCGCCTGTCCTTTGATATCTATATTCGTAATATTTTTTAACTTCGTGTTTTATGTATTTTTAACTTTTTAAATACAAATTTCTTTGAAAATGATCCTTCTATATATCACAACTTACTTTTTCACTAAAATTACGCTGTTCTATTTCGATTTTTCTCTTTGCTTATGAAGGTATGAAAACCTCAGTGGAATAGCAAGCTGTGTCGTCTTGTTAGTGAAATTTTAATTCTTATAAATTCACTTCAGTGCTTTTGAATCTCGTCAATAAGATCCTCTTTCCTCTTCTCTTTTTCCACTCACTTTTCTCTCTTTGTGTCTTCTGTGTCGTCCTTTCGACGTTTCTTAAGACTGCGCCTGAAGATTCAAGCGGATTCACCGCCTCTTCCGACGATTCATGTGCTTCTAAATGAACATAGATCTGAATTCTCTTCATGCTGCAATCCTGAAAAGGATTACTCCTTTGGAAAGGCTCCACAAAGTCCGAATATTCCCGAGGCACTTAATCACGTATGGTAGGTTGAGTCGGCATTGATAATGAGGCGATATTGCCTGCAGATTCGAAAGGGAGAGACAGAGTTGTGAAGCGACACAAGAAGCTAGGCTGTCGTTTGACTTTCTTGAGGCACGAGACGACGGTAAATCTTAGCACGTTATAGCAACTTAAAACGGGAGAGAAATGTTCTCGAAAGATAATTAAAATGTCTTGGTGCGCCCAGCGTCAAGCAGGAATTATGAGCTGAACTTTTGCCACACTAGCATCATCATAAGAGAAGATGGAAAAGATGCACGTCTATGTCCTTAACTCCTTACTGATAAAAATGATCTTGATTTTTCTGTAAATTATAATTTTCTGTGATTTTTTGTAGTTTCATGTAACAAGAGAGTAAGTATATTAAGCTTGTATTAATATAGAGCTAACAATGTACAGTTTGTTTTCCCATAAAAATTTTGTATGCTTCATCGATGGTTTAAAATGTGGGGAAACTAGTAATATCAGCTTTTATACGATTTTTCAACAGTTATTGCACTCTTTTATCGATTCACTCTGAATCAGAAGTGTTATTGCATGTTACCGGACATTGTATAATATTTTTGAAAGGTATTTGCAATACAGAGGCACAAATCTGGTTGAAAAAAAAAAAAAAAAAAACTGTTGCATGAAACAGTACTTCAACTGATCTAGTTGAAGTAGCCAGCAATTTTTTTCTAATACATTAAGCAAAAGTTTCATAAATATTTGCCCTTGAAAGATCCTAAGGAATCACAGCTGTCTGAGAATTCTTATTTAAAATGAAAACACTATTTCTAACTTTTCTCATTTTCCAAGAGACGGAGCATTTTTGCAATTGATCGCTCGGATTCGCTTGACGCAACCTCATTCACGACTGTCATTTGCTCTAGTTTCCAACGGAATAGATTTTACTGAAGATCTTGTGAATTAATCGAGTCATTGTCTTCGATACTAATTCCTTACGTCGAGGTAAAATTAATAGGTGTTGTAGCATTCACAACACCCCTATTTCCTTTTATTCCATTTCACTACCGCTGTAAATATACTAATATAGTTGTTTAAAAAACTATTTTTATGTAGAAAATTATATTGGAATCAAAGTGGAATTAGTCTCAAAACAATTGAACTAAGCACTGTTTTAAATATTTATCTACAAGAGTAATTTGTGCGATTCAATGATTCACCGATTCAGCGTTATTGCACTATTTTCAGACTAGGTATTTTTAACAGGCTGCGACAGTCTCGCGTTTGACTTTTGTAACAAGCTGTTATTTGTTACAAAATTTTTACCTTTTTGCCATGTGCCCACCCACGGAAAAGAAGAGCTCGTTAGTATCGGACATTGGCGAATTCAGCGGCGGAAGTGCCGCTCGTTTTTAACCATGCACTCGCTCGTTATTACAACTGCAGAACCAGCTCGTATCTATATACCCTATGGGTCCACAAAAATCATCGCCCCAAATTGCATCGAACTGAAAGCTTTTTCGGCAGTTGCAATACATACTCGCTCTGTAGTTTTTCCTATTTTTTTTCATTGTTTTTTCCAAATTTAGAGTATATTTAGATTAATCAGATTACATATGATAAAGGCAATATCGAAAATATTCCGCGAACTAAACTTCATCCTGTTGAACTTTCTCCTGTTAGTAATTTGTTGATAGAATATTTTTATAATCTAATTTGTAACAGCATTTTTTCTCTTTATGTTCCAGGTAAGAAATACAGATACATTTTTGAATCAGCGAATAGTTGCTGAACCAAATTCTACATATTTTCCGTGAGTACTTACAATACCAAAAATTCTCTAGCATTTTTTTCCCTAAACTAAGACACAGTTTATTGTGGTGTCTTTCATATTACATTTTTCACTATCAAACATCAATTCTCAAATTGCCTCTCGCATTTAAATAATTTTCTTCAATCTTGAGTGATAAATATCAAACAAATATTCTGAATATTCACCTAAATTCGGCTAATACCTACTGCTTAAGCGAAGCTCTGTCGAAATGCAAACATTGTAGCACCGAGACTGCAAATTACGAGGTATCTGAACAATTAAGTCAAATGTAGGCACATATAATCTCATGCCCAGACTTACGTACGTTTCTAGAACCGTACGTTCGAACTTAACAGGACGGTAACGAGAACAACCCAAAGGGAGCAGTTGGCACCCCTCGAGGGAACCGCCACCACGGCTTTATTGCGGCAATAAGAGTTATCACCCGGTGATAACTGCCCCCATAACTCCTCGTTGTACGATGAATACATTCTCTTCTCTAACTTTGGTATCGCGTCCGTGTCGTTGATGGTACGGCTCACCCCATTTACCAACCCTCCCACAATGACTGACCAAGCGATGTCACATCACGCAAAGGGTAGCTCAGCTTTTTTTTAAAACCTCTTTGCTCTTTTAACCTCGGATCTCACTCTGTTTGCTTAACGATTCCTACAATCTGGTGATGTAAACATTAATTTAAAATACTCGAACTCTATCAACTCATCGATACTGCTTACTTTCATTAACGTCACTTTTGCCTATGCATACAATTCATGCTATAGGTGTAAATTATTGATATAACCATCGGTAACTTTTGCAAACATATATGTGACCCTGTGACATAGATTTCTGTTTTTTTTTTTTTTTTTTTTTTTTTTTTTTTCTTCTCAATTTTTGCTTCCTCATAGAGAAAGCTTTGAAGCTTTGATAATATTCAGATACCAAAGATATAGGTTTTTTTTTTAAATACTAGAAAACCAACAAGCGCGATTATTTTGTTTTTTCTCTTACAACTTCAAGTCATTCCAAAGCCAATCAGATTTGAAACTATAATATGCACACTCAAAAAAATGCCTAGTTAAGTTAACTAGAATTTTGGGTTAAATATACCTAACTGGTTAAGGCAACCATAATTCTGGTTGATTTAATCAGCATTTTAGTTGTTTTAACTAGAAATTCTTATTAAAATATTCAGAATTCTAGTTACTTTAACCAGAAAAAAATAGTTAGGGTATATTTAACCCAAGATTCTAGTTAACTCAACTAGGAGTTTTTTTGAGTGCAGATTTTCCAGAAAATTTTTCGAGACTTTTAAAGAATTCTAAATTTTTAATAATTTTAAGTGATTTCCAGAGATTTTTCTGATCTTTAAAAGATTTTGTGAAAATTTCAAGGATTTCATGGTATTTAATGAGATTTCTAATACTCTTAACGGATTTTAAAGATATAAAAGGATGTTACCGAAAAATTTCAAGAATTTTTTGTGAATTTTAAGAGACTAAAGTTTGTCAGGGAATTTTATGGAGAGATTTCAAATGATTTTTACGATTTTTAAAAGATTTAGTAGAGTTTAAAAGGATTTCATAGACTGTTTTCTTAAGGGCTTTCAAGAAATTTTTCGATTTTTAAAAGAAATTGTGGAATTTTGATGGATTTGATGGACTTTTTTGAGATTTCTAATAATTGTAAAGGATATCAAGAGATTTTTATAATTTTTAAAAGATCTTGCAAAAAACATATTTTGATTTTTGCACATATTATATGTATAGGTTTATTTCCCTTTTATTGAGTTCT
This sequence comes from Synergus gifuensis, assembly GCA_904066015.1. Classification (NCBI taxonomy): domain Eukaryota; kingdom Metazoa; phylum Arthropoda; class Insecta; order Hymenoptera; family Cynipidae; genus Synergus; species Synergus gifuensis. The sequence continues at coordinate 517,827 of CAJFCO010000170.1, forward strand.
ATATTTAGAGTTAGTTAATTAGTCAGGGAACCATTAATTTCCAATTTTAAAGAAATCTATCAGCACGCAAGCGACACTGATAAACCTTTAGTCAGCATAATGGTCGTTATAGGTATGAATTGAATTTCGATTGCTTTCTCCTAACACAATGGGCTTCTCGGGCATGAGTCCAATACAACCCATGCCATTACAACCCAGCTACATTAATTTTCATTAAAATTATTCTTTTTTTCTTGTTACAAGAAGTATCTGGACAAATTCACGCAATTTTTTAGCAATTTTAAACCCCCTTACTTGTGAAAAATAAATATTATGCATCTCAAAGTGCGAAAGTTTGCACTCAAACTTTTATCAAATGCAGAAAAAACCTAGATTTTGAAGAATACTTGGGTTTTAAGGTTTACATCGACTATAAACCCTCCCACCCCATTTAACGCACAGTAATATTTGGAAGACCTCCCCCCCTCTCCCCTAAAATGCGTTACGTAATACTATAATGGACCCTCTTTACGAGTTAGGATTTTTTCAAATGGGTATGGAAACCTAAATATTCTTCCTTATGTTAAACATTAAAGATCAACAAATGGCCCTAAAGCTACACGCGTATAAATTTCGATCTTTCATCATTTACAACCTTCCAAATATTTGCGTCACTCATCTATCAAATGAAGGGAACTTGATTCTCATATCCAGTTCTTTACTCATTAAATATCTCAATCACATCAAAATTTTTGCTGAGAAAAGCTCCCGCATTTACCCAGGAAAGTAAACAACCGCAAAATGAAGAACACCCGAAGAAAATCGAGACACTGTGCAATGAAAAGGGGTAGAAAAGACAAAGGTAGGTGAGTAATTTTAAGGGTTGTTGAGGAAGGGGTAAAAGAGTCGGGGACGTGCGACGGCAGCAGCGGACGAGCTACGGGACGCCTCGCCTGCTGGAGAAGGGGATTCCCCGGATCCGAGAGTCGAAGAAAGGACTCTGGCAGTGTGAGGAAGAGGGAGACTAGAGAAAGAAAGAAGACTAGGCGAGGGTAGAAAGGGGGTAGAATAGACAACCTTTAAATGCTTTTCAATACGAGAGAGAGACGGAGATTTCATCTTGGCACGAGGCCCTAGGAGTCGAAAGGAGAGCCTTGCGAATGCGGAGGATCTGGTTATCGGGGGTGAAAAGGGTGACTATTCGAACGTTGGGGCTTCAAGTTTGCAAGAACTCGTATGAGAGAGAGTGAGAGAGATGAAAGATGTGCGAGAAGTCTGCCGTACCGACCGAGTGGTTCGCAAATGCAAGGGAGACGGTTGTCGAGGGTGGTAGGGGGTGTATGGCGTGTTGGTGGGTTTAGGGCGCGATAGGGGGTGGGGGAGTTAAAATCCGCAAGGTAGGGATAGCGCCAGGGGTGGCTGCGACGGGGGTGGTGTGAGGGGGTTGCGCTGGCAGTGCTGGTACGGTTTTCAAGAGGAAAGAGAAGGAAGGAAGGAGAGAGGGATGGGAGCAGCGAGTGGTTGGTGCATTATTGATCCCAGTGTGTGCGGACTGGGCAAAAAGAGGAGCCTCCGGCTCGGCTCGAAAAGCAGAGGGCTGGATAGTCCCGATCTCTGGAGCAAGAAGGACCGACACTCCACCGGGCGGACGCATATTAGAAATGCGTTCGCTTCTTCCCAGGAATCATGCCAATGAACCCGAGGTTTCGGCACTATAGGCAACCCTACGCCTGTTTTTTGAGATATCAAATCTCGCGAATCGGGTCCCTCCCCTTTCACTTTCTTGAGCGCTTTTCCCTTTTGTTGGAGTCCTTTAGACCCTGGGGCAGAGCTTTACAGAATCAAATTTTATTTGTTTTTTTTTTGTGGATGATATGGAAGAATTACAGGCAACTTTTTCATTTTAAAGAATCGCTTTAGGAATGGATTTTCTTGAGAGAGTATGGTAAAAAGTATACTGTTTTAAAAGTCTGACTGTTTAGTGACTTTTAAGAATTTATTATTTGTTATTATTTAATTGATGATTAATGATCAATACGAGATGTGAAACTTCCATGCACAGTTCGAACATGGAAGTGAAATGTCGATGATCAAATTTGTTTATTTATGTAGCATCTCTCTTTACTGTAATTTATTATTAATTATTTATTGATAGATAATATGTAAAAATTATAGTTCTTATATTCATCGAAATAGTTTGGCTCTCTGAGATCTTATTTTAGTGAATATTCTTACGAAAATGACAAACCTAATATGCCTTAAAATTGTCATGTTGAATAGAATTCATATAACCATATTTGAGAGATAAAGTATGAAAGTATGTCCCAGTTACCTGAAAATGTATAAAATCCTTTAAGAGATTCCAAAGGATTGTGATATGGTACATAAAACTTTCCAAGAAGTAAGATACGCTTAGACATCAAGATCTTCACGGAAAATAGTACTTTCAGTATTCTTAAGGAAATGTCTTTCTGCAGATAAGATTTTTTCAGTATTTTTCTAAAGGTAGAGGTAAAAATTTATTGATATATAAATAAGTCCTCAAGATATCTCGTTATCTTATTATACCGCACTTTCTGACGATGCTTGTATACTTTCTTCTTCAGCAATTTATTGCTCGAGATATTCTAATATAAATGGAATAATGTTGGGCATATTAGGAAATTTTCAAAATAATTTCTAAGCTATTAGTAACGATACTAATACTAATACTCCAATCCGGAATATACTAGTAATACCAATGTTATTCTCGCATTTTCTTTTTACGTTTTTTTTTATCGCCTCAAAGCAAAATATGTATCCTATCTAGCTACAAAAATCCATTCGATACTTTTACTCTTATTTTTGCCCTGCACACGTTCTTCCTCGAGCAACTTTGGCACAGAGAAGCGAGTACGCTGAAGCTTCGTAGTAAAAAGAACATTACCCTAAATCGGAGTAATTAGCGTAGCTAACGTGTCTCTACAGAACTGCAGAGTATGCCCGTAGCCAACCAGTTATAGGTGTATAAGTTTGCCAACCACCAACCTAAAGGTTCACCAAAAACGATTTCTTGTGGCAAGAACAGTAGTAACGGACAGCTACAATTGGGCATTTGTAGGCTAACTCTTTCACTCACTTTGTATTTATTTTTATAACTCATTTACACCGAGTATATGCTTTTATATCCTTATATATCCTTTTACTCACCCTTTCTCTTACTCTCTTTTTCCCCCTTAATACCGTAATACGCCATAACTATTTTTTATGAGTCATAAAATCTGTAAAATGTGTCAACAGACATCTCTGAGTTTTTTATGAGAAAGAATAATAATTAGATAATTGGAGACGTCCATTTATTATGTAACGCTTTTTTGACAATTTTTGGACCCTCTTTTGTAATCCTACCAGAACAATAGACCATGAAACTCTCGCCCTTGATTGTTACGTAACTTTAATTAATCTTTGTTGTTTTCTCCCTAAATACAATATTTTTACTGTACTAAGAAAACTTTTTTCGTGTGAATTCAAGCGATTTCAAAATATTTCAAGGGATTTTAATCGATTTTCGCAAGATTTTAATGATTTTAAGAGACTTCCAGTAATTTTACCAGGGATTTTATAGGTTTTCGGATTTTAAAGATTTCAAGGGATTTTTAGAGAATTTGAGTGCCTAAATTTTACGGAAGATTTCTCGAAATACCTCCTCTACCCTATTGTAACAGGGCCATAACGATTTCTCTATAACCCTGCCTCGCTCCTAAAAGCATTACGTAATATAAAGACGATCCCTGTTGATTGATTATTATTTTATAGGAAACGAGTTTTATAGGGAAAAAATTCGCCAAGTCATCTATCTTTATAAAGAAATTGTTAAAGATTCGGATTCAATATTTGAAATACCACTTACCCTTCTCTTTTCCGGAAATAGAGTGATCTGAGACATTCGAATGATGAAGTCGGTAACACCCTACGCTTAGAATTTTACGTAATGCTTTTTTTTCTCTTGAAAACCAATGCAGTGAAACGGAACCGAGGAGAGAAAAATGGAGTACAGTGAAAAGCCAAAGTAGGTAGACAGGAACTCCTATACGTACTGTACGATGATACGTGCTCGTAAAATTGATCGTCCGTCGATATACCACAGAGTCCTTGGCTATTCGTATAACAGTCTCCGTCATCCTCATGGACTCTTTTCTCTTTTTTCTATGTCTGTATTTTCCCCTCTCTCCGTAATACAAATTCCCAAAGGTGAAACATTGAAATGTATCGTTTGCAGGCAATAAGTTGGGACATATAGACCGTTCTAGTGACCTTTCCGTGTCAAAGGTTGAGCTTTTTATTTGGAAAAGGTTACATTCCAATAAAAACCCTCTATTGAAATGTTATTGTCAATGTGTTTTTCGTTGAAAGAGGACTTTATTTTACGAGGTTTTTTATTTATTTTATTTTTTTTTTTAATTTTAACTTTCGCAAACCAATTTCTCTCATAATCCACAGTGACATTTGTATATATTTATTTGATATCAGAATAAATGCCAAAGTATCAAAACGATGCGAATAAACAAATGAATCTGTAGACAAGTGTAAATTTAGAGACACAAGAATTTTCAGAATTTTTCACGACTTTTTTTTTGACATGTTTTTACTTAATTTGAGGGATTAAAAGTAAAATCGACACGGAAACACTGGAACGACATGTTCCTGATAAAATCTTCATGACTATATGTACTGAAGGTATCAGATAAATTGTAAAACTAAAGTTGATCTGGATAAAAATCTCGTTATTGAAGAATACAGAAAATATTTTACAGAGAAAATATATTCAATGACGAGCACATTTGTTGGAACAATTCTGTCCTTGCTTTAACAGTTATTACTCGTGTCAGAGAGTATAAAGGATCAACTGCAATTAATCAAGAGGATTGATTGCGAACGATTAGTGAGTAGTTGGGTTGTTAGAGGAAATTACAATATGTCAATTAATTCCAGTGTGGTCACTTTACGAAGACTTACTATTAAAGATCGTGTTTCGGTTGAACTATACAAGCCTGTAATCCTTCCGTAGCAGTCGAGGATTGAAAATTATCCAATGGGCAAGTGGTTACAGTTGATGCTGTCAGCCGATGAAATTGTGTAACAAGGCACGTTCAAATTTAACTGTCCAACTTCACTTACTCGAACTATTAGCACATGAACTGAATAATTTAACATCAAATGTCGACAATATCGACATGCTGCTGTGGTCCACCTGCACAATTACATCTGTTTCAACTTTTTTTTTTATAAAAATGATTACAGTTGTATAAAAAAAAAATAAGTAGCGCTGAAGGGTAATTCTACTCGTAAAGTTCAGTTTGAAATATGGACCGTTGTTATTCATCTTTTTAGATGATTATAAAAATAATAGTAGAAATAGTCTCACTTGGATAGATGTTCCCAATAATGGATAAATGTTCCACCAAAGATGGAAAGTAATGTTGGCATACTAGCATATGCCAGCATTCACATAAAGATAGGTATTTATAGGAGAGTAGGCGAATTATCGGATAGCGGAGGATGAATTCAGATGAGAATTGTAGAGAGCCACAAAAAGTGCAGCTCGGCCACAGCAAGCGAGACGACAAATCAAATTTTCGCCCCGGCTGCATGAACCTTACCCCATTGTTGCTTTTTATATGCAAAGCAGATCTAAATTATAGCTAGAGAAAGGAGGAGGAGGTGGAGGAGGATGGATTCCATGTTCCGGACAGCCATTGTGCTATTCGCTGACCGGAAGCACAGTTGTACTACCATTGCCGAGAATGTAGCCCTCGTTTAAACTTCATACTCCTCTACTTGACTCTTTGCTTTCCCAACGTCGACCTTTCTCAATTCACTATCTACGACATTGTTCCATTTAATTGCCAGATTAAACGTTTAAATTTTACAAGCAAATAAAACGTATTTTCAAAGTAAAATTAAAAGAAAAACGTTATTTGCATCGTTTGTAAAATGAAGACTCCAAATAGTCAGGCAATGTTTAAGTTAAGCTTAACTTCAAGTTCTTGGAAATTTATAACTATAAAAAAGTGAAATATGCAAAAAAGTAATCTTCAATTGCATTTTAGAATCCGTAGATCCGGGCGAAGTAAAGTTTAGATACAGAGGATACTCTTCCCCATATCCTGAACCTTGTTTGCATTCGAATAATATTACATTTTCACGCTCGTTTCGTCAGATTGTAGCTTCCGGGGACAGCCGCGAAATTTAAATCAGTTTCATATATCACCCGTTCCAGATCCAGATGGGTACCAGTAAAATATTTTCTTATTTCTGGAAACTATCTAACCGCATCTTCCACTGACATATTTATTCCTCTGGCGTTTCTTGAATGCCTTCAGCGTCATCAAACTGAACCCACCAAATGGTATTGTTTCGTTTTCCTACATCAACGCCTGGAGCCAGAGTAGAGAAAAGGTACTCGATACCCAACAATTGAGCTAAGTAAAGTAGGTAGTGTAATATTTAGAAATCGGGTTGGGAAGAAATTGGAAGATAAGAAATTTAGCTTCAAATAAAGATATTTTCTCCGGAGAGAAATCGTATAAGAAACTAAGTTAAGAGATGAAAATACTCTTTACTTCTTTTGTCTTTAGAAGTTGAATTTTCATTCCTCTTTGGATAATTAAGTTAGTTTGATTAATAAGTGAACTTTTAATGGAATAAATTCGTCTAGTGTTTTTTTGCACGATGGAATGAGAAATGTATTGAAATAATAATGGACTCAAATCGAAAATTTTGCTATATCAGGCGAAAAAGCTCTCTGTCCCTATCCATAGTTAGGACAGGGCAGCTTGTTTGCACGTTGTATTCGAGATAATTCCAAATTAGTGGTCGGTATATCGCCGTAGACCGGATCTCTTGCTAGCGTCAATTCCAATTTAACGAAACTGGGGTTGGGTTCGCGTATATGAGGGGAAGTGCAGGGTTGCAGAGAAGACAGGTAATCATGAATTAGCATGATAATGGGTTACGCGAATCGCGTTCCAGGAGATAAGCAGCGATTTATGAGATGAGAATTCCAGCATCCCATCCACCTTATTATAATTAATACCCACTATGTTGAGTCCCACTAGCCCTTTATGAGATAACAAAAGCATTTCTGCATCTCTTCAAGCTCATTCTTACTTCTTATACAAATATATATATTTTTCACTTTGTTACGACTTATTTTAAGAAATAATTATTAATTACTTTGTCACACTTGTATTATAAATATTTAATTGGGAGAATAATTGGATATGAGTTACTTTACGGACCACAGCAGAGTGAAATGCTTAAAACGGATTAAATCCTTCATTGCGGCGAGGGAAGGAAAAGTTAAAGCTGTGGTGTTCACAACATGCCACTCATTAGATCAAATTACGCTGAAGATTTTCGCCCCGGGTGTCCCTTCCCCATCAACTGATGGCCAACATTATAGAGCGATTGGCTTTGGAACATTACAACCCGTAATTGACGTTTAGCTCACTGTATCAACTTTTAATCCGTAATACCGTTTGGAACGTTAATTGGCACACTAAGCCGTGAAAAATTAATTGACAATTCCATCCTGTCAGTCAGAAAATTCCTGTGTCACTCTGAAAAAGATGTGTCAGTCTTGCTTGATATTTTATTCATCAAGTTTGTTGATTCCAAATCTTCTCTTTTATCTGGAGAAAAACTGGAATATAATCCGGAATGATCCGGACACCTTAGATTTACTGTAATGTGATTAAACAAGCGAAAAATTCTTGGAAATTTTCTTGTGCTGTCGTCATTGGGCAAAAATTGTCTAGTTCAACTTTATCTAGAGAAAAATATACGTTTTTGTGAAGTGTGCTTATCCTCGATGGAAAGTATGGTTTGAGATGGGCCATTTACGCTTTACATGCCTCATATCTCTTAAAACTATTCCACCTTAACCGTAACTACGTCAAAAGAACGTCTCTGTTCATCTGTCTGTGTAGACCCACAACCCATCTAACCATACATAACCACTCGGTGTGGTTTCACATTTGCAATGCCGGCTGCTGCAACGATATTATCTTTGTAGCGAGCGCTAAAATTGTAAGCGCGCGAATTTATATGCGCTCAGCTCTGGTCCTCTTGTATAATAAACGTTGCTGGTCTACACGAATATTATTCGTACCAGTCCAAGTATCATATGTGTTTAGAACATTTGTGCACAGTGTGCGTCTGTGTATTCACATTGTGTTTTTATAGTGACAATATTTTAAATTTCAAATAAAATTGCGTCGCTTATCAGATTGGGATATTTTATGTCGAAGAGGAAAGCACTTTTAATTTATAAAACTGGTATATGCATAAATCAAGATTTGAACATATTTCATTTTTAATTCTGAAATTTTAATTGCGAGTATTTGAAGTTAACAGTGGAGACAATTATTGAAACAGAGTTTTAGATGTATTATTCCTTATAAAATATTCTATCAGACTCAAGCTGAAAAGAATGTCTCCAATTGTATAAAATACTCTTTTTCAGTTTTTTCTGACATTCGCGAACTTATTTACTTATAAATATCATAAACTTTCAGGATTTATAGTTAATAGAAATATCAGGAAAATTTTTCTTAGCAGACAGACATTAACAACAGACATTGGACATTTAAACAGGCATGCTTGTAGACTCGAGACAGTTTTAAATATTAGAAAATTCTATTTTAAAAAAATGCTGGAAGTTTTAAGAAGTATATTTCAAGACGTGTTTTCTACGGAATCAAATTATATAACACAAGTCTGAAAGGAAAGACACCGAGTTGAATAATAATAATGATATTAAACATATGTCATTATTTCATTAGAGGAAATTTTTTCAAACCAGCACATTAATATAATTAACTCTATATGCATGTTAATATACTAAAAGAAATCCGAGTATAAACGTTGTATGCAAATATAATGCTTTCTCAATGAAGAGGCAAAGGGAAGAAAGGAAATGGAAACGAAATAAAAATGTGGCGGGCAAAAAGTATGAGAAATGAGAGTGAGATAGGAGGAAAGGAAAAGAAAGAAGTTGGAAAAAAGCAAAAACGAAGTCGAGAAAGTAGGAAACAGAGACAGGAGGTAGGGTAAAAAGGAGATTGGAAATGTGCATAGTAAGAAGAAGAGCGACAATGAAAAAAGGGGATGGAAAAAGCTTAATTGCGGAAAGGAAAGTTCACATCTCTTCCTGTAATATACCTCTGTCTAAACTTTTCGTCTAAAAACGTTTATAATCCCTGGATGAAAAAAATCAATTAAAGAAGTGAAAGGAAGAAGAGGTGAACATTACGTAACTAGAGCAAAAAAGTGATTTTCATTTATATCCAAGCTGAAAGCTGAAAATAAAATCTAAAATTAGGGAACCTTACTTTTCTGCTTTCTTTTCTTGATAAGTGTTGATGATGGATCAGAAAATTTGTAAATTGTGAACACGAAAAGAAGGCGAACTCGTTGAAAACGTATTACTTTCGTCTGCGTTCGCTTGCTTTTAAATGCAAGCTTCCAACGCCAACGTCAAAGCGATCCGTACCGAACGTGCCGGAATCGCAGGTACGTGGTACCGCATACGCGGGTATCTACATATGCACTCCCGAATATCGTATCCGGTCGTACCGTGCTGCGCTAGCGGAAATTCCATGATGCTAGCAAATATTGACTTTCGTTGAGTACCTACTGAAGCTCTTGCGAAGTCCATGGAGGATAGATTACGTATTCTACGGCTGTGTCAACGTCTTACTGCGAAACGCGAACTTCCTATCCTCCCAATTCTCGTATTTTGAGTTTCGAATCCGCTCAAGACTCCCAGACAAAAGTTTCCTCCATTTAAAGTCATTGACCTTTCATCACTTCAAGTCACAATTTATATAAAGACGGTATAATTTCTCAATCATTATCCCAATTATTCGAAAACGTGAGAAAAATTTCATTCAGCCAACTATCTTCTTTGTTAATACATGATCTTTCATGATTCTACATGATTTTCTTGTTCATACATGACCTCTTTTGTTGCAGTCAAAAATAAGAAAGCTAAAACGAAAAGCAAGTTTAGAATTTAATACGAATAGCAACAAAATTGTGTTAAGGTTTTGAGACCTTAAAGACTCGCTTTCTTTAGTGTTTGCTTTTCCGCATTTAAATTTATAGCTTTCGAGAAAGGATATTGCATTAGAGAAATTATTTGTGTTAGTTCAACTCAATTAAGGCGCTTGCCGACGAAGAAACAGAGTAATCCGATAAATTTCGATGATTCTTCCTTCCTACCACCCGCAAATGGTAACGAAATTTGCTCTCAGTGATCATATCGCATTGCCCCTCTAGTGGCTTCAACGATACTCAAGAGCACTTGAGAGTTCTCACATTTCTTTTTAAATCCTTGATGCGAACAGGCAGATATCTTCCCGCTTGCAAGGACGACTGAATTCATTTATACATTTATACACCAGAACTGCGAAATGAAGTGTAGTCGGTCTATCGCATTTTTTATTGCAATTTCCACTTTTATTAATGCATAAAATGTATGTATAAAATCAATTTCATAGCGCGTGTTTTAACACAATTTATTAGCTTTATTTTTTGATGTATAATAACATTTCAAAATGTGCTGTATTATAAATTCGTTTTATGATTCTTCGTACGTATATTAGTTTTCTACCAACTGATAAAATATTGTTAGTCGGTATTAAATTACTCTATTGTATTCAGTATTCTCTCTCCAGTAGTTATAATTAAGGGAGAAAATATTAATAATTACTCTGAATTTCTGATGGTAGTACTTTGTGAGAAAATATTAATAATATTTCACTTATTTCTTATAAAAGAGCAAGTTATTAAACAAAGCATCATAAAACAATGGATAAACTTGTTAAACATATCGATTGCTGCAATATTTTGTCGACAGCAACCGGGAAGGGTAATAAAGGCAATAACAAGAACGTACTTGTTTCATACTTCGCATATAAATTGATCGCTATACAGCGACGTGAAATTTGCATAGAAAAGTAATAGGCAATAGAATATTAACGAGAAGTGCCTTTACTGCAACAATGGCGAGGCTGAACAATTTTTCAAAGATGGTTTTCGCATTTTAAGTTTATCTCTTTCTTTCAATAAAATCTGATGCTTCTATATGGGATTCTCAGTGAGAAATTTTTGTAATTTTAGTGAATTTTCACTGAGAGAGTCCACTTTCTGTAGAATTTCTATATCATAATGCAATTGATCCATTTTGGTTATACTAGATTCTTCGGTTATGATTACATTGGACTGAACATGATCAGAGTGTAATGGATCCAATTGAGCAAATTGTTAATTTATAGAATTCTCGAACTTCTCTAATCACAAATACTCTAGTACAGATATAACTCAAGAGATGTAATATTGAATTTCTGAATGTCTCTAATCATAGTTACCCTGGTTTGGAGATTATAAGTTGTGAGAGAATTCGTTGAATCATGAACTGCTCTGATCACTGCGTTGCGCTGGTTGGTTTTCAGTTGCCATCTTGCCAAATTACATAATCCACCCCCAGAAATTTATCAAGTGTATTTCGAGTATAAACTTCAAAATCATGTAGCTATCGCATTTATTTATATACATATTTTTCTCAATTTATATACAACAAGTTTCTCACAGAAATTGATCCTAAAACGGCCTGAATTTCAATGAAAAAACATTTGTTTCGTTGTACCAGGTAATAATCTCCGTTATCTGAACGTAACCTTTCCCCTTATCGGTATAGATTCTGTCTGGGTAAATCTAACCGCTATAAAGCTGGTGCACCCGACAAAAGCGGGCTCGCGTGTCTAGACCGGAAACGGTTTCTCGCGCTAGGCGGGGCTCCTCGATACAAGACCCCTGTGTGTCTACAACGGGCTGGCTATCACCTACCTAAATATCTAAGTAGGTACTATAGTAGCCCGTCACGCAATTGCACTTAGCCACGAAGGTACAGTCAAGGTTAGGTGGAGTACATTCACAAACGATCGGTCAAATCGAATTTATACTGATTTACTTGGGTGATTCAGAAATGTTGATAATTCTATAAATATACAACGCGATTAAAGCTTAGAAATCGTGAGGCGACCTCGAAAGTTCAGCTAGGCGCATCATACTTGTACTAACTATAATTACCCACACCTAATATGATCCTATATTATAATCAAAAATAGGCATTCAGCAAGTTCTCTAATTTTAAGTAATCAATACACTCTAAACTATTTTGTTTCCATTTTGAATGAGGTCAGTGGTAGGAAAAACGTGTCTGTTATCTATTTTTTTATGGACTGAGAGTTAAGATTATGTGGTAATTACCATAAAAGCAAATTTAGTTTCACCATCTTTACATTACTAAAATTAGACTGTCCACAAATTCTTTAAAAATGGTATATTATTCTCTTTAAAATCTAACTCTCGTTTAACCTCTGTTTTAAAAATGTTTGTGATTTTGCCAATAGATGTATTGGACGCTTCCAACAGAAACTTATCTTGGTAAGTGTGTCCCTGATACTCCCTTGAATTTGATGCCAGGGACTGATAATAAAATGACGAATCAAATGGAAGGTAATAATGTAGGGGTTTGAGTGAAGTAATAAAAGGTGATCACTCAAGTGAAACACTGGAGAACAAAAGTCAAGATACGGTTTGGACGAAATTAAAATATGAAGATTTAGTCCTCTACAAAAGAAAGTATAATACCGAATGAATTTAATTAAAATTTAACGAAGTGAAAAAGAAAGTGGAACCCTCTCTTGCCAACCCGATTCATGTTCATTAAATAGGTAAAATGAGCTTTCTCAGAAATATCATTTCTGCTTTCTCACTAACTACTTTAATAGTTTTCAAACCCTATCTTGAACATTTTAGTGCGGTTTAATCAGGATCAGTATCTGGTTTACAATTAGTTTCTCCAAGGTATCTTGACTTAATCTCTTTAAAGTTGCTCCACTTTCTCGTAGATTTTACCATCCAGGTAAATCGATATGCTATACACTGATTCACCTAAGAAGTTAAATACACCTGAAAGTAGAACAGAGCTTTGTATTTTTGCTTAAACATCATACGAGCTATTCTTAATTGCAGTCAAAACGATGTTAACTTGTCCTAATCATTTATTAAGAAGTATAGATGTACGTCAAAATCAGAGTACGTGTACGAGCACGGTACTTCGAACTTGAAAATCGGCAAGTATGAGAGACTAGCTCAAAGGGTAGTTTAAAGTTTGACAAAAGCCGTTGAAGATGTGAGATGCATATCGACATACCCGAACAAGCGCACTTAATGTGACCCTGCATCAACGCCCTCGTCATACCTCTCGAGCAACCTCTCAAATGCATCTTTTATCTTTAACAAAAGAGCGACGTTGTTTCATTGCTGATAAAGACGAGCCGCTAATTCAACGAACTAGATTTTATAGCCTTTAAGCTTTACAAAACCTCTGAAACATTCATTCAAATTCCTTCCACACCTGTCAATATCATTACATCAGAACTTCTCTCATCACGCGATTTTCCAGCATTAATATCGATGGAAGACAAATCCGGTACTTATTGCTATGGGTCAAATAAAATAGTCATTGCTTACAACTTTGGATTGACGTTTCGTGCTCTTCAATTTCTCTACAATCAAAATATCAAACACACACAAGGATTTTTTCAAATTCTTGTTTCTCTCTCGTCTTACAGAAGATCTTCTCTTTAATCGAAGATTTTTTATCTTAATTTCCTAAAAAAAAATGCTCTTTTCTTGGAAATGATGCATTTTTCGGATCGAACTTATTTTCTGACTTTAAACTAATGGGAACAATTTTTATTCGACGTAGTCACTTTTTATCTAATTCTCTTTTATAATCTAAAATTTGTACTACATAATATTTTTGACCCAGCAGAATACGGCTAACAATTTTTTCTGGGTTTCAGATTTTTTATACAGTATTACACAATATTGCATTATTAAACGTAAACAATTGTTAAGTAAATTATTATCCAATTTGTGCAGAATCCGCTAAGCGTTTGGGGCCCTCTCGACTGCAAGGACGAAACTTGGATGGAGCTGAAGACTAATGTCAACTACAGCTGGTTGAAGGGGACCAAATGCGTTTCTTGCAGTATATTTGACCCGTTTTCAACCAGCTAAGCTTAACATTACGTGTGCTCCCTCTGATCCTTGCTGTTCTTCTTCCTCTTCATTTCCCGCGAATTCTTCTGCACGCGATCGGTAAATGAAACGCAATTATGTTGCAAGAGATAATCAAAACACAATCTACCACCGGCACGGTTTCTCAAATTACAAATTGCAATGCAAATCATCGAAAACATTCGCTTTTTTTCATTCTATTCTTAGAAAAACTTGAATGAACGCTTTCAAACAAGCTTTCTTACTCGTTGCGACGACAAAGAAAGAGAGAAAGTTACGAGCCTGATAAGTGGGCACTTGACCTGACAATTTTATTGAAGGTGAACAAATCGAACTTGATTTTCCTTTCTTTCTTTCGTCAAGAATTCATTATTGACGGACTCTCTATGGAAAAGATATATCTCAAGTTCGTTTCGACTTGATACACTCTTCCCTAGAGACCAGAGTCCAAAGACGAAGAACTCAGTCTATTTTCAGCATGTAAGATACGCGCGTAATACGAGCCGCGTGTGTTAAATATATCCAGGCAGCGGGCTATCGTTCGTCGCTGTCTACTCGAATGCATGATCACGGTACGATTATGGGTACTGTGAATACCATCCATTTCTTGGCTGAAACATATTTCTCGAGACATGCGAACGAAGAGAGGATGTTGAATTTTCAACCCTATTAATACTCACAATACAATTCCCAGAATCACATTTCACCTAGAATAATTTTGAATAGTAGAAAATCTTGCATCATACCTTCAATTCTCGATGTAGTCAGTCATGTCATCTCAGGAAATGAGGCACTCGAAATCACTGGGCACTCCTTCTCTGCACCGAACTCTCATTTCCCATAGAGCATTTTTATTCTCAACAAGTCAGAACCATTTAGCCTCACTTTATTAGATCTTCGCATCACTCGCGCTTTTTTCGCTTCACGGTCTCGTTACCAAGTCACTAGAGGCGCAAGAGCGCACCAACAATTTGCATTTTTTTAAAGCTATTTCGGTCCACTTGGCACAGTGAGTAACCTACCGCCGTTTGAGCGCTACACCGAGATTCGTTTCAATCAAGAATCAGAGGGCAATTTGGACCAGAATTTAGAAAGTTTGCAACATTTTTTCACTTCTCCACTGATTCCAATGCCAACTTACAAATCAGATTAATCAGTTACTTTGATTTTTAAGAGTTTCTTTATTAGAATTGGTGGAATTGTAGGGATTATCAGAGGCAAGGATAGCTCGAGATTGAGTTTGTTTAGGACAGGAAGATTTTGTACGACAGCTTCTCTCAGAGGACCGAGGGCGAAACTCAGGCGATTCGAACCGACATTACGCGGCTGCTTATTCCGTCCGCCGACGATATTTTCGTCCGCGAAGACGAACATCAAGAGAGGAGGGAGAAACCAAGTATTGAAGGAAGAGAACTCTGAAGAGAGAAGAAATGAATGCGTGATTGGGTGAGGAAGTGATGGAGGGTATCTTCCGGTCGATGATCGACCTATATCCGAATTGGTTTTATACTTTTCAAAAACCTGCCTCCCAATAAGTCGGGAGTTCACAGCAATTAATTTTAGACTCCGTAGTCGGATCTGTTTCCGTCTACTGAAATTTCTCTCAGATGAAATTTCAGAGCAAGAACTTCTGCTGCTAATTTGATGACTGAGAGATATTTAGGAATCTTGAAAGACAGCATCAGCTTTAAGTGAAAATGGGATAACAAAAATGATTTCTTTTACGTGAAATATACCCTCATCTGAACTTGAGATCCTCTATCACTTTTCTAATTATACTTCTTAGGAATTCTTGGTCTTTCCTGTCGCAATTCTTTCTTTCTTTCAAAATTTCTTCTGATTTACAGAGATTATCAGGGTTAGGAATTGGTTTATTGATAATGGTAAGGATATCGGTTTATTGGTATCCAGGTATCTCCAAACAATTGACGACAATTTCAATTTCTCCAAAAAATGTCAGTCGACTTGGACGAGAGTAACCCTTCCGACGGAAGGACGCGTGCGACGGCAGACGCCCTCGACGCCCGAGGAAGTCGACGCCATTGTTTTCACCACCTCGACCTTGTCGCTACCGAGTGCCAGCCGCTACTGTGCCTCGAAATCGTTTCTAGTCCACCGGTGACTAGAGTAAAAGGGGATGGAAAATTGTAAAAGTAGGGGTAGCAAGGGAAATAAGAAAAGAATTAGGAAGAGAAATATAAATGGGAATATGCGATGGAATAAGGAAGATGAGGCACAGGGCGAGTGATAAGAAAAGTGAAGGGAAAGGGGTGAAGTTTTGAGCGAGAGCGAAACCGGCGTCTGCCTAAAACGCGAGCGTACTACTAGGTGGCTGTCCGGGCCCGCACTGTGCAGCCGACGTCGGGGGTCGCGACGCTTCCCCGCCCGAATCGCAGGGCTGTGCATACTCGTGAAAGAGGTGGGAGAAAACCACCGGTGACGCCTGCGCCACCGTTCACGACCCTCGCGAAAAGCACCATCCCTGCCCTATCTTCCGAAGCCCACCTACTACCCTTTCCACTATCTCGCCGCCACCGTAACCGTGGAAAATATGAATTTGGGTCAGATGGCAGCCGCCCTGCCCTGATGAACCTTTAATACGACCCATTTCTTTTGCCGCTGGCCATAGTAGGAGGCCTAGCATCCTGACCCAACCCGTTTGTTTTTTCATGTCCAGAACTACCACCACCCGAGCCCCTCTCGCTGCTGATATTGCGCCCCTTCAATTCTCGAAATTGGCACCCATCTCGCAGGATTGGCATTCGCACCTTTGTTTTTATGAGTCCATCTATCACCCTAGTTCGTATTTTCCAATCCTTTCGAGTTTGTTTTTGCTGAGTGAACAAGATTTATAATTAGTGAGGCGTTCGGAAATCCCAGTGGTAATTAAATGGATGTCTGAGTTATATTATGGGTGTGTGAATTACTAGGGAGTTGTTAGCACACCTTTCGTCATCTGTGAACTTGACATTCGATGTTTAAGAAAACTGATTTTATATTTAGCCGTTTTATTTTCGTTGAAAACTTTTCAATGTGTACTTGTATTTCGAGATCGATCAATAGACGCGAGAAATTAAGTGTGATATCGTGAACATTCGTATTTCGCACGAGAAACCATATACCATGGAAACTATTAAGGAATTTAATTTCCGTTGATATGATTTTTACTGAAGAAATGTTAGTTGTTATTTGAAAATGAAATTTTGACTATTATGATATATTTAACAACAATAGTGATTTCGATATTTGCATTTAGTCTCGATGTTATATAACAACGTGCACTTTTTCCCAACTAATTTTGAGTTTTGCGAATTTCGGGTCTGCTTTATTCTATCATAAATTCATTTTATCTCTACCGTGCACCATTCCAGCTTTTAAATAATTCTCTGCACACATAAATTCTAACACTTTCACATTCACATGATTTATTGTCTGAAAACCTGAACAAGCCTTTTATTATGAAGCAAATTTTGTAATTCCGTTTTAGCATGTGGTTTTCACTCCACGTTGGAAAAAAGACTATTTTTCTTTAACGCTAATGCCGAATTCCCTTTTTGTTCAAAATCACTTAGCATCAATCTCTTTGTTGCGTGTCTGAATGTAGTCCACAAAATTCGGATTTTTAGTCAAACAGGCTTTAAGAACGAAGACAAACAGATTTGGGTACCAATTTTTTTTCCTTCTAATCTCTTCCTATAGACATTAGCAAATTACTTTTCGAATAACCAAAAATCTAAAGGTTCTTGTGTATCTGGGAAAAGATAGGCAACGGATTTGGTGGTTTTAACAGTGCCATATAACACGCCCAGCGATATTGTGACGGCACGTCTTCCAATTCATCGAATACTGGTACTATACCTTTAGGGTTGGTAACGGGCACAGCATGGCACGGCACGTTGGCTGACCGAGTAGCATGATTAGCTAAGTGATTGCAACTCCACCCAACTGAGCAAGATGCTTGTACAACCTATTAGGCATTAGACGCCAAATCAAAGCTTCTCTTGCCCTCATTCCTTTTATTCGAATCGACATCGTAAAAGCACGTTCTTCTCCCGCTAAAATCAACACTAAGTCCATCACTATAATCTTACAATTAGAAAAAAAGCATTCGAAAACAAAAGAAAGTCCTGGGGGTAGATTATGTAATTTTTCTTACTTCTCATTTGTCACACTTTTTACAGAAAATAAAATTGTTACGCGAACAAAAAAAAAAAATACGGAGTGATCATATAATCACTTACTTTTCATACGGAGAAAAAAGATATAGTTGGGCCAACCATAAATATTTAAAAATATGTGGCAACCATATATATCTATGGTTGGTGCAACCATAGATATGGTTTCCCCATATTTTTCAATATAATATGGTTGGCCCAACCATAGCTTTCTCTCCGTGCACTTTTCTATTGAAATAATGCTGCTTTGAATACACATTTTTTCATTCCATAGAAGCATGACGACATTTAATATTTGCTTTTTGTTTCCGCCGTCAAAAAGTCATAAAAAGCAACTGTCGCGTCAGCGAAAATTACAGTATATAGCAACACTTCTACTCTCAAGTTTAGAGGTGTAACGCTAACTTTAATAATAATTTGCAGTTACCCTGAGAGCGTGAAAACGTACAAACGTATTTTTCTCTATTATTAGAGAGAAGCTTTTATGTAGAAATGCAGCGCCTCTTTTCATATTTTACATCTCCCGGCTTACATTATTCCTAATAAATAGGCTTTAAAGAAATCTTTTAAAATTAGTTCCTTTGGTAAGGAAAATATACTATTTTACTTCATGTGTATTACGGATTTTGTATCTCACCTAATGCAACTTCTTACAATTATGTAGAATTTTCTTCTCTGTATCTTCAATGATATCATGCAAGATTCTATCTTTCAACTTTATAGACAAAGTTTTCCGATTTGCGATAAAGTCTTGCACAAACTTACTAGACTATGTAAGATCCCAGGAGACGGATGAAGTATCTGTCGCTGTTCTGGAGATCTATGAAAAGTAGATCTGACTACCTTTTGGTGCTAAGCTTTTTGCAATGCGATTAAAGTTATTTTCTTCCGTATATGTCACTCAAGTTTTTCGTTGATTAAAATTTAGATACACGCGTTACTATCCCCCTTGGCAATAAATTGAAGCTCATTTTCTAGAACTTAGATTTTAGACGTAAATGGCGACATTTTGCGCTTCGAATTACGGAAAAGGTACCCCTATACAATTGAGAAGAGAGGGAGTGAAAGTTAAACGGGAGAAGAGAGATGGAGGGATCGAGAAGATGCGTTATGCCAGACGAGTTGCACGAAAACAGCCAACATTGGCACAAAGTGGCCTCATTTTACATCCCAATAAAACGGTATTAGCCTCCGGCAATAAATACTTCCACCGTGTTGTTTGCCCCGATACGAAGCGTGCTTTATGCGAGACTTCATTACGACCGACGAGACACCACTACACTTTTCCATCGATCAGCAACAAACAGCTAACATTTGGGGAAAAAGCATCTCGTTCTTTTAACGAATTGATACATCTATGCCAATGTCAATACTAATAATAGTGTAAGCGGAAAAAGAAGATAAATTTGTGGATTTTCATTATTTCGGATCTACACGTTCATTCTCTGATCTGTTAAATCCTTTCCATATCCTCTCTGAAATTCAATCGCTCTAAATATCTGCTATAACTCTCACTACCAAATTTTACAATCATCATTAGGATTACTGCACTGTTAACCCTTTTTCTCTTTAAAGGCATGTGGTAATTTCCATAAAAACAACCTCGACTTTACCCTCGCAGTAATAAATATTTATTACTCAAACTAGGCCATTTACCTCCGTTTCGTACAGACGAAGGTGAATGACCTAGTTTTAGCAACAAATATTTATTATTGCAAGGATAAAGTTGGAAACTAAGGAAAAACTAAACTGATCTTATGGAAAAGTATCACATGCCTTTAACTGCCATTAAAAAAGTTTTAAATTTGTTATGATATTAGAAGTCATTCCTGTTTAGATTTAGAAAATCAGGCTTTCGAATATGATACGATTTTAAAATTTCATATGAATTTAATCGATTAAAATGCAATTTGCTTCAAAATTCAGAGAACATTTGAACCAGGGTTTACATTTCAAAGCGGAATTGATAAATTAATTAAATAATTTTTGTAACCAATCGTCAAAGGTCGTGTACACTTGTCTCTCTGACACGTGATATATTCAAAGTAAATATAGAATCGCTTTAAAATTTAAATATTTAAATTCAGATAATTTTTGGGATAGAGGTATATATTTCAAAACCATATACAGATACACAAAGAATTTTAATGCGCTTAATTTTCTGAACTTTATGATATTCATATTAAATTTTCCCATAGAAAATTTTTTATAAGAAGACGTCCCCAAATTATGGAGGGGGTAGGGACAGGGGTGGAGAATAGACTTTGTAGTAGAGGTCAGTGTGTGGTCAGGATAGAAAGGGGACAGTAGTACAAGCCAATGTATGGTCAGCCAGCGAACAGATAGTAGTAAAGACCATGCTTAGTCAGCCAAAAATCCTGAAGCAGGGATGGTGATATTTTTTTTATAATTGTATAGAAGTGACCCATACGAAATTTATGATGATAAATTTTAACATGAAAATCCACTTTTGAATCCTCTATTTTTTTCTTCCACGCAAATTCAATAAAACCAACAACAAGAAAAACCATGCGACTTTTGATTCGTGTAAAATCAAGTCTAGAAAGTCTTCCACGTCATTTGACATATCCTTTCAAGTAAGACTGAGTGGATTTAACGAGTTGCAGCAGTCGTCGTATAACGCGTCCGATACTAATTTACGAAGTGGTGGGTCGAGTAAGGGTCGGTCAGCGTGTTGCGGTAGACCACATTCACGTCTGACCACAACTACTACTTACTAGCGCCGTCGCTAACGCTGCCTATAAAGTCCAGCCATAACGCGAGCGTAAGTACTTTGACGAGCTCGTGTTTTTGAGTACCAACTTACTTCTCTGCTTTCTTTGCTTTCTTTGCTTTCTTTATATGTTTCCATCCCACACTTTCTTATTGACGAACCATCACGGAGAAAACTGAATATTAAACCGTCATATCTTGCTATATTTATCTGTGGAACGACTATTTTAATATTTAGATATATTACCTAGATACTAAAACTTAATATCCGGTTATTAAAATATATGATCCAGATATTCCAATTGCAGGATATTTGAATATCTAGATATTATATCTAAATATTTAAATGGTCGTACCAAAGTTTAATAACAAGATATATTTTGGTTTAATATCCATTCTTTTACAACACTCGAGTCTCGTATATGAAATAGTTATTGACTTCTACCTGTTTTTGTATATTTCGTCACAGAAATATATTTTTCCACGTATTTTTGTGTTCCTCGAGAATAAGATTTTGAAACTGATTTACGTCAGAGAAAATATTTCATGTTTTTAAAATAGAGTACATTGTGTCATTTCTGTGTGATGAATTATTTATTGTGTAACTTACGTGCATCTACACGTAAAAATGCACCATAAAAATATTTGAGTGCTTTCAAGTTTCCTGTCTTTAAAGGAAGTTCATACCAGCTTTACATAGCTAAGAGAACTTAAAATGAAGCTACGAATATTCTTTCGACAAATTGGCACGATTTCCTGTTGCTGAAACTCGTGGCCGACACGTACCAAGAGTTTTACGACTGAACTGAGGAAGCTACTCTCTACATCTATTCGAGTACATTCATGCATTCCTACTTTTCCAGACACTCTAGGCGACTTGACATGCATGGCGATTCAAGTTTCTTTATTACAGATTCCTTCAGACGAAATACAATGCATTAAAATTTGTCAAATTTTCTGTAGACTGTAATTTTCATTTATTCTAATCATTTTTCATTGTCTCGTAAATTCAAAGGCATACTCAGATCTTGTTATTAAAGTTGCCTTTGTTCGAGTATATAAAAATTGCAAGTTCTCATTTTTCAAGTGGAAAGAGAAAGTATCGGCAAGACGATCTGTTCGTGTAGTAGAAAAAGACGTGTTTGGTCAGCCATATTAAATCCTTTTCGGAATTCATAAATTAAACCGATGTTTTTATTTTAGTTTCAGAATTGAAAAATCTTTCAAGATTTATAAAAATTTCCAGCGCTTATCCATATATTTTATTATATTATTTTTACATTTCTTCAAGTTATATAAATACTATTTATTTTTCCTCGAACTAATTAAGCTAGTTCAAATTGTCCATTTAAAAAATTTTTCCATTATTTAAAATCTCTACAGCTCACAGAGATTGTTTTCTCTTCGAGAAACATTTCTGTTGATTTGCAGAACATTTCTCAGTTTTGCATCGAGCTTACGTAAAAGAAAGGACATTATTAAAGCCCTTAATTTCATTTCACTATTGGAATAAGGAATAGAGTGAAAAATTCACTGTAGTTCTTTTTGGGGATAAATATCCGCGACGTAGGCTAAATTTGAAGGGAAACTGTTGGAATGAAAAGATGGGAAGAGAGCTAATGAGATACTAGTTTATTGTTATCACGAAAATAGGAGAAGTACGCAATTTATGCGTATGAAGCGACGGACGGCGTCGCACTGAAAAGCAACCTTTTCTCTGGTCGACGCCTAACCTCTGACGCGCACGCTCTCTTTATGTATCTTTGTCTCTCTTCCTCCATCCCTCTCTCACTTTCTCACTCTCCCTCTTCTTTCCTCTTTTCCACCCTCTAACTCTGTTCTTTTCCTTCGCATTCGCTCCAGGACGCCACGTCCTCAAATATCCTCGGAATGGTCGTTACGATGGTAGCCCTAACTCTCATTCCTGTTACCTGAATTCTCCTATCTTTGGTAATTTCTCCTTGAGTCTATTCCAAAGTCTATTTAGCTTTTCCACTTTCTAACCAATTTTATAATCCAAGGTATGAATATAAGACCCTTCAATCTTTTTAAATACCGAAGGGTGAAAAGTGAGACTTCATAAGTCTTTCACGGAAAGATTTTATTTATTAATTTGTTCTTGATTAGTGAGAGAATGAAATTCTTGTTTATATAATCAATTTTCTTTTTTAAATATAATAATTTAAAATTGTCTAACACATTCCTTTTTTTCTTTGTTTCAGGTAAGTCCCCTATTAAATCAACTATGATCAAAAGCATGGTGAGAAAAAATTTGTATTAAGTAAGAAAGCATTAAGTTTTATTCGTAATAAGGAGGCTAAAACACCCAGAAACTTTTTAATGAGATTTTATATTTTTTCAAGCTCTCTTTCAAATGATTTAAAAACTCTCCTTGTTTTAAGTATTAAAATACAAAAAAAAAAATATTAGTTTCTTAACTACTCGCGTTAGTAAAAAAAAATTGGATCCTTTATCCTAAGCCATATCTTCTTTCTCCCAAAATTCAGGAGAAACATTTATCATACTGATATAACTTCCTGTCAATATAATCTCAAATATCCAAAGTATCCGAGATTCCTTTTCCTGATAACCGCTTCCGGGTGAAAAATAACATTTTCGTAAATTGACGTTTGCAGCCCATAAAGTTGAATTTTCTGCGAATAAATAAATTCTGCAATAAATGAAGCTTTACTTGTCAGAAAATTATTTACTGTGTGTAAATCTCGCATTACACTCGTATTTAAGAAAATCGCTCTTCTACCCTAATAAATCACTCAAAATACAAAAAGTATTAGTACAAAAATCAATGACAAGTATTAAGCTTCGCTTTTTCATGAAACGATACGATCTACAACGAAAATAAATGATAAATTTAATAATAGAAAAGAAATAAAAAATAAAGTACTTTTGCTCATAGTTATAAAGCCTATCTTCAAACAGTTATCTTCAAAGAGACAAATACAATATCAAGTAATGACCTAAATACTTTTTCTATATCGCTAATCCCTTTTCAATTTATCAGCTGATACATAAAAGAAAAATAGATCGTAAAATCCATGTTAAAGCTTATTTCTTTCATTTAGTCTCACTTCCATTCTTTCGGAATTATCCACGGTTGCGTAATCCTTTTTCAAAATAGAATACAACAGTCATCTTGTTAGTAAAGCTGGGAGCTCTCTGTCATATTCCCGTGACTTTTTTTCAGTGGGATTGTCTGAAAACATAGTTTAAATTTAAATCATTGGTGCGCTATTAAAAGAACTAGAACTGGATCAAACACAATTCGCAGAACGAACTGCCAGAGCATTTTGCGTTATATTGAAGAAGTATGGAATTTAAAAGTCATCTGAATCGAGAAAAGACCTAGCAAAGTTTAGTAGATTTCTATGTAGAGAGTTGCGGATTGACTTTTTGATCCCATCAATGCGTTTAAGCCACGGCAACGAGAACGAGGAATAGGATATTTGGAGGGGGTAAGAGAGAAAGAGAGAGAATAACATAAAAATGTTGGCCAAGCTCCAAAGAGCTTGCCAACTCTCAAACGACTACTAAATCAAAATGTCCAACGTACCACCTAGCTAAAATTTATTCCAAATCCTTTTATCGCAAAACCTATTTCCCTGGAAAAATGTAAATCTTGGTTAACCCACCGTCCTAACATGTATCGTCCACCGTCGTGACGCGTATAGCATCTCGTAAAGAAGGAAAACGCAGACTTACTATGGTCTTTCCTTTGTTCTACCTTTCTTCAACAAATTTCACCTTCCCTTTACTGCCTTACTCTTTCCGATAAATTGCTCCAAACTTTGGGCTTTTTAAATTTTCAAGTGACCATTATTCGATCAACAAAAATCGGAGAGTTGACTTTTCAAGATATTTCAGAGATTTGGGGTCGTTCATTTATTATCAGCGTGGTCACATGTCAGGGGAAGCAGAAATTAACATTTATACTATCTTATTTTTTTCGTATTGCATATATAGATTTTATAG
The DNA here is from genome assembly GCA_904066015.1 of Synergus gifuensis. Lineage (NCBI taxonomy): Eukaryota > Metazoa > Arthropoda > Insecta > Hymenoptera > Cynipidae > Synergus > Synergus gifuensis. The sequence continues at coordinate 542,840 of CAJFCO010000170.1, forward strand.
TTTATTTTTAATAGATTTTAAAAACCTTCTAAGGATTTCGAAAGATTATAAAGAATTTCCAGGCATTCTTTGAGATTCTCTGGGATTCTAATGATTTCAAGAGATTTTCAGTAATTTTAAAAGATTTTAAGATGTTTCTAGGAATTTGAAGGAATTTCAATGAATTTTAAGAAATTTCCAAGGTTGTCGTAAATTTGAGAGATTTTTGCGAATTTGAAGTGTTGTGAAGTCATTTTAAATTTCAAAAGATTTAAGGTAATATACAAAATTTTTGAAAAATTTCAATAGTATTTTCACTGACAATTTTTTCCCATTTTCTTCGGCAAATGAAGTGAAAGTTTACTATATGCATAAATTATTTTCTCATAACGGAATGGAAATTGAATTAATGAAAACAGACTTAAGGATTTGTTTGTAAGATTTTTAGAGTACCAATAAGGCTGATGTGAATCGCGAGCTCGGAACACAGTTTCAAGAATCTAATTCAAAGAAAATATCGCAAAATCCTTTTCAGAGATCAGCAACTTGAGGGAACTAATCACCACTGCCCGAACGGGAACGAGCGTTCATTTAGATTAGAAATCTTAAAGCGACAGTTATCTCCGCCGACTTTTCCAGCAGTTATCTCTGAGAGCTTAACCGAATCCTTTCCTGGACGGAGCTTTTTCCACGTCTACGTTTAGATAGAGGCGAAAGTTGATCTTATTACTCTTGGTAATAAAATGTAAGAAAGGATACTTTCATCTTATTATTCTTTAAAAATGTTCCAGTAACTCTCTGCAATAACCGACGACATCATCTTTAATGGGCTTCCGTCAGCAGAATTTTCAATACTACCAAGAAAAAACATTAAAAATAATTTATTTAATGCTGTTTCCGTTCCCTTTATCAGTAAGTAGTTGAAAGTTTTTAAAGCACTTAAATCTGTGAGAGCTGATTTATTTTAAAGAAAGTCTGAATCTCGGAAGCTATTTACAGTATGAGTCGAGTCAATAGTTACATTGGAAAGGAATCACTTCATTAATTTACACTTAACAAAAAGCGTAGGGTCTGATAATTACTGCGGAAACAATAATCGTCTATTTCACTGAGATTGAATTCTCGAGCTTCGTTCTCTCAAGAACTTTCATTCTGTTTTGAATAGAATTCGATCCAGTTCTAAAGAAGAACTTGGAACGCGAGTGGAAGATAATAGGAAAGAATTTGAAACTAGATGCGGCAGAAATTTAATGCGGAAATATCGGTAACTATACGATATATTCAGGGACAACGAGCCAGAACTATTTGTCTTTCTACTGTGTACCAAACTACGAAATGGATGTAAATATCCCAGATTGCGTATTTGAGGAATTCCGATCATGCTTGCAAAAAAAAGCGCTTTGTCATCAGACGCTTAATGCGACGGCGTGAATCGCATTTGACGTCCGAATGCCGGAAGAGAGCAAAGAAAGGTTGGTTCAATACTCGGATAGCTCGATTGTGAGGGAAATAAATGAACGCACGAGGCAAAGATCGATATCGTGTCCAGCGAGTGAATTGTATACGTTCCTCTACTCTGCGATGATGGCACTCACCCTTTCGGCATATTTCTAAAATGATGAGGTACCTTGTTGATGTATATTCCTTTGCTTTGTGCTTTCTGCTTTCTCAAATCGATTTTTTAAATAAACTGGATGGTCATCCAGAGTGCTTTTGCTTCAAATGGAATTGGAATTTTTTATCCGTAGATTCCCCTTTTGTTAACGTTTTTCTCGAAATTTTATGATGAACCAGAAGCTGCCGAAATAGTCAGAAAACCATCTCTCAACAAACTTTGTCACGTTATCAAGATTCCTCTTGAGCTGAACTGAAATTGCCTTCTGTATAGTTTTCAGGGTTGAAAACTTTCCCCTGTAATTCTCAGAAAAGGGAAACAAGTACGTTAAATCTCTGGCATACTTTTTAAAACAATTGCAATTTCTTAAAAATCCTTGAATTGTTTTGAACACTTTTAAAATTACTTCAAATTCTTTAAGATCTAAATGTTTTGCAATCGAAAACTGCTTGAAATCTCTTAAAATTCCGGGCAACGCCGGGTATATTTCTATTAATAGAAATATAAAATAGAGACTCAACTTTAAACCCCTTTCACCTATATGTGAGCACGGAAATAAATTGAGAGCGATGAGTGATTGGTTGGAAGATGAAGGGGTGGGTACTAATGTTTAGAAATACACTCAAAGGGAACTTGAGGCGTAAATCTTAAAACCCCGCCCGTGTTTGGGTATTTGAAAGGGATTCGGTAGGAAGCGTCGTCGGCCATTCTAATCCATCATAAGCATTTACGGTGGAGTCGAAAGTACCTATATACACAAAAGCGGTCCCTCTCATTAATATTCAAGAGTTAGGTAGTGGATCGGACTTTATTTACACCAACGGCTATAAACCATAAAATCTACGTCTCTATATTATACGAATGCACACATATCGTGTTCATAGCGCAATGTATAATACTTTCAAAAGTACGACGAATACACTGACATATTGTGGCGACCACTCGCCATCCGACGCGTCGAGTTTTGGTTTCGATTGTCTGGAATTATTTCCCAGAAGTCACTGTTTCTACTCCCCTTTCCCACCCCCATCTTCATTCTCCTGGCCACTCTCTCAAATCCCGTAAGTCACCCTTAACTTCCGATTCCTGTTACGAATGCCAACGGCGTAACCTTAAATTTAAGACTCCGTTGTGAAAATACTTCTGTGTTGTGCGGAAGAAAAAGTAGAGATGTTCGGACTAAAAGGAAATATAAATGTTTCGTAGTTGCGACATCCCTTAGGGTAAAAACAGAAACTGTATTTCGAAACTTTTATTTGGGTATTTCATTTCCGCAATGAGAGAACTCATCAAGAAATGTCTTTTCGTCTACATCTCATTGACTTTTTTTTTACTTCGAAGCCATAAAAAGATCATATTCATTTAGTAAGATCTCAAAACATAAAGGATAATAATTTTATGCTGATACAGTCTTTCTGTTTACGACCTTTTAGTATAAGCGGGATTTAAGTTTAGAGTCATTTTTCTCTTTGCCTTAAATTGAAGGGCGCAGGAAGAGAAAAACAAGTTAAAAATGGAGAAAGAAATTTAAGGGCAGAAAGTATAACTATAAAACTGTTAGGTTTAAAGACCTGTTGGATAAATTTTTTCATACTTCTTTGCATAGAAAAGAGTCATAAAAGGGTCTCAAAAAGACAATTCATGTTGAGAATTTAACTTCTGGTTTTGATGTTTTGGGTATTCTTGCTATGTGTATTAAAAGCAGGAAACGTGCAAACTGCAAACGTTGTTGAAATTTCAAGTTACGAAAGTTTATTACGACGGGATTACTTCATTATTTTAATTAAAACTCTTGTTGTTATTGTATCACTCTTAATTAATACAGTGGACGAAGTTAACTGACTTGTTTAAATAGATTTTCGTTTCATGTTAATTAATTTTTTGTTTGACTAAAGTAAATTTTAATTTCCTTTAATATTTAACATTTTTTCTGTAAATCTTCGATAATTAATGTTTCATATTCATATGTTCAAGTTGATTATAGAATATAGCACGTCCACTAACCTTTTATTTAATACTTTTTTCAACTATTATTTATTCAAGATTAAATTCCCAATATGTGCGATAATGTAATTAGAAAATTCTTGGTTGTGCAATTTAGATTAGGTAAATGCTCTGAAATTAACCCCTCTGAGAGAGGAAACGAGACAAGCAAGTGTTGCGGTCTAATAATGTCCTCCTTTCTTGATCACGCTCATTAATCGCCTGAATCGATAGTTTCCATTCGATTGGCTGACCAAAACCACTCAGAACTACTTACGCACGTGCTTTGGAGTTACTGTGCTGCAGAGAGTTTAATACCAGACAATTATACCTTCCTCGAGATATCGGAACCCAATTAATGAAATAAAATAACAATCAACTTATTAAACAAATATTTTTTATTATTATTACTACTTTAATTAAAAGTTAAATTAATTTATTTAAAAATCCGTTATTTTAGCTTTCCATGCACGATTACTCATTCTATTAATCTTCCTTTTATTGATGGTTTCCATTGAGGCGGTGGATTTGAACTATGCGCGAGAATAAACGTAGGAGAAGTGTGCGAATGATCTTATTGGCCTATCACTCAGAAATCTATAAACTATCAATATTCGAGGGGACAATAGAGCTCGGGAGGGGATAAGCGTGCGAGCTATAGAATCAAGTCAGAATCAATCGAGATTTTCACCTGTGAACATTTTTCTAATTTTCGCTACGCTTAAAGCCATAAAGAAAGAGCTCAAAGGTACGCATTATTGAATCTCGTGATGTGATGGTATTTTTTGTTAAGATTATTGTGGTGATAGTGCTAATGAAATCATTCGTACATTTATTTGTTGCAGCGTGGCGAATTTATATGAATTTACATGTATCGAGCAATTTTTTTATTTATTTGATCGTTATATGAGATTCTGGTTGCTCACGTTTATGTAATTGCTTGAGAGGATTGATTGTTTGCTTTGATGCCAAAATCTTTTGGGAGGATAATCTAATCATTCGTCAGAGACTTCCGACATCGAAGGCTCTACAAATGTATAAGTCTCTCTCTCGACTTGTCAAGGATTCGTGAGTGACATGATGCGACTATTGTAAAATTTACTTGTTGATTATTATGTGTATCATATTGTTTTCGTGTATTTTATCATGTTTGACTATTGACGAGGGAATCTTCTCGTTAACAATTATTACTCATGCCTTTTATTGTATTTGATATTGAATGTTCTTTCGTATGATTTTTCGTCATTGATTTTGCATATTTCGTATTTAAACATGTATTTTTGCCTTTTTGCGTGATCTATTCGATTGTCTTGCGAATTTTATTTAATATATTACTTTGTGTACTTCTCGATTTTATTTCGTGTCGTAACGGTTTTCTAAGTTTCTGAATTTATTGATTTGATTTCGATCGACCATGTCTATTATTTGTTTTGGAATCGTATTGTTCTGAAGGCTATTCTTCTGTTATTGTTTGCGTCGTGCCTTTGATTATCAATAATAATTGTCCGTTAGATTATATTGTAATTATTCTCTCAATTCCAAACCTTATCTCGCCTTTTAAATTTGATTGAATTTCAAAGCTCTTAATTTAATTTTCTTATTTGATTAAAGCTACATTTCTCATTGTACCTTCTATTTATCATCAAAATTAAAACTCTTTTAAATAATAAATATCATTCCAGCTGTCGAGCATACGCAAATGTGTACCTAATAAAAAGAAGTGGTCACACCATTAATCAAGTTTTACTCCCTCTCAGCAGAAATCTCAGGATCTCGGACCACGAATCTAGAAATGCTTATCGATTTCGAGTTGAAAAGAAATTGAGAACGGCCCAGATACATGCATTCGCAGACCTTTAGGTATACGATATGCCAGATCAATAAAAGACGCGTCTCAGTCTTCCCCCTCTATTTTTTTTTTCTCTTTCTTTCCCAGATTCTGTCCCTCTTTATCTTTTTTGCCCTCATACTCTTTCTCTGACCCTTTTCCGCGAAATTTTATGTCCCATACCCTTTCCACGGTCCTTTTGTACCCTCCATCCCACATAAAAGCTTGCCATATAGTATCACGTGTCCTTCTTCCCCCGAACGATCCTTTTATATGATAATTGCAACGTATTTGCCCAAGTCTCTGTATAAATAGGCAGTCTCATCGAATTCAAGCAGAAAGTCGTTCTCTAACGGGAGACCGATAAATTCGATTTTTCTTCCTCGATATCTTTCGTTCTGACTCGCTATTACGTTATTTCAATAATACGACTTTTCGCTGATTCTAAAAACGTGTCAGTTAATAGTCCAACCCGAACCGAAGTACCATTTCTTTAGTGCGTCACGAATTTAATGATTTTTTTTCTTGATTTTTGTTCTTGATTTATTTCTTGATGAGTCATCATCTCGCACTGATTTCTTAATATTCTTTTTTTTATTGAAAAATTTCTAAGAGAAGTAATGTTTCTAATTAAGTGGGTATAGTACAATACGTTTTATTCCTTTTTACAACTTCAAGTCATTCAAAAGCCAATCAGATTTGCAACATCAATGTATGCACGATTTTTGAGACATTTTGTGACACCATTTTTTAGAGAGAAATTTTGAGATTTTTATAACTTTTATAACTTTTAAAATATTGTGTGGATTTTGCAGGATTTTAAATTTTGGCGGGTAATTTTATATTGAGGGATTTCAAAAGACAGTTAAAATAAATCTGCTTAATTTCTAAGGATGCATTTTAAAAGGAAAGTAATTTCATTATCAATATAATTTTTTAGCACAAAGCGCTTTATAGAGCGTTCATTTGTCCTACCCGGATAATAATAATATAATATAATATATATTATAGTAATAATATAAATATATAATAATAATAATAATAATAATAATAATAATAATGTAAAATGGAATTCAATAAAATAAAGAATAGGAAAACTTGCGATGAAAGGCACTAATGGACAAATGCATATTAATGAGTGCGTGTGGGACTATGAAAGCCGTTAATGATGAGCGTTCATGGGGACGTTACGGGATGCATACGTGCTGGAGATCCACTTTCACAGTCACTTAGTTCACAAGAGCATGGGAGAGCACTTAAGCTCTCTGACAGTTAAATTTAAACTGCCCGGTTCGAGCTGCGGTGGCTATCGTCCCCAAGTACCGATCTAGGGTTACCTTAGTTTCCTTCCCTCGTACCCAATTTGCATAGAATTGTGCTGTGTTCATTAACCCATACATATTTACACGTGTCTCACTCTCGTTGCTACCGTCCAATGATCGTTCAGAACATTCTGCTGCTTAGACGTAGCTCGAGTAATTTAACGTAACGTAAGCGCCCAAGCGCCAACTTTCAGAACCTACGGGACTCCTGCAACTCTCTTTTAACAGTCCGACTGGGTATAGAGAAAATCTAGATTAATATCTTCATTCCGCGTTTTTACTCTCACTATATTATTCCTTATTAAGTGCCAAGCATCCAATTTTATTCCCTTTAAGATATTTACATTTAATAATTCATTTGTTTGAATGCCAAGCGAGAAAGAAAAGAAAGCAATCATCTTGAAAAAAACAAAAAGCAAGGACCTTCGAGAAAAACAAAAAGTAATTGCCTCCGAAAAAAATAGAAAAGCAACCATCTACTGGAAAAAAACAATCACTTCCAACAAATCCCTTGTCAAAGAGTCAAAGAACAATAAAAAATGTATCTGATACAGAAAAAGCTGTATAAGCTTGGTATAACGAATTTTAAAGTCAAATTTAAAATTTGAATACGATAAAAGCTATATTAGAAAGAAAGAGCAAGTTGAATAAGTATTTCATGAGAATAATTTTTCATATCAAAGAGTGAGTGCTTTCGAGAAAAAGGCTCTCCAAGTAAGCTGTGCAAAAGTTGGAATCAACGAATAAGGGAAAGCCCTTTTTTTGCCTTTGACTATATGCATTTGTTCCAACGTTAGTTTTTAAGCCCATTTTACAAGCTGTGCGATGCGCACATAATCCTCTGAGTATATTCATAATTTTCCAAGCTCACACATAATTTTTAAACTTCAACGCGAAAGTGCATTTTTCACCTGTGAGAAAGTTCTGGACGTACGTTTGATGCTGAAATGTTCTGTTGCTGGAAATATACAACAAAACAAAGGATTCAATGTTCAACAATGTACACAAAATCCTCAAGTTACATAAAAATTTATTTCTTTTGTTTCAGGTAAGCGAAAAATAACATTGGATGGACGTATGAAAGTAATATTGACACGTCCCGATTTTACGTGAGTACATTGTTTTAAAAATCAGCTTTCATGTGTTGCCTTTGACGTGAATCCAAAATATAGTCAATATATATAAAATATAGTCAATAATACTATCTACTATCTACTCTCAAAAAACATTCGCAAAGGTTTTTTCTGAATTATGATTTTTTGGGTTTTTAAATTGCATGTTAGAACAGAAAGTCAGTCTATTTAGACTTACGCATAGATCACATAGATATACAAGTTGATATTTTTTCTTCCATCACATAAAGACAGAAAAGAATGAATAGAAGGGTGCTTAAACATTTTATGACTTTTATTCCGTCAGAAATGTATGTTGTACATCCAGATTTTATGACGATATAAATTCGTGTACGTATGAGGCAATTTCGAAAATATTTATTGCTATTTAATATCATCATTACTCACAGTCAATAAAGTAATTCTGTTGAACTGTGTGTCAGAGAGAAATTTAAATATCAGTTATTATCGAGGTTATTATAGACGTAAATGCAAATGTTAAACATGTTTTCATAACAATATTTGAGTTTGTCCTACTTTATACAGTAAATCTGTCTAGTATTTCAGTCTCTTTTTTTCGTGATATTAAATATCCATGTTAATAAACTGGGTTAATTTCTCGTGTTCACAAGGCAACCATAACCATTCTCATAATTTAGATATACCTCGTTGAGTGACAACAGGTTGTTATTAATTATCTACGTTCGTCAATTACAATTGTACACCCTACTACCCCAACTGTTCCGTAGTCATCTCGCATACAAAAACATCTATATAAGGGCAGTTCAATTATTACATGACGCACTTTTCGGCGATTTTAGACCCCCTCCCCCCTTGAGTAACACTTCTGTCCTCCTCTCTCCTATTATATCACGTAACTTTAATAATTATAATAAAATTTTGTGTTATTTACATTTGAAAAATAAATAACATTTAGATAATTATCAAATGAACTCAAACTTTCACCAAATGCAGAAAAAAAATCCAAATTTTGAAGAATGCATGGATTTTACAGGGTGTCTGGGAATTAAAGGAAATCCGGGAATTTTCTGGGAATTAAAAAAAATTGCGGTTTTCCGGTTTTAAAAATTTTTTCCGAATAATCAATTTTATATATTTTTTTTAACTCGTCCTTGGCAGATGTAGAAATTCATTAATGAGTTTCAATTTAAAGTAAAAAGAACGTTCAAATTGATTGGGAAAACAATATTTGGAACCATGTAAAATATTTCAGTCTAAATTGGATATTCTTATGTTAGGATTTCGATAATTTGACTCTTTTATTTACATATTTCAAAACAAAAATATTGTCTCTCTTACTTTAATCAAGTGTTTATCATTTTAGAAATGGCTCTTGTGTTGATATTTCCACCAAGCCAAACAGGGTCAGGTTTATAAATTCTAAATGTTTATCTTTTCTGAGACGGCTTATAGTTCTTAGAAATTTTCACTTGAGCTTATTGTCCCACAAGGCCTCTTTTGTTTTGTTTCTGTTGATTGATCTGTTTCAGACCCTCAATAATAATATTTCGATATTTAAAACCTTTTTCTCTTAGTTTGCTTTTGACTCTCGCCCGGAGAGGTTGGAAATAAACTTTAATCCGATAAAGTCAACGCGTAACGTGCTTGCGATTAATTTTTAGATTAATTAATTAATTTGTATTCTTTATTAGGTCTTCGTATCAAAGTGTTTTTTTTTTTCTAAAAGTTTTATTATTTTTTGAGTGAAGTGTGAAGTGTTTACCATCTCGGTTGTCTTTGGCTAGCAAAATAGGTGCTATGGAACACAAAAGGTATTTAGAATTTCGCATCTCTCAAAAATTTGATTCTTTTTAAAAATATTGGGTTTATTGTGCGGGAATTTAATAAAATTTAGAGTGTTACGTCATCGACTTTGAATATCCTCCCTTCCCCATCTAACTTACAGTAAAATTTGGTTGAGCCCCCCTCCCTAAGTGTGTTAGGTAAGGCCCTAACATACTTACTGTTTAATTCGTCATATATTGTCATATCAATACAGAAATTATTACCATATTATAATTATGATTCCGAACGAAATAACAGGAAGCTTTTTGATATTCAGGGTGGCTGCGCTCAACTCGGAAATATTTTTTTGAAAATGAACCAAATAGCTCCAACTCCAATGGGTGTTGGTGTCAAATTTCAATTTAAAAACTAGATTTCCTCATTTCACTTAACGAATATTAAAATTGGGATTTTTTCCCTATGTAGAATTAATCAATTTTTAACTAGAATTATCTGCACAGAGCGAGAAAATATCTAATTCAAATATTTTTTAAGTAAAATGCGTACTCTGTACGCAGTCTTATATTTGTCAAAAGATTGGTGCTACAGAGCGAAAAAATCTATATCTATAATTTTCGTTGAGTCCAACGCCCTTAAGAATTATTAATCCACGTTTGTTCTAAAATTCAATTCAAGATTATAAAATGTACCTACAAATCTGACGAGCAAAAGCTCATCTATTTTCAAAAAAGTTTTCACGGAACAGAAAATATTTTAATGCTTTACGAAGAGAGCGTATACGTAAATCGCCTTTATAGTAATTCACTACGACAGGAATGCACTCGTAAATTTCAAAAAAAGGATGATCTAGAAGCAGAATACGGTCCATCCTCTTTCTCTATACTTTTCTCCTCTCGCTTTCTCTTTTTCCTCGACCTTTTTCTATTTTCCGGGTCCTTTCTTCCTTCTTCTTCATCCTTCTCTCACAAGTTACTCTTTTCCTCGTTATTCCTCCCTCTTGACTCTCTCGCAGGTGCACACACGTGCACGTGTTCATGAATGCACTTGTGTCTACAGGACTCCGGCCCCGCGTTATAGTATGTACCGACAAAACATTGATTCGCTAAACTCATGATGTAATACTACATCCATTTGAAATGAGCTTGGCCAGTGGCCAACATTCTCGTCACAAAACACCGTGTAGGCAACTCGCAAACAGGCCTGACAGCGAAATAGGTTTGCCGCCGGGCCACGGTTTCATTCGTCGATCGATATCACTCGCTTTTGGAAATGTCTCTTGATTCCAGCTGTATCATCTCCTTCGCAAGGCTTTCCATTAAATTCGGTTCTCATCTCTTTTTCCTAGTGTTCCTGTGAATTTTTCAGTTTTAAAAAGTCTGATAAGGTAGAGATTCTAATCTAAATTCGTTACAAAATGATATTACAAAAAATGGGATTCACTTGTCAATTATTTGTGAATGTTAATGATTTTTAATTGAAAATGAGAGAAGTTAGCATTTATTTTGAATTGAACCAAAATTCAAATTATTTTATCTATTTACAATTTTAGACACCCTTCGTTGAATGCTAACGGTATTAGTTGAAGGTTAAGATCGAGAGCGGCGTCAAAGCAAAATCAACATTAAATTTCAAAATTTCAACAGCCTGAGGCTCTTCACTTTCGCCGGTCTAGTCATTTTAAAGGGGGGTCTACCTAATGAGTAGAAATGGATGAGGAACATGAGAAAACTCTTAATGAATCGAGAAATTACTTTTCCAATACTTAGTTAAATCACTTGGTAATAAAATGCTTCTTCTGATTTAGTTCCACTTCTCAGCTGCTCTTCACTATGTCCGACCATTCTCTCTCTTATGGGAATTTTTGCTCAAAAATCATGTTTTTCCGCACGTTCTTTCACCTCATAAATTTTTTATAAACTCGCATACGTGAACTGGATTCTGATATTTACCCCGGCTTAAAGGGTAAAGATTCTAATGTAAATTTAATGTAATTTGCTTTTACATCTCTTTAGTAGTACCTAAGCTTTTGTTTCTACCCTTTTAGAGGGAGAACCTCTTAAACCGGAGTTGCGCAGCTTCCTTCCTAAAACCCTTTTCAACCTACCTTGTGTAAACTTCCCCGTATCTAAAAGTGCGCGGATGCCTTAATCCGGGACTAACCCAATTTCTGTTAAGTAAAGGAAGTTATTGCCTAAGGCCCTTATTTTACTAAAACCAGGGAATTTCGAGGGGTCTGACTCCTAAGTCAAGGTTAATTTACGATCTCATTTGTATATTAGACCAAGATCCACAATCTACTTATTTTTTCTACTCGAAATAACTGAGAAATATTTCTTATTATATTTTTTATTACATTTATCAAACTTTGATGGATTATTTGCTCTTGTGGAAAAGAGAAAGCGGGAATATTTTTTGAAACCATTCTTTTTTCATGAGCATTTTGTCACTCTAATAAAGTGGTTTCTTTTGTAGGAATCTCCCCTAACATATTTTTTTCTTCCTTTCGTTTGATAGGATGAGAGAATAGCGTATTAATTTATACGTTAAATCAATCAATTACAATCTTTACCTAATATTCTATCTTGTCCTTTAAATTTTTAATTGTTGTAACATTACACTATGCGTGCGCGCGCGGAACTATGGCATATTATATTGATCAAGAACTAGTCGCGATGGTGGCTCCCTGTAGTCAAAAGCGTACTATCCCAAAGCAATGGTAAGTCGTAACCACGGAGCCAGTCCAACAATCCTGCGGGATGCTGCAAGTGTTGCTGCTTAAGCAGCAACACAATTACCAACAATACAATTTCAGTTCGAGTAAGATCAGGATTCGCAAAATTTAGTGAAAATATTTCTTAACAATAATCAACAGTGACTTTCACTGAATTTAATTATTATAGTAACGATTTTGACATATTAATTCTCTATTCATTAACTTGTTATCAGACATCCGAAGAAATCCAATTATAAAAAATTTTATTCAAACGTATATTAAAGATTGTATGCAAAGCGTTCACTCCAAATTCCATTTTGAATTTCCTCCTCACGAAATCTGGAGAAGTGTAATCGAATTCCATATGAGATTTTCAGAACGTGCTTTCCGCAGGATCCTTTAGAGTCATTTCTCTTTTCGTAAATAGCGGCGTTTAGATATTTAAAAGAGGGCAGATTTAAAAATGTAAAAGTATAGATTACCTAATTTAAGATAAGTATCAATAAAGTTTGTTCAATTTTGAGATCTGTTTTGCAAGTTTACGGTCAAGTGATCCATCATTAAGGTTTTCATTTATTTTCCGCTTATCGAGAAAGCTTTCATGTAATTTTATTTCTGAAAGTAATTTTTCTATTTTTCGCTTACATTTTCTTCGTTTTTTAATATCCGCACGTCTTGAAAGTAGTACATTTCTTCTCACGGTATGACAGACTATAAGAAGTCTATCCGTGTACAGCATCTGAAGTATGAAGTCGACGTGAAAAAGAAAGAGAGACATGAAACGAAAATGTATAAGGTTGAAGGAAAAGGGTACCTTGAAAAGAATGAAAAGGGATAGACATAAAACTTGTCTAGTCTAGGCTTGTATAGAGTCCAATGTGCTCGTAAAAGTTTTGGATGAGCATCATGTCAATAACGGGAGAGAAAAGCATATGTTCCAGTAGTATAGATACATTTAAGTCAGACATACTGAGCATTCAATCTGCTCCAAACAAATAGGGGAATTTCCTGATTTCTGATCGATATTCGTTTTTTAAAAGAGTATTGTCACTTTCTAAATCCATTATTTCATTCCATTTTCCAACCCTTATTCTTCCAATCCTCTTTTAAACCCACCATACAAACAGTCTTCTAGCAAGGAAAACAATTTTAAATATTGTATTTACAAAGCCACAATATTAATCATGTTGCGATACAGAATAGTTTTGTAAAGATTAAAATAAGCTTCCAAGTTTAAAAGCGAACAAAAGCACGAAATGTTTATTAGTTTAGAAGTTTTTATAGCCAAGGGAGGATTGTTCTGTGCAATGCAGAAAAAACTTGTACTTACTCAAGTTTTTTTCTCCGAACGCCACCGAAAACATTGCCATAAATTAAGCAGAATTTCTGCAAAAAAAATCCTTGTATTATTTTGATGATTGCCACCACTTCTAATTAGTTTTCATAAATTTTAATCTCGCAAAGAATTTTCATAATATTTGCAAAAATAATAGGAAATAAATGGAGAGTTTTTGAGAGTTTGTGGGGAAATTGAGAGGATATCTGTGCCGGAAAGTGGTTCGTATGAAATTACAAGCACACATTCACATGCACGTGAAAAAGTACTGTCAGGACGGTATCCGCGTACGGTGCGCAGAATTAAATTATACATTCGCCATCGGAATCGAGTTCGCATTCGCGGTTGTACGCGCGATGCGCGTCGAGCGTCGACGTTCCGTTTGTTTCGTTGATTTATGAAGCATGGCGGGGACACAAAACACAACGACCCCCTCAACCACCCCCTAAGCACCCGACTGCTCGACTGCCCACTCGGTCGACAAATAGAACAACGGGCCTTGACGTCACGTGTAACCACGCCTCTCCGGCCACCCTCACTTTATCTCTCTCTCTCTTTCATCCCTATTTGTGATCCTCTTATCATCTTTTTCTATTTTTCTCCATCTCTCTCTATCTCTCTCTAATTTAACCGACGTTCACCGACACACCAATTCACTTTGTGCACTTTTATGCATATTCATTCGTCGCTGGCAACTAATAGCTCTAGATATCGTTAATTCGAAGCTACCATTGCACCATGTATAAAATTCGACGAGAACACCCATGGCTCAAACCTTGTAACCAATACGATTGTGTAGTACAAGTACCATCGAATGGTAACGTGCGGATAACGCTCGAAACGCTGAGGGTCTTCTTCTATTGGCATGAATCGATCTATCTCGATAGTTACGTCCGACAGGCTATACTGAACGGCATTGTGGAAGCATAAATCGACTGAGTAAAGCTCTTGTCGATGAAGCACTCGGGTTCATCCAGTATTGCCTTTTTTACGCATTCGGCTTTATGTACATGTTCAGGATAGGCATATCTACGGCACTATTTTTCACTTTTACTCCATGCTGGACTCTGTTTTTTAACAATAGATGCAAAGGACTGCATTGTACTGGGTACCATCAGAATAATCGGTGGATCAAGATGTACAGAAAAAGACAGTTTTTCTTCTGATGCTATTTTCAGTTTTGAATCTGGAAATAGTACGCACTGGTTTTATTTTTTTCTGAATCATTTTCTGAAAGAGTAAAGTACCACATAAAGTTTGATTTATCATCAATAACTATGAAAACATAGGAGTTCAAAGGATCTACAGCTTCCAGTGGAATCTGAACTCAATAAAGTTGTAATGGTAGTGATGATATATTTTTTTTGTCAACCAGTTTGTCAGTTTATTACAGACGTTTAGTTTGTGAAATTATCTGACCACTCTTGAAGTTTTCTCCATTTCTAATCATTCAAAATTGAAATAGACTGAATTTATTTCAAATATATCGTTTTTCAAAGGAAATAAAATGACATTTATTTTACCGATTTGAAGAGAAAAATTTATTGATAAAGTTACGAATATTTGAATTTTGAATAGGCTTTTGAATGATGATCTTTAGAAAGAAACCAAAATAATCGCGCCGCGTGTATTAGTTTGCCCTTGTCCCTTAAAATTTTACGAAAACCTTCGAAATCCTTGTAAATTCTGCAAAATTCCATACAATATTTTAAAAGTTATCAAAATCTTTTGAAATGTGTTCAAATTCGTGAAAACCTCTTAAAATTCCCAGAAACTTCTTGAAATTCTTTAATGACAACAATTAAAACACCTTTTTATCCTTTAAGATATCTGAAAAGTATTAGAAATATCATTAAATTTCACAAACTCCTTAAAAATTACATAAAATCTTTTAAAAATCAGAAAAATCTGTTGAAATTCCTTAAAATTATTAGTAAATTTCATGCAATTCCACAAAATCTTTTAAAAATCATAAAAGGTCTCTTGAGTTCTCTTAAAATTCCTCGAAGTTTCATGAAAATATTTAAAATCCCTTAAAATTCCCTAGATTTCTTAAAAATCTTTTAAAATTATATGAATTCCTTCAAAATTCCGCGAAATATCCTGAAATTCCTCAAAATTCTGCGGAATCTTTTAAAAATTCTAAAAAATGCATTTAAAAGTCCTCTCTAAAAAGGTGATCTAACGAAATTTCTCTAAAATCTCATATACATTGTTGTTCGAAACCTACCCTCTAAATTTGAATCAGCGAAAGTCCGCTGGTTCAGATTAAGAGAGTGATTAACTTGAATGATTTGAAATCATAAGAAGTAAAAAAAAATAATCGTACGCGTAGCGTTCGTGTTGGTTCGCTAGTCTTATAAATAGCGCTCTAATAACTTAATCATTATTGATTCAATATTTTGAACCTGCCTTAAAATTATTTTACGCTGCAAATAAGAAGCCTCTATCTCTCTAAAACTGAATCAGCGACAAGTATACCACTGATTCACGCTGATGGCGTGACATTCACTGGTTCATCAGCATATATACATTGATTGGAATCAGTGGTACATTATCGCTGATTCAGATTACGAGAGCTGATAATGCTAGTTATTATATACATAATTGGGATGTGGAAATGGTGGAATAAATCCGAAGAAGATGGGAATGTACAGATGCTGCAGATGGTTCAAATCAGAAGGTCGATACAGGAAAGAAGTTCACGCCAAGAGGATTGAGGTCGACGAATCGTTGGAATGAGAGGGTTACGGTGCAGAAGCTAGGTTCGTGCCAATAGTTTCTCCGCGGGTATCGCTAATGCGGTCCTTCGTCCAGTTGGAAGGAAATTACATTGGGTATATAGCTGTAGCGAGAGGGGGATGCGAGCCCATTCTGGCTATCAATTATCTCAAATAGCGCGAGTTAAACCAACCCATTCTGCTTCTCCCTTTTGCCCTGACTACCATTCCCTTTTACCTTCTCCGCCTTACTTACATTGTACCTACCAACTACCATTGCATCGAGCCACACCCGGACACCCCAAAGGACGTGATGGCATCTCTTATTCGAGAAGAGGCAGTCGCTTACTCACTTCACCTTCTGTCGTTCCTGATCTTCTCAAACGTCCTTGTCTCTCGTAATCGCTCTCGTCGAAGAAGATCTGAAATTCGACTCAAATAACTGTACGAGGTCCATTCAGTTTACAGAAATTACATTCCTACGACTATCTAAGTGGAACTTTAGATCCTGAGGATTATAGGTGTGAGGGATATGAGCATGAATCCTTTCGAATTCAATGAGAAGTTAAATTGATCGAGTTGTCTTTGTAATTCGTTATTATTTTTAATAATTTGTTATTCTTAATAATTCGTTATTCTTATTAATTCATCATTTTTTGAACCAACTTGACTCGTTCAGGGTCGTCTGAGAAATCAGGAAAGCGTTTAATTTTTTCTACGAGGAAGAAGACAGAAATAAATTATTAATAGTGAAATCTCGCATGAGAAACGTATGGCAGTTAAGTAGCTCATAAAATAGATGAAAGCAATTTGGATATTGTGAGTCTTGGAAGAGTGAACACAAATGAAAATAAAGGGACGCTATCGTTCACTTAACTCTCACAGTGGACGCCCTCCAAGGATGAAAATTCCAAACTAAACGATCCTCACTTTTTCCGCATTCGGTCAATTCTTATCCCACCCTCGGGATTTCAGAACGCTGACTCTTTGATATATGTTGAAACTTTTTGAATGGCACTTTTTGCTTCTGGTTGATAATCACCAGAATGAATTGTTTCTCTGCGCGGAAGTTGTAATAAAATGCTCGAGAAGTAAAAAGAGTCACTTAAGGAAAGATTTATTGACTCGTAACATTATTATATATGAAAAAAAAAAAAATTTTTATCAAAGAATTTTTTTTTTTTTATTCTCTTCTTATTTTTTCGTGTCTATGTTTATTTGTTAATGCATCATTTCAAATATTTTCATCCTTTTAGAGAAAAAGTTGAGTGAAAAAAGTTTATACGACTCATAAAAGTCAAAGTACACATCGGAACATATCCGGATATTGCTAGAAATGAAGTAGTTGTTTGCCATGTTGATGTAAGCCTGTTATGTACTCAAATCCATTTGGGTGATACTTCATTGCAGTAACGTTCTGCTATGAAAAGTACATATGGGACAGGTATTTACACTCATTCCTAGAGTTCTACTTAATTACCAATGTAACCATTGGAAATTAACTAGAACAATCGTTCTCATTATGAACAGGAAATCGTGATTATTTTAGCGATGCTCAAAAGCTAGTTCCAATATTATCATGTTTATGTAATTTTATACAATATTCTGTATCGTATACCTCTTTAAGATACTCCTAGAATATATGTATTTTAATTAAATGAGACTAATTAAACTCAGCTCTTTGTGTGGTGAAATCCTAAGATGAAACTTAAGACCAGAAATACGTGCATAGCATAAAAACCTAATTGTCAATGGAAGTTACTTCGATAAAAATGTAATTGTATTTGTAAAAGTGTGTTGCTTCAGCCCTTATCCAGATATTACAGACTTTAGTCAAATTGGTTGATTATGTCTATCTATCTATGCTTGACGTTCAAAATGGGATCGACTTCCCCTGATACTGATTCCACTGAAGGATTTTCTATCTATGTACCAACATTTCAACGCTTGGTATCACGTTGACATCTGCGTTATCTAGAGATTGCTCAGTGGTATTTGGCTGAGCCGAAGTGAGGAAGGGAAATGGATCAAACGAGCTTGGAGGTTGTATGCGTGCACGACTGCATATACATGCGTTCACGCTGGTGGCGCGAGAGAATGATTTATTTGCTGAGTGTAAATGCAACCCGTAAACCCGATGACGAGGAAAGCACGTGAAATCAAACGTCGCATGAGAGAGAAATCGCTCGGTATGCCATAGACTGCGCGACCTGGAAAGTAGGACGATCGATTTAGCAGGAGGTGGACAACGTTCGGCACATTTTCGTACATCCTCACGTGCTATTAAAGGATATCTTCCTAGAGAAGTAATTTCAAAACTTCTAACTCATTAAGAATCCTTCTGTCTCAGTCATATTCTTTAGCCAACTTTCATTCCGCGGTTCTTCAAATTTGATTAAAGAAATCTTCCTTGAGGAGATATTAACATTTTGATATAAGAAGAGTTGAATTTACGAGTTCAAATTGTAGCTCTAGAAGTAATGGACCAGAGAAGAAAGATCTTTGATTATGAAGAAGAAAGTAGAAGATCCAAATCAGACAGAAGACAGAAAATCCAACAAAGACATAAAAAATGAGAAGCTATCATGAAGAGTAGTGGATTAGAAAATGAAGTACTAAAAGCCATGCAGAAGATGAATTGTAAACATGAAAGAGTAAAATCTGAATAGAACAGTGGGCCTGGCTTTAGGACTGAAAACTGGAGTGCAAAGAATGGAGTAATTGGAATGAATGAGTTTCATTGGAGAAGGATCTAAAAACGATCTTGAAAAAAAACGAGATCTTGAAATACCAGACACGCTAAGTTCTAAAAATTGTTTCTATTGCGAAATTGAATCAAGTAGCTACGAACATTTGACAATTAGGTACGTGGTTTTCTGATCTTTTTTAATTGGACCTTGTAAGTTTAAACGTTTTTCGAATGAGCAATCTTCATGTTTAGTGAAGTCGATAGAAGGGGTTTTGGTCGGATCAAATAGGGTCGAATCGAATGGAGTTGAATCGAATAGTCGAATTAAACCGAACAAAGTATAAGGAGTAGTGTCAGTAACACCAGGCCAAAGCAGACCAACAGCACCATATCTCTGGGCGGGTGCCGAGTATCGAGCGTAAGATCGGAGGCTGGGAGGTTGGGTGGCTGCTGCAGACGAAGGAAGGGATGACACTGCAACTGCAGGTTGTAGGTTGTATATTGTAGGTTGTATATTGTAGGTTGTAGGGGTATAGATACAGGTCGAGTTCGTGCCACCATGTCGTGTTGGTAGACCAAGCATCTGCCACCTTAGATTCAACCTTTGTGCACAGTTGCACATGTCCCAATCTAAGCACAATTACATAACAGTGTTTCGGTAACCCTTCTCGAATCACTTTAATTACCGAATTTCACAGTAATTCCATCCCAGCAGAAGCTCTCAGTCCTGTGAATGTACCTTGAATAAAGTTACACTGTTAAAAATGGTTGAGATTGCAAGCATTTGTGCTCAGTTTACAGAATTTTCTAACAAGTACTTTGGAGTACGTAAATTTCAGACACTGAATAGCAATTCAGATCAAAGGATCTGGAAATTGAACAGAATTTAATATCAATTGTAGCCATAAAGTGTTCTTCAAATGTGCTGCACCTCCTTCACCCTCTTCTTGTCAAATTAAATCAAGTCTTGGTAAGGGAACGTAATATCCTAGAGCTGCAAATCATTATGTTCTGACGGTCGCCGTTGTGTTTACTCACAGCTATGCATACGAGCACAGTCGCTTCTGCATACACATATGTATTACCTCCTTCATCGGTTGGAACAGTCACCTCGGTCTGAATTACGGAATTCACGCACACCCAAATTCCAATGAAATGATGCGGTGTCACATATTGTATAAGTGATATGGTGTACCAAACAACTGAATAGATCAATGATCAGTAATTCCAGAGCATCTTCACTATCAGTACTGGCAATATTAAATCAATTTTTATGTCCTGCTAATATAGGTGACTCTGAATCTACCTTTTTTTGATCAACTTTTACACCTATTTCATTACCTATAGTAAATCACATAGGACTGGTCTTTATGGGAAACTGTAAACCATGAAATTCTCTCTGAAAATTTATCTTAGTGCTAGCTTAACTGACACATAATAATATTGAAATAGCGCTGCTAAGCTGAGCCTTAATTGAAATTGCTACTAGATACAAGCGAATAAACCTCAAAGTTTCCATGAACTATTTGTAAAGTAATCCTCCTAATCTCTCATCATGTATATACACACGTGAGATATACACAACACATGTTACTTTCTTTTTAGAATGCTTTCATGTTTCCTAAACTTTATCAATACCTGGACCTCCTCCTCCTTGACCTTTAATATATTTTTCCTAAAGCTTCTTTTAACCTCAGTTCCAAAATTCTTGATTCTCTAGCAATAATTCTGCTTCATCAGATCCACTATTTCTTACATTAACATTACCTAGAGCCATTGTCTATTTTCCTTCCTATTTGTCCCTTAATTTCCTGTTCTCCATAACAAAGACCCTGTTCTGTAGTATATAGAGCTCTGCAATCAGATAATGAAACATAGCAACGAATTCTCGTCTCTCGAACGAGGTAGGTGTTCACGCTTTTCCGCATCGGAGAAGTTTTGCGCGACGCCGTGTCCCAGAGGAGAGAATTGGGATTTCATGAAATTGCCGAGGCTTCGTAAGTGACGTTAATGGGCGACTGGTGCCTCGACTTGTGAGGCGTGTACCTACGTCGTTATCCTCTAAATCGCTTTACCTATAATCGCCCCACGTACAGCTACGATATTCCCAAAGAGTTAAGTTACTTGACTTAACCAATAGAGAAATAATTGGATCCACCTTCTAAGACCGTTGCACTTCGACCAACGTTCGTCTTAGCCAAACTTTAGAAGGAAGTACGGTTGCAAAATCCAATAAGTTTATCTAATATTATTCGTCCTTCGGCCGTCTATATATTCGCTCTTGAAACTTCCTTGGTGCGGCTACCGTTGATTATAGTTACGGTAAATTTGGTATTCCAAGGGCATATAAGGTTGCAAGTCGTTTCAACGAGGAAGATGATGCAGTTAAGGAGGGAAATTGCAAATGGAAACAGACCAGCGAAAGGAATCAAACCTGCCAGTTCGATTACGCCAGCAGCCGTAAACTCTGGATTTGGAAAGTGGATATGTGTGCAAAGATTTTGCCGATAATCCATCCAAGCAGCACTTACCACATTTTGCTGCTATTAAATATTTCTTCATTAGTTTATTCCGTATTCTTGCATCGGATTTAATATTCGAGGCAATAAGTATACGTCAGCATTTTTAAATTGCATGAGGCAAATCCAGTGATCGTGACCTGAAGCTAAAAGGCAATTTCTGAAGTGATTTTTAAAGAATTACTTGCGAATACTTGTCATTTATTCTGTTTAGACCATCATGAAAAATGATTGTCACTAGATTTGACAAATATATTGATCGTGTCGTGGCTGGCTAGTGAAATTCATGAAATATACACAGACATCGGTCAGGGGTTACATTGATGTAGACAGTTCGGGTAGGTTTTGCATTCGAGCATGCATCGGTTTTGAGTCGTTGTCTGCCGCTGAACCGCTAATTGATTTAATTGATTTTGCACACGGTACGTCATTATCGATGCGTATGAAAACTCGATGCGGTGTAGGGCACGGAACACATTAAAATCAGCGAACCAGCAGTCGAATTCGCGCTCAATGGCGCGAAACATCGAGAGGTAGCCAGTATAACATTGGGTTCTCATACTTCCATGTTCTGTTAAAGCTCGGTATTAAATTTCCAAACTTTGTAAGAAACTCGAAGCATAAAGTTTGCTTTTATCCAATATTCATAAAAGGGAGGTATTCAATATATAAAATAGTGGTTTTTCCTGTGTTACTAGTTGTTACGTACATTAATCATTTATTAGCATTATCAATGCGCGTTTCACTTCTTGTTTTTCAACGTAAAATAATTTTAATGCAAGTTGAAAATATTGAATCAATAATAATAATTTATTTAGAAAACTAACAAAATGTCATTTATTTATGTTTCAGGTAAGCTTAACTCCAGATCTTAAGCATTGAGACCAAGAATGGTACTGCGTGGTGAGATACGAGAATGTTATTTTTTTAGCATAGAATACTAGGGACGACAAACCGAGAAATGATCAGGGAAAAACCAGGAAATGACCGGGAATTTAATTTAAAAATTAGGAGTTTACTTTCTTAAATAATTACATATCTAAATTATAATATTTGAAGTTTCAGGCGTCCATTCTGACGCTTGTTTATATAAATATATATATTTAGATATGTAATTATTTAAGAAAGTAAACTCCTAATTTTTAAAT